>OY292398.1:26449443-27049443 GCA_958496205.1 Idaea biselata
TTCAAAAGGATTCTATAACAATATTATACTAATAACTTTTTGTCATAAGTTACTAAGCTTTTAAAAAAATTAAAAAAAAATTAAAACAAGTATTGTACAAAAAAGAACACTTGTTAAGATTTAATATGTCATAATGTTACAGCAAATGCTCAAATTGTCCTCCTCTTGCTCTTATACAGGCCCTTAAACTTTTTATAAACGATCTCTTAAGGACACGATTATATTTTTTTCTCATATTTGTTGTGCCGCTTCGTGGACGCGTAGACGCAGGTCTTCAATTGTGGTTATGTTTTTTTTGTATACTTGTTCTTTTAAACACCCCCTGTAAAAAAAATCAAGTGGATTCAGATCAGGCGAACGTGGAGGCCACAATATTGGACCTAATCGGCATTCTTCGCCGGATCGCCAATGGCACCTCTTCGAGTAGTCTCGGGATTCGTTTTGGAGAAAGTGTAAATAGTTGGCCCCGTTTAGGTTGCCTTGCAATTCGAAAGGGCCAATAATTTGGCCATTTAATATACCGGTCCAATAGTTAATTTTAAATTGGTACTGTGATCGGTCTTCCCTGGCTAATCTTGGGTTGGTTAGCTGCCAGCTGTGCAAATTGTGCACAGCTGGCAGCTGGGTTAAAAATTAAGGTGATTTACAAACATCAATATTAGTGAACACATGGCGAAAAAAAAAAACAATGCTATCGCTTAATCTGTGGACGTGATGCCCCGAAATGTGCAAAAAAGTAGGCATTTTTCAATTTTTACTAAAAAGTGACGTACAGCTCGAACCATTTGAGATAGAAAAAAAAAAAAGTATTCTGGGCAGCCAACCCTTCCCCGCCAGCCGCCCGTGCAGGGACATCCACTGGTCTCCGGACACCCTGTATAACAATAATATGAATACATCAGTTACAGTTTTTTTCAAACTTAAAATGCAAAGAAGCCGGTTTCTATAACTAGATAAAAGAAGACTTAAAAATAAGCGTCCAGGAATCGTTTTTTTTTTTTTTTTCATCCCCCCTGCTTAATGTATTTACATCTAACTTTTAATTACTGATCTACCTGTTCTTGTTCCTGCCTTTATTCTAAATTATTTGCGGTCGTCACAGTAGGTAAGGATTCATTGACCATACTCTACTGCAAATGGATTTGCTAATAAGTATTTTTAAGGCCGCATGCGGCATGCGCCTGATTCCAAACATCTTTGTCACCAAGTAGGTAATTCCAGATGCGCTAGTCTCCCCCAGATCCCTTAGTCACTTTTTATTATTACCTACCCACAGTAGGGTTAGCTCTATTCTATGCGAAGGCTAACACGTCGAATTAAACTAACTACAGAATTAATCTAACTACAGAATGAGAACCTTCTCTTATTTTAATGTCAGTTAAAAAGTTAAGTTAAGTTACCTTATAACTTTTGGGTTTATAACATGGTTCAGTGACTGTAATATTCAGAAACTTAACAGTTTTAGACAAAACAAACTTTATATTAAACCAACCACAAAGCTCAAAACGAAAATGCATCCACAAATCACCTTTGAAACAAGAATAAAACACAGATGAAAGATTGCTTAAACAATGTTTAATTCGCCCTAAATCTGATTAGCTATTTAAACTATGTGCAAACGTCCAGAACACCCTTTGATGTAGCCTATCCCATGAATTTGTCTTCTAATCTCGAGTACAAAGTTAAATTCGCTTTAATGAAGTTAGTGTACAGTTTTAAAAGCCTAACGATGTTTGGCGGTTGGTTAATTATTTTGCGTGAAGTAGTGCGTACCTACACGTGTGTATGTGTGTGCAGTGGTGTTACAAGTGTTTGTAATTAGTTAAGTGGTTGGAAAGGAAAGTGTTGTTGAACAACGTAAGGCCTTGTAGAAAATGTGTGTGTGGCACGTTCCTAATGATATTTTGGCCTTGAACGAATCCTTGCAGCTTTAGTGATGGTACAAATGAAAAAGTTAAATGTATTAGCCAGACTGTTTCTACTCCGATGTTTTTTTTTGTTTCTAAACAGATCGGCTTTTGTTTATACCCCGATAATGTCTCACTGATTAACAAAGACCTCTATCCAACTCTTCTTTTAAGCTTTTTGGTGGGAACGCGTTGAGGTAATGTGTTGCTGATTTTTTATTTTTTGTGAAGCCTAGTTAAAATGCATGTTCGTTGTTTTAATTTTTGTGGCATATTATTATTCATTAGTTTCGTTTAATGAATGTGTAGTGAAAATGGAAACCAATTCTAGGCGTAGACATTTCCGTAGCTTCCAAAAATCCCGAGTAAAGAGTGGTTGTAAAATTATTGGCACCATTTCCACTAATATGCCCAATGGCCATAATCAGTTCAAGTTCGAGAAGAAGAAAAAAAATCTACTATTCGGGTCTAGAGGCGCCTCTTGAAATTCAACCGAAAGTGGACCCCGTTTGGGTTCAAACTTCGAGAAGCAACTTACCAGAGAAGTCTTAGGCAAAAGTCACTACTAACTGGCTGACTGACTGGGCAGAAGACAAGGTTATTTTTCGGTCTAAGTTTCTGGTATGCGGAAGACATGCCCCACCCAGTTCCATTTAAGCATCACATTGGCATCTCTAAAAGTGATATTTATTTAAAGGCGATGGTGACAATGTTTCACGAAGAGTTTACTCACTTACGTATTTCAATTTGAATCTAGCGAGAGGCTTATGTTGTTCTACTTTCAGCTAAAAGCCGTTCTGTCGACTGATTTTATCGGCTTGGAAAGTGGTTAGGGCATGAATAGCTACAAGCAAGACGCAAATAAAACTGCAGAGCTACTTTTTAGGGTTCCGTACCTAAAGGTAAAAACGGGACCCTATTACTGAGACTTCGCTGTCTGTCTGTCTGTCTGTCTGTCCGTCCGTCCGTCCGTCCGTCCGTCCGTCCGTCCGTCCGTCCGTCCGTCTGTCCGTCTGTCACCAGGCTGTATCTCATGAACCGTAATAGCTAGAAGGTTGAAATTTTCACAGAAGATGTATTTCGGTTGCCGCTACAACAACAAATACTAAAAACAAAATAAAACAATTATTTAAAAGGGGCTCCCATACAACAAACGTGTTTCAAACATAACAAGGAGTCAGGACAGGAAGAGGGACAGGAGGACAAATCGAGTTGGTCATGGAATTCAAAATGGCTGCCCTATCTGTCAAATATACCTTCACTTACCAAAGAGTTTCTTTTATGTTTCAGATTTTCTTTGTGCCAAGGTTTTTTTTTTCGAGTGATTCGGTCGTTTGATGGGAGTAAGAATCGAAGATAAATATTTCATATTTTCCTATAAAATTTAAAAATTGGTTGTTGTAAACCATTTTAGGGTTCCGTATCCAATTGTGATAGTGGTACGGAACCCTTAATGCGCGAGTGTCGCACTTGCCCCGTTTTTTATTGTATATGGAAAACTAGGTATGTCATTGCTGCGCCCTGCGATTTCACCCGCGTAAGTCCCGATCCCGCGAGTATATCGGGATCAAAAGTAGCGTTTATCTTTCTCCAAGTCTCTATGCCAAAATGTATCAAAATCTGTTTAGCGGTTTAGGCGTGAAAACGTAGCAGACAAACGGATTTTCTTTCGCATTTATAATATTAGTAAGGGTATTGAGTGCTAAAATGGCAACAATTATTTTAGTAAGCATGTAAATTTAATAAATTATTAAATAAAATCAATAATATTATAACATACATACTATTACATAGAAATGAGCGAGATGTAATTCCATGAAAAAAAACGATGATTACTCTTAAAACTATGGTTTACTCCTAGAATGTATATTCTCATGCGTATCACTGAGAAGTGAGTTTCTCAGTGTTACGCATAGATTTTGAAATAAATAGAATTTAGTTGAAACTTGAATTTTTATCTTTCGTATAAATTGTGAATTTTATGTTTTCACCAAGCAGAGTCACTTTCAAATATTCTAATTCTTAACCTATAAATATTTCAAAAAGAAATCAGTTAATTTGGGGCTTTTTAGCGCGTAAAACTTGCATTTCTCACCTGCAGCATCACAAATAACGTCACTGCAAGTTTGCTCCAATTTTCGGCCGATCAACAGAATCGACTTGAACTTCTCGACTCTGCTCCCATTCATTAAGACCCCGCTAAAGTAAGAGCCAAAGTTCCTGTCACTCACTGAAGGTAACTTCTCGAGCAATTTGTGGCTTCCGAGACGGCCGTCTGTTTCCTCGTCCACGTACGCTAGACGTAAGTACGTATACTTTAGGAATTTACGTGTACCTCTTTGAGTAATAGAGATACAGGGTGTAAGTCCGCCGTTTCTAATATTGGTACCTAATCATATTTACCCATACCTACAAATAGAATAGATATAATAATTTGCCAAACCTTATATTTTTTGGCGACGTTTTAATTGATGTCTTTGTCATGGACTTAGGAATCCATGGCCTTTGTAGGTGTACAAATATGCATTTAATTAGCGACTCTAGCATAGGCTAGAGTCGCAAGTTGAATGCATATTAGAAGAGAATAATTTCTACAAAGAAATGTGCTATTTTACTTTAATAGTTTCTTCAATTATTGCTAATATTAAATTTCTATTAAGGTAGTATTTTAATCTTCTTGAAAAGATGATTTTCTTAGAATTCAAGATTTATCGCTAGGAAACGGAGCTGGCACTCAAATATATCTTTATAAAAGTTTTACGATGCAGTGTAAGCTACTTCAATTGCGCTCTAAACGTCTTTCATAGAAAAATTCACTTACGTGTTCTTGTAGATCCTAATATTTTAATACCGTCTCATTGGTGGAATATTTTTATAAAGGAATATAAAGGAATGGAAAGGAATATTTGTAATTAGTGGGATGGGTATTTTATTATAATGATTGGCCTTTCCCTCTAATTTTAGATGTTTTATACAGCGCAAGCAATTTTTAATGCATACTACTTATGGCCTTATAGTGCCCGAGACATAGTTCGGAAGACATATAGTGAAGTAATAGTATTTATAGCCCTATAGTGCCCGGGACATTGTTAAGTGGAGTAGTCTTGCCCAGCACTTATACCAGCCTTCCTGCCTAGCCAGCCATGTCCGCAGGAAAGAACGGGACAATACGTCCAGCGCTAAACCGTGGGTTCCCTCCCTCATGATGTTTCCCTATATCGTAAGAGCAATGAAAATATTTAGCGCACATAACTGTTTTCGCAATGGAAATGACATTGGTGCATGGTTAGCGGGGTTTCGAACGCATTACCTTTGGAATTAAGGTCGATGTATTGCTAATATAGCTCTTGTGGGATGTAAAGGTTACACTTAATTAAAATAAAAATAAAATTATTATATGGCCCTGCGCAGACGGCACACTTTTTGTGCGATCGAGTCTGCGGCGCACAAAAAGTCTGCGAAAAAGGCACAAAAAGGCAAAAGACTTTTTGCGCGTCGTGTGCGTTACTGCATATAATTGCATAGGTTCTATTATCACAGACTAAAAAGTGCGTCACGGATAGTCTGTCGTCTGCGCAGGGCCTATAACTTACAATAAAACCTAAGTTTACAAATTATTAAAAAAAAATACTTTGAGTTTGTCATCATCATCATTTCAGCCGTAGGAAGTCCACTGCTGGACATAAGCCTCGCTCATAGATTTCCAGATGCTTCGGGTTAAAAGCGCCCTGCATCCACCTAACCAAGTCGTCGTCGGTCCATCTCGTTGGTGGAGTTTGTCATAAGTAGGTATTCAAACAGAATGCACTTACTTACCTACAATTTTAAGCTCAAAACTCACGACGGACACTTACACTGACACTTTATCTGAACATCTACAGCACGCATGTACGAATTTCTTTATATATGTGTGCTGTAGGTGTTGGGCTGTCTTAGAATTCATTTTCAGTGTAAGTGTTATCGTGTAGTTTGACTTTTGTGCGCTGCCTGTACGTACCTAAACAATGTAAGCAATACTTTAACCAAACTACAACAAAATAGTATCAAATATTCAAGCTACATAAAATTCAAAGGGCGTCAAAATGTAGTCAGAAGTCGTAACAGGGAGCTTATTCGGGCAATATGTGAAGTACCTATAATAACTCGAAGCACGTTTTATATTGCCCGCATGCACCAGAAGATGGCACTCTATTTGTGTCACTTAGGTAACTGACGTACAAAGACTTGGATGGACTTGTCATAGATATATTATGGATGCGGCTTTTAACATTTTACGAAATTAAAAAAGACTCAATTGGGAAATACAACATTGCAAGAATTTAATTATAATATGTATTTACATTCGATTTTGTGAAAAGAAAGGAAAGTTACAATTAAATTTTAAATTACATTAACAACATAATCTAGTTTAATCAAAATAATTCATATGGGTACTTTTAAGAAAACTAGCTGCGTCCCGCTCGCTGTTTCACCCGCGTAAGTTCCGATCCCGTGGGAATATCGGGATCAAAAGTAGCCTATGTTACTCAGGATGAGAAAGAATTTTTGAAATCGGTCCAGTAGTTTTTGAGTTCATAACAAACATACAGATACACACACACACACACAGACACAAAAAAATACAAATCTTTCCTCTTTATAATATTTGTATAGTAGTATAGATATAGCTCATCCAAATACTTCATTCCTCCATCGCAAGTCTTCCAGGCAGACTCAGAGGGGCGTCGGAAGGGTAATTAGTTATAGTTGGGCTTAAAGCTGTTCTGGGATGGCATGTGGACTTATCTATTGCTACGAAACGCTAATTATAATATACTAATTAATAATACATAAGTTTTAATCTGCGTTCGTGAATTCGAAACTGATACGTTTTGTAGCTTCGCCTTGCAGGTTTACCTGTGTAAATCCCGGGAAAAGTAGTGATAGGATTATTTTGTGGATTCAATCAAGTAGATTTTAAATATTGGATAAGTATATATTATGGGCAGTTTTAGATATCCATTTTCCAAAGCATTTTTACATTTGTAATTTTACTTTGAATGCTTCAACGTTTGCAAAATTGAAAAATTCTGCTTTGATTCTTATCTAATATTTTAAATGCACATTAAAGGAACATTAGTGTGTAGTTGTATTATTTGCATAAATAAATAACAAACATGAAAAACGGGTGTATGTGTTTATACACCCGAGTTTCTTGTCTACATGTTTAAGGCAAAGTAGTAAGTATCCACTGCGCCTCTAAAGTCGTTGTAACCATCTCAGTAGCCTTGTAAATATTTTCTTACAATAACAAATAAAAAGAGTATGCACCAAAGTACCAGCGAGCCCACTACAAGGTGACATAATAGTGATTTGTAGGGCAACTTGCTCCAACTTCTTCTGACACCCTAGAGAAATAACTTTGTTCGTAGTTTCTTAACGAAATGATTGCCTACGTGTACGTTGTTAGCCCTATTTATTTGGGGTGGTTTTATTTACACAGTTTCCCTTGTGGATAATTCAGTTTCTAAGCATCTCTATCGATCTATCGGGACGCATAAAACATTTTTTCTTTCCTGAGAAACGCTTATATTTGTTTTTCTAAATGAAAGAAAAGGCTAGCCATAAATTTGATTTACGGAGGTTTGTATTTGGTGTAAACCAAAATGGCTCGTATTTTCATTCATTACGTTTTATTATTCTTGCTAACCTACATACAAGCTGAACTTCTACCTCTTACTAAACTAAGTTAGCTTAGCTTAGCTCCACATAGTTAGTTTGTTTTTCATACAAGTCCTCTGTTTATTAGGCGAATATCCGCCTGCAACGTTTTGGGTCAGGGTGTTTTCTACTTGTATGTATCATTTATATATAGTGTAGTACATATTTTGTAGTATAGCTGTTGCCTAGTATCCATGCCTAGTTGCTTAATTTGGGGCTATTTGGGGGATCACATTATGTGCAACATCCCGCAATTTTTATTATTTATATTCGTCCACCGCAGACTATTCCGCAAACTAAATCTGTACATTATTACAGTTGAAAGTAGTTTAAATTCATAACATCTTGAAAAAATAAAACATATAATTTATTCTAGGAGAAAAAAAACATCTCAGACTTCTTGAGAAAACAATAGATACTTCCGTATTTTCAAACTAAAGTAGAAATTATAAAAGCGAAACGAAACCCCTTATACAAATACCCGTACAGTTCTTGGAAGTTTTGAACATTTTTAAGTTTAAGTTAGGTAAAGAAATATAGCTTTTCTTTCTTTTTTTTAAAGCAAAGCAGCACTACAGATCCTGGTTTAAAAATCTACTAGTACAAAAAAGAAGTTAGAAGTTTTTATACAAGTATGCTTTGGTTTATCAAAATTCTAGCATTTCAAAAAATTATATTGAATTGAATGAATTGTGGATCCATTTTAATATCCGCAGGGTGAGATACTCAAATTCGAATTCTAATTCTAAATTTGCTAATTCAAATTCATTATTCGGGTTCCGAAGCCAAATGACAAAAAACGGAACCCTTATAGATTTGTCATGTCTATCTGTTTGTTTCTAATAATATTTCATGTGATCGTTTTGAATCGTCTTACTGCCAATGTGGTTACGACTCCAATTATTATATAGACACCAGATAAGAAAGGGGTTTTCAAAACTCCCACGGGATCGGAACTTACGCGGGTAAAACCATGGACTGTAGCAATGATATAAAATTAACATTGATACCTTACAAGACAATTATACAGTGAAATACATTATAAAGCACGTTTGTAGTAAGCCCCCAATAAGGCCCGCAATAAGCACGCAGTGGCGGCACGTGTGTGTAACTACCCGCATCTCAAGTATTATTATTACCTGCCCTAATGCCGAGATTAGCCAGCAGATGTCAGTTATCTACTAGATGTGAGCGTTTGTGTTCCAATGTTGATCTTAGATTCAATTAACTATAGGTATTCAGTAGGTGAATTGTTAGCATTTACACGTGGGGACGGTGGCCATCGCAGTTGACCACTTTTATGAATAGCTATATAATATCGTGTGATTGTGTTATTTCAAATCTTAAATAATGGCAAGTTTCGAAATAAAGTTACATTTTAAATTACCTAATAACCGAGTTAAAAAAGAAGAATGTTCTTAAAGCTTTTGTGGCATTGATCTCAACCTTAACAGTTGGTATGATATCAGAAGGAAGACAGTTGTTATCAGCCACTGCGGTAACGCCACCGCAAACTCAATGATGCTTTTGAAGTTTTAATCGTCATTCATCTACTGCATCTTAGCGCTCGCGGCGATGCTCATTCCATTTTGATGATAGACGTAACAATGTTGTCAGCGCTGCAGCGGCTTTTTATATTTATTTCGCGTAAAAGGGACATGAAATAAGCTTGAGAATCACCTCTAGCACCTACAGACTAGTAAGTACATACTAACTCAAGGCTTGTGTCTAATATTTTTATGTATGTTTGATGATTACTCGGATACAGTTCACCTCTGTCATAAATTATTGTGTTTGTATAATTTTGATTTATAATTTAGGTAGGTACGTACCTCTTACTTCTTTTGCCTAGCAACTGTTCCTCTTATTTTTCTCTGCAAAAACGACCTCTTTAAACCAATCGCCACAATCACGACTTTGATCTTCCCACTCAAAAACAACAGAAATCAAAGTAAAGCAACAAAAGCAAAGAAAACGAGATAAAAGTATAAAAGGTGATCGATAAACCCGAGTGCGAGATCAAATAGTCCCTGCAAACAGTGCTGTGGACTCAGCTCTTCAGTACTTCTATCCGATAGCCCGATGTTAGAAGCTAGAGGTAATATTGATGTATTAGAGCGGTAAAGAGGGCTTCAGTCCGTACTGTGACGGTGTGTGACGTAATTAGCTCTAAAAGAGAGTTATTGCGTTTTTTGCAGTTTCCTGCGCTTGGGGCTAAATAAAATTATTTTTGACTTGTTTTCAGAGTTGCTTGGGGTTTATTTATGTTCTAAAATAATTAGCCTATAGGAAAAATATATCTACAAAAAGGCGAACCCTGTCCCTGCAAACAGTGCTGTGGACTCAGCTTTTCAGTACTTCTATCCGATAGCCCGATGTTAGAAGCTAGAGGTAATATTGACGTATTAGAGCGGTAGAGAGGGCTTCAGTCCGTACTGTGACGGTGTGTGTCGTAATTAGCTCTAAAAGAGAGATATTGCGTTTTTTGCAGCTTCCAACGCTTTAGTATAAATAAAATGATTTTAGAATTATTTTCAGATTTATTTAGGGTTCTTTTGTGTTCTAAGAAAAATACCTAGCATATGAAACTTCTATTTGTAGTTTAAGTGCTTAAGCCTGCACTGGGTGTTCAAAGAAATATTTTTAAGGAAAAAATTATCTACAAAAAGTCAAACCCAACCGCTGCAAACATGCCTAAGTTGTAGTAGATGGTGAAATACAGATGCAAAGATTCAGCGTGTGAGTCAGCGATGCCGCTGGACTAATTGGTTTATTTCCAGATTGAGTAAAAATGCGATGTTGGTTCGAATCCCGCTCAGCGTCGACCATGCGTTGTGTTTTTGTTAATGTACCTACCCTCTAAAATATTTCATTTTTTTTATTAAAAAAAATGCGTTTGTTACAAAAGTCAACTGAGTAATAAATATATTTTTTTTAACTATTTCCATTTCTTTTATCTCTAGAAGAAGCAAATGATAAAATCTGTAAAAACATTTACATAAATAATTATAACACGTATTAAAACTAGAAATTATTAATAGGTTTCATTAGAATACAATGTCAAAATAAATAAATGTAACATAACATTGTAATGACTGTCATAAAATCACGCAGCCATTTTAATTGTCCATTAGTTTGTGAAGGAGCCAATTACGGCTCCATTAGGCGTGAATCTCGCTAATAGCAATTTAGTTGGTTCAGTCTTGAAGATCCTTCTAACTAAAGACATGTTCACAAGTGGGGTCACGCCTCGTAGATACTGCTACGTGTTCGTAGCGCTTTGCTACGAGTGCCACTTACAAACTCTAAAATATTTTATAGCCATATTAAACCACCAGCAGCGTCCTGCGGTTTTACCCGCGTAAGTCCCGATCCCGTGGGAATATCGGGATCAAAAGTAGCCTATGTTACTTAGGGTGAATGTAGTTTTCTAATGGTGAAAGAATTTTTGAAATCGGTCCAGTAGTTTTTAAGTTTCTTCATAACAAACATACAGACTCACAAAAAGGCAAATCTTTCCTCTTTGTAATATTAGTATAGATGTAGACTAGCAGCGTCCAACGCGTTAACCTGCGTAAGTCGTGGTAAGTGATGATATGGCCTAAGATGTAGCACGCTCATCTAGAAGAAGGAAGACAGTAGAGACACGAGATCCAACCCGTCTTCCTTTCTTAGTGGCTGCACTGGTCTGCGTATAGGAATAGGGAGCAAGCCGCGGCCGAAGCCACCAAGAAACCCGTTTTGGTCGCCTTTTAGAACGGGGTACCGAAGCCAAATTCTTTTAGACCCGGGCTCTGTAGGCCCAAAAAAATTAAAACTCGGTGGATATTCGCTTTTGCTACAGACTGAACATAAAAATTCTAAAATAAAATAGGAATGAAAAGTAACGTTGGTAGGTGTAACTTTAACCACAGAATTTTAGCATCAGATCTCGTAACCAGACTGATTCAGAGGCAGAATAAGAACGAGCAATTTAAATATTCCATTCCACGCGAATTCACCAAACGAACTCACTACTCACTTACATACATTATATGCAAATTGAATCCTAGATTTTTATACGGTTAGTTACCTTACAACTTGTTTATGTTATTCTTTAATAGTGAATTTAGTTTAAAAATATATTGTACTAGCTGTGTCCCGCGGTTTCACCCGCGTAAGTCCCGGTTCCCGCGGAAACATGGGAATCGAAAGTATGTCTAGGTATGTTACTTCTCGATAATGTAGCTTCCTTTTGGTGAAAGAATTTTTGAAGTCGGTCCAGCAGTTTTCGAGTTTTTTCATTACAACCATACGACCCACACACATAAAAATACAAATCTTTCCTCTTTATAATATTAGTGTTTAAGTGTAGATTACCGGGTGGGCCCTGAGTGGGAAAGGTTAAAATGGGAGTGGGCAGGCCATGTTCGTAGAATGCCTACAGAAAATGGACAGAATCATCTACTTTGAGACTCTGACTGACCTGACTCTGTCTCTGACTTTGATCTCTGGAGACTAGGCATGGAAATTATTGTTATTTTTAAATAGCTGTGATTGTTACCAAGCTATTTTTGAATCACAGTGTTAGTGCGACTGCTATTGTGCTATTGTGTTATTTTTCACTTAAAAATTATCTATAACAAAAAATAACACTGAGATTAAAAATAGCTGTCAATTATTTTTAACAATTATAATATTCAATCACGGTCTGTTATTTGTGCTATTGGTAATTATTTTTCACATTGTGATTATTCGATGATTTCAATGAACTTTCCCTCATACTTTAACAGGCTTGGGACTGTCAATGTATTTGATCTTGAAAATAAGGAACAATTTAATTTGGCCGCGAAACAAAATAATGGCGCTCTCTGTTATTCTGTTATGTGATTGTGATTATTTTGGGAAATGTTACTAAAAATAGCTCTTTAAAAAATAACACTAACAGTTATTACGATTATTTATAGCATCTGTGATTGGTGATTTTTAAATAACACTGTTATTTATAGTGTGATCAGCTATTTATACCATGCCTACTGGAGACGCTTGCCGCAGCGGTGTCGAGGTCGGGTGGCGACGCCTCGTCAAGCGTAAAACGAAAACGAAAAGCGATGGCGAGATAATCTCAACCGATTCGAGCCGTATTGCCTGGAGGTTGCAGAAGGCCGCCATAGTTGGAATTAGATGAATAGATCTTTGAACAGCAGTGGATCCAGGCTAAATAAAAAAAATGCAATCAGTAACAATAATTATGAAGAGAGGCCCGACCAACATCTTAAGAGGCTTTCGCTAGACGGTTGGGTCAAGGGTCAGATTCAAGACCGATTTCAAAAATTCTTTCACCGAAAGAAAGCTACATGATCCCGATATTTCCACGGAATTGTGACTTACGCTTGTGAAACCACGAGACGCAGCTAGTTCTCTAAATAGTTAAAAGTAGTATTACTTGTGGGGCTTGAGCACACCACGTTGACTCAATTGAGGTGAAATGAACCCGACATTTTACCGCTAAACTTACTCGAGGCAACCCTACGAAAGTGGTGCACTTAAAACTTGTAGAGCAAACTATGCAATACACACGAGTACAAGGTTTTTAGTTAGTTGACCTATATAATAACAAAATTCTACCAAAAAGTTACTCTTCCGGCACAACGCGCTATTGCGCTATTGCTATCCGAACTATTGTTCGGATTAGAATTGCACTGAAACTTTTACTTTTTACATAACTTTAGAGATTACATAGGAATGTTTCGAAGTTAATTTAAAAAACCAGCCAAGTGCGAGTCTGACTTACGCAGGATCCGTATCATTATTACAAAAAACAATACTATGCTAATACACACGAGTACAAGGTTTTTAGTTAGTTGGTCGTTAGTTAGTAGTAGTTTGTATATAATAACAAAATTCTACCAAAAATTACCGTTCCGGTACAACGCGTAATAGTTCGAATTAGAATTGCACCGAAACATTTGCAAAAGAAAATGCTTTTTAGGGTTCCGTACCTAAAGGTAAAAACGGGACCCTATTACTGAGACTTCGCTGTCTGTCTGTCTGTCTGTCTGTCTGTCCGTCCGTCCGTCCGTCTGTCACCAGGCTGTATCTCATGAACCGTAATAGCTAGAAGGTTGAAATTTTCACAGAAGATGTATTTCGGTTGCCGCTACAACAACAAATACTAAAAACAAAATAAAACACTTATTTAAAAGGGGCTCCCATACAACAAACGTGTTTCAAAAACTACAAGGGAATTCTACGATGTGAGGTCGCTTCTGATTGGTCAAGTCAAATCGAGTTGGTCATGGAATTCAAAATGGCTGCCCTATCTGTCAAATATACTAGTCTGCCTTCACTGTCCAAAGAGTTTCTTATAAGTTTCAGATTTTCTTTGAATCAAAGTTGTTGTAAACCATTTTAGGGTTCCGTACCCAATTGTGATAGTGGTACGGAACCCTTCGTGCGCGAGTTTCGCACTTGTTATATAACTTTACAGATTTACTTTATGTTTCGAAGTTAATTAAAAAAGCCAGCCAAGTGCGAACCATTACTTTTAGATAATACTACACGTAGGTTACTTTTCTACTATCCCGAGACGATCTTAGAGACGTAGAAATTTTCAAATAAATTCTTTCGGGGTAGTTGGTATGTCGATCAATAAAATGTTTTACGTGCTCGTATGCTATAAAAAGATAAGCGTATGCTTAAATTGTAGTAAATATGCTGATATCCATTATCATTAAATATATTATAATACATCTCCAAAGGCCATAAAATTCAAACTACCAGTTAATATCCAACTTAACAGAATACCTACTAGAATACTCCACACCGTTAAAATTAATTGAGCCGAACTAATTGAAATCGAATTAGAGCATCGATGCAACTTAGTTTTAATGTCTGATAGTTTGTCGGACAACAAATTAAACAATAGCTGTAGTGCACTGAAATGAAACTATACAAGTACGCTGGAATTGGTATACCATACAAAATGACATTAGATCTTTGTGCTGATTTGATTAGCGCCATGTTGCGCTATTGTCGCGCGTTTTCTATTGAAAGTGATGGTGGCCGTCCATGGAACTAATAGTTCCGTGGACGGTCACCATCACTTTCAATAGAAAATGTGCGACAACAACGCAACATGGCGCTAATCAAGTCGACACAAAATTCAGTACTCTATGACCTGTCCAGCGACCATAGACCTTGTATAATGGAGGTCAGTGCTGTAGTGGAATAGATATACATACCTAGTAGATGTATCGTAGGTATATACCTAACTGCATAACTGTTGGAGCAGTTCGTAGTTGTGAACAACATGGTGCCACGTTTAAAACGGTAAACTAACTTTACTTGTGTTTAGTGAGGAATTTAAATGTTTAATTAAATAAATTTAACGTTTTATTAAATAAATTTAACCCCTTATTAACAGCTGCATAAACTATGTGTCGTTTGTGTTTTAAGTAAAGTTAACAGACAGTGAGAAACGTTACATAAACTTAGGTAGTCATTGTTTATAAGTAAGGGGTTAATGTTTAATTATTGTAGCTCTCTATGGTCGTCGGATTTACTGCGACGCGCTAGATTCTGTGGATTGTTTAGATATCTCTTAGTAGTCTATTTAGCCAATATGAAGAAAATGACCACAAAGATACGGCAAAGTAGGTAAAGTTAGACCTTATTCGTAGTTAATGCCCTCTGTGGCGCGTCGGGCGCTTTGCGTTGGTTGTGATTGCGAGTTCTATTCTCGCCCGTATACCGTATATCATGTGTATCGAATTTAAGCTATTCATAAATGATTGTTTTTAGTTATGGATTTTTCATTTATAATAAAAAGGGGTTTTTAGTACTTATATCGGTAGTTTGGTGCCCAAAATACAAGCCTTGTTCCTTAGTTTGAGGTTAGTTTGCGCTATGTGCAAAGTCCTGCAATATTTTATAAATATATTACTGTGCACTGAGAAATCTGGGTTCCTGCATGATTGTCTACAATATCTACGTAAAAAAGTAAAGGTGCCGAGATATCCAGAAACGATATTTTTATGAACTGAAAAAAATACCTACGTTACTTCATGTAATAAAATATTAGCTAAGAAAAAAACTTTTGACTATAAATTACTATGTACAATTTCTACTTTGTCTTCATCCTTTCAACTTTTGCGAACATTTATAATAAAAAAAACTTTCAAAGCGAAAGTTTACCAAAAATAAACAAGTTAGGTAATTTGAATGTATTGCCTACGGGTTTCGACTACACCTCTCGCCAAAAACGGGTTCTGTATATTCACAGTTTGACGCTCACATCAACCCAGCATCAATCAACGTTATACCGTCGGTTTGGTCTGTATTGGATTCAATCTAACTGTCACGGCCTGATTGGAAGGCTGTCCAATTGTCCGTCAGACCATCAGACGCATCAGACACTCATACACATGAAAAAGCCCGTGTTTTTTAATTGCTTGCAACTACTCACAATGAGGTGTGAAACGATAAAAAATAAACAGATATTTTTAATTCTGTTTTCGCGATGTTGTATTAAAATTAAAGACATTTTTCGGTCAATCAGTCAATCCTGAAGAAGGAACCTGGAAAGGTCTCGAAACGTTGAGCGTTGTAATAATGCTAAAAGTAATAAACACCACGCGATTCAAACCGAAAAATGTTTTTAATTTACTTAGATATTTTTAAATTGTGTGTGATGATTCTTAACTCACCAGGTGGCAAATACTTGCCATCGTCTTACATTCATCGTCGACGTCCTTAAAACGCTTATCTCGAGTTACTTCTCAAGTCCTGATAGCATCGGCAGTGGAACAAACTGCGTCCCGTTTTCCTTAGTGGCTGCATCGGCTTAAATGTTAGAAACCGGGTGAGTCCGCTGAGCCGATGAGTGGGGACATTAGCGGCGGAAATCTTCCACCTTGTGATTGGTCATTTAGCACCACTCAGGGGCCACATTAAATTACACTAATGAGAGCAATTTGAACTCTTAGCAAAGGTAGAAGAAAGCGAATAGAAGGTGTATTATGTTTTCTACTTTGTATTTAATTTAAGTATCTTATCCTATACTAATATCCTATCCTACTTAATATTATAAACGCTAAAGTTTGCTAGTATCTACATTATTATGTCTATCTGTATGTGACTTTGTTATTCCTTCAGGCAAAAACTACAAAACCGATTCCAATGAAACTTGGAATATAGATAGCTGGAGACCTAAAATAAAACATGGGATACTTTTATCCCAATATTCACGCGGCATCAAGATTTACACGAGTGAAACCGCGGTGTTCCTAGTTCATTTATAAAGTACAATTTAAAAGTTGCCGTCAGTTTAACGACACGCCACCATTTGTTTTAATATTAGGTATTCGCAATATCATACATAACTAAACGTCCAACTTTCAAACTTAATAACAAGCAATAAAGATAAAGTTAAAGTAATAATATTTTGTTAGCAATACATCAAAACTCTTTTGCCGCCTTCGCAATGGCACCTTGGGGCGACAAGTAAACAGTCCCCAATTTGCAGGCACCCCTAGGAGCGATTCTCTTTAAAATTTACCGTCACATTGCCGTCTGAATGTTTGCAAAAGGTCTAAAATACCGGAGACATTGAGCTTTTGGGAAACATAATTTATAAATTGACCCGACCTGACCTCGGATCGTAAAATTTAAATTTTAACAGTTACCTTTTCGTTTAATATGGGTATTATGCTTTAATATTTTATTAGTGTTTTAATGGAGGGCCCTGGTGGTCCAGCAGAATTTGACAATCGTTTACAGTCCTGGAGGTTAAGTAACATCTGGAGTAGTAACTACTATGGAAGGTGGCTGATGTATTGCTGATGAGACTGAAGTTTTAATAACAATTATACACACATAATGCCAATTATTTTACGCTGAAGTGCGTCAGGCGAATACTCGACTGCAATGCAGAATGTTGCGGGTTGGATTTGGCAGGAAAAGTATTTGTGCTTTTAAAAATAAATACTTGTTTCTGGTCTGGAGGACTCTCTTAGCCTTATTAATAAAGTATGAGAAAGGTCGGAGTATGTAGTGAGAACATGCTTTGTCTTTTTCCGTGACAAGAGCTTTCGAAGTTGTAGGACAGGAACAAAAAGCGGTAAAATTACTCCAACCTCCACGTTTATTAATAACTTAATAAGGCTATCTATGTTTATACATGTATTATTTACAAAAGGAAAATAAATATTTCAGTATTACATCCTCTGTCTAGTCACCATAACACCAGCATACCATAGGGCTAGATGGCGTTGTGTGATGTTCACGAAATTTGTTTTTTTTTTTAAGATTTACATAATTTACATATACTACTATAATAGTAACATGAAAGTATTAGATACATGTATCTTGAAATTTAAGACATTTTTCGGTTTGAATCGCGTGATGTTTATTACTTTTAGCATTGTTACAACGCTCAACGTTTCGAGAACTTTTCAAGTCCCTTCTTCAGGATTGACTCAAGCTTCAATCCTGAAGAAGTAATAAACACCACGCGATTCAAACCGAAATATGACTTTAATTTCAATACAACATCCCGAAAATAGAAGAAAAATCTATACATGTATCTTTACAAATTTTCCCGGGTCTTTATCGCGTATTATTTATTTTCTTACCTCGACCTAACTATGTTAATAAATCGTGTGAATTTAAAAAGTTTACATGTAGGTATCTTTTTTTGGTTTGATGATATTCTAAAATGCTTAAAGGTGCATTTAGACCAAACGAAAGAATGCTCGTTCTAGCCGCACTACGTCATATTCTTTTAATGTAAACGGACGTAGAGCATTCTTTCGTTGTTCTGTTATGTCTATTTCACTAAACATTCACGATAGAATGCTCGTGTTCTAGCTCTAGCTCTGTGTTCGTTTGGTCTAAATGCACCTTAATACATAGCCAATGCCTACTTAATCAAACCCCTTAATCATTCGTGTGATCCTCTTAATACCGAAGTTGCCTGGAAGAGACCGGTCTCAGTGGTAAGGCCGCCTATTATGCCACTCCAGATTAAGATTTTTTAATTCATTTCATTGTAATTTATTTTGGTGAGAACAATATAGCGTTCGATATATCTATCTACTTCTAGTACAATAATAAACCTAAACTTCTCCCTCCTTATTAATAAACGTGGAGTAAGGTCAGATTAGTGGGAACATACTTTGTCTTTTTCTGCGACAAGAACTTTCAAAGTTGACAGACAGAAACAAAAAGTGGGAAATCTAATCCGACCTTATTCGATGTTTATTAATAAGAGAGCTCAAGTTTTTCCACACCGGTCTTCAAAGCCAAATATTAGTCTTATTAAACAAATCACAATCACATAAATAAGACTCAAGTTTTTAAGATGATTTCAACTAAACGTACGAACGTAAAACACACGAAAATTTATACAAACCCAAAAACCAGTGATGGCGCCGGTATTTTTCCGTAATTTTTGCGGTAGGTACTCCCTCAGGACTTGACAGTTTGATATCGTTAAAATCTCAAGCAGAACTTTACTCCTCAGAGGATACCTAAAATATGGACGAGACGAAAAAATTAAAGCCCATTTTCCTTGTGCCTTTAAATATTTGGAGATTTTCATTTGAATTTATACAAGATATGCTGTACAAATTATAAATTATTCAAAAACACATTACAGGTTACAGGTTACATTACATGTTACAGGTTAACATAGTTACATTTTTTCGGGTCTTAATCGCGTATTATTATTTATTTTCTTAACTCGACGTTTCAACCATGTTACAATGGTATTGGTCGCGACCTCTAAATAAATACACCATTTACACCTCTAAATAAATAATAATAAATAAATAAATAATACGCGATTAAGACCCGGGGAAATGTAACTATGTTGACAAATCGTGTGAATTTAAAAAGTTTATTGATTATATAATTATTTGTCGTATTTGTCGGCTTGTAGAACTAAGTAAGTACTGGTACAACGAACGATATGATGATGAATTATTACATGATTATTATTATTTATTTTCTTACCTCGACGTTTCAACCATGTTACGATGGTCTTGGTTGCGAGGGGACCCGGGAAAATGAAACTAATTCTATAATCCCCAATTTAATGGGACCAACAGTTAACAACCATAACAGCAAAAGCAGCCATAATAGCCTCGTTACCAGGGCAAAAACGATCCAAAAATTACAGCAAAGCTAATTTGTCCCAACAAAATATAACAATATCCGGGATAAAAGATAAATAAAACCTTTCCATCTTCGTAGCATCGCGACGTAAATAAATCTTGCAAGATACAAGAGTGGTTGTGGTTTGGTGGTGGCTAACTGAAAATCAACAGAACGCCCCTTGTTTGCCCATTAGCTTCCCGCTAACAAAGCAAATATAGGAAAGAATGGACGGAGACACTGACATTGTTTTCTTGCTTCACATCGCTCTGGCTCGTTTGAAAAGTTAAAACATAAATTGTAGTACTTATTTATATTATTTGGGTTTCATTCGTTTTATTTTTGTTGAGTTCAGAGACTTTTGTTGAATAATTGAACTAGCTGTACCCCGCGCGTTCCCCATATCTTACCTCCCCCACCTACTTACAATCCAACATGTTTCTATGAATATGCTATTTCCGAGAAGATTGTAGTTAGTTTACACAGTCGAGCGTGCGATCTAGCGTACGAGTCAGCTACTCAGCATGCCGAGTAGCTGCATTACAGTCTCTTGCACTGTTTGAACGTAACGTGCGCGTGCTATGTAGTGTAGGGACAGCTGATAAGATCCGATTACAGGCTAGTCAGCAGGTCGCATTGTATAAACAATTTATTAGAGGTCTTCGTGCGACAACATTATTACCCGTGAAATAGATCAAAGAGGATATTGTAAAATTGTAGAACTGTATCATAAAATTGACTTTTGCAAGGATCAAAATGACATTGTTTTGATTATTTTATTTTACTAACTAGCTGACCCGACAGAAGTTGTCTTACCCATGAAATAAAAAAAGCTTCTACCCTCCCTAATACTACCACGAAACCCTACCCTACTACTACCCTACCCTACAACTACTCTTAAAAAAAGTATCCTATGTCCTTCTCCTGGTTCTAACCCTTCTCTTCTTCAAGTGAGATAGATAGATAGATAGATAGAAATCTTTTTTTGCACAACATAAACAAAAAAAATTACAAATAACACATATACAAAAGTAAAGAGTGAGTAGTGAGTGTTCTAGAGTGCGTTTCATTTTTAAATTCCTATGCCGTCATGTTGGTAGCAAAACAAAATACAAAAAATTAATGTGCCACCTTGAATTAAGGGAGATTTGTATATAAATAATGAATGATCGAATCATCCTGTATTCAAGGCTTAGGGTATAGCAAATTCAAGATATTAAGGCAAGACTTTTTTTGTTTTGCTACCAACATAACGGCATAGGAATTTAAAGATGAAACGCATTATACTTCTAGTGTGTTAATTCGTAGCCGCACTAATACAAAGAAGTGTACTTATTTAAAACAGATATCGATATTTTTGGCCACTAATAACGCAGCTATGTGGAAGAGCCTAAACTTTAAAAAAAGTTTACTTATTTTCCAATTTAATGCCGCCTCCTTTTACAATGACAATCTGAAATATAGGTTTTGTCATTCTGTCACTATTATTTATTTACATTTAAGTCTTTGCGATTGCAATAAACGTAAACACGGTATTTTCCCCTTTTTGTATACATTTTACTAGATATTGCTCATGGATAAAGAGCCAGAACTAATCAAATATGAAAACCAGGACTTGAGTGATCCAAAAGTGTTGAAGCGACCACCGTATAGACGGCGAAGAAGTCCAGTGATCGTCACTCTTGGTAAGTTGCTTGTTAGTTGTTTGTAAAAAGCGAAATACAAGTTCACTGAAGAATCCTATTTCTATACTAATATTTTAAAAAGGAAAGATTTGTATTTTTATGTGTGCGTGTGTGTGTGTGCGTGTGTGTGTGTGTTTGTGTCTAGTGTGTCTGTATGTTTGTAATGAATACTCTCAAAAACTACTGGACCGATTTTAAAAAAACAATCACCAAAAAAAGCTACATTATCGAGGAGTAACATAGGCATACTTTTGATCCCGATATTCCCACGGGATCGGGACTTACGCGGGTGAAACCGCGGGACGCAGATGGTTTATTATAAATTCAAAAGTATGTGTGAAAGTAACTAGAGAGATAGAGGTCTGATGCTCATCTATCATTTTGTTGTCCTTTATAACTAACTAGCTGACCCGGCGAACTTCGTACCGCCTTAGCGTAAATTTTTTGAGAGATTTTCTTAATATTTTTTCCGTAAGAACCTTGTACAGAGTATTAGAAAACTACAAAAAAAGAATTATCGAAATCGGTCCAGCCGTTCACGCGTGATGTCGTGACAACGGAAAACGGGTTTCATTTTTATATATATAGACTAGCTGACCTGACAGACGTTGTCCTGTCGTTTAGTATAAAAAAATAAAATTCATCAAAATCGGTTTAGCATTTTTTCTTTCATAAAAAGCTTCTCCTGACAATAGCAAACACAACAAAAAAAGAATTATCGAAATATGTGTAAAAGTTTAAGTGTGATGCCGTGACCAAGGGAAATAGGGATTGATTTTTATATAATAGAAGAAGAAGAAGAAAGAAGACTAGCTGTGTCCCGCGGTTTTACCCGCATAAGTCCCGATCCCGTGGAAAATTTCAAAAGTCCTTTTTTATCGGATGCCTACATCGTATAAAGTACACACTCACATCACATCTCAGTCAATCCTAAAGAAGTGCGATGAAACTTGAAATATAGATAGCTGGAGACCTAGAATAACACATAGGCTACTGTTTATCTCTATGTATAATATGTATGTATTTACAAAAGAAAAATAAATATAAGTATTATATCCGTTGTCTAGTCACCGTAACACAAGCTTAGTCGCTTACCACGGGGCTAGATGGCGCTGTGTGTTGTTCGGAGAAATTATTTATTATTATTTATTATTTATTTTATCTCGATATTCCCTCGGGATCGGGACTTACGCGGGTGAAACCTGTAGTAGATTTATAATTATAATTAGGTTATTGTTTTCAGGTGATCCAAACACTACTCACGTCGATATACAAAAGCTCATACAGTGTGGTGCCAACGGTTTTTGGTTTAAAACTGTGCAAAGTACAACTGGAGATAAAATAAAATTGATTGGAAAAGTAGACAAAGCCGTTGAAAAGTTGGCTCAAAAACACGGCATCTTAGACTGGCCTGTTGTTACTTGTATTGAACTGAAGACATGTATCGTCAAAACTGGCCTTATTGAAGGGGTATGTGGTATAAAAAAATGTTATAATGTACTTGTTATTTCGGGTTAGGAGCTTCACGACTAAATCTCTATTTGACTAGACAACTAGATCGCGACTAGATCGCTTTAAGACTAAATCTCGATGAGACTATATCGCATTAGGGTACCATTGCTTTTGGACTACATCGCCAAAAGACTAGAAAGCGTAGCGACTAAGTCGTCTTTTGTGTTCTAAATTACAGCCATGTATAAAATTAACACCTGAATTAAAAAAAATTTAAAATGTATGAAAATAAATTTTAAAAATAAATAAATGTAGAAAATCAAAACTAGTTGAAGTTATTTTTGAAAGCGCAGTCCTCGTTTTTTTTTTCATTGGAATATATTGTGGCAACGTAACGTGTCCTCGCCTCGCACGCTGTATATTCGCAAAAATATTCGGTTTAAACACAGAATCTGTAGCTAGCGTGCAATTTAGGTATAGTTCAAAGTGCAAGACCAATAAAATAAAATCTTCAATACTCTTAATCGCACAATATTTTTACTTTCAGAATGACGATTATATTATTCTTAAAGAAGGAGCTAACATCGAATTAACTTGCGAAATAACTAAATACGACAAGTGCACTAGTAAATGCATATTTGTAGACAACCCGTATATAGCAATTGACACGAAAATTGGTACAACTCTCTCAATATCACAAGATGAAATAATAGTGAAATGTATAAAAATTCTCAGTGAAACTTCTGTCAAATGTACCGTTGAAAAAGGAGGAAAACTTAAAAGCATGCGCATGGTATGTGCTAGAGGAACAAAGTCAACTCGACCTTCCATCAGCAAGAAAGACTTGCAAATAGTAAGATTTGCCTTGCAACAGCAGGTATATAAGTAATCAAACGACAACTTTGTCAAATACTTTTAATATTTGCACGTATAAAGTGTAGGTAGGTATCTGGTATAGGAAGAAAGTCAACTCGACCTTACATCAGCAAGAAAGACTTGCAAATAGTAAGATTTGCCTTGCAACAGCAGGTATATAAGTAATCAAACGACAACTTTGTCAAATACTTTTAATATTTGCACGTATAAAGTGTAGGTAGGTATCTGGTATAGGAAGAAAGTCAACTCGACCTTACATCAGTAAGAAAGACTTGCAAATTGTAAGATTTGCCTTGCAACAGCAGGTAATTAAATGACAATTTTGTCAAATACAATTTAATATTTGCTCGTAAGTATAATGTGTATGCGGTAGAGGGTTCACAGTTAACTGGCCCTAACATCACTAAGACACATAAATTGTGAGATTTACCTCACAACAGCAGGTAATCAAACGACAATTTTGTCAAATACAATTTAATATTTGCCCGTATAATTTACACTAATGTGCAGCAAATATGTAACCCCCTATAAATTCAACGGTGAAACATTTAGCTCAGGTTAATTTAATTAAAGCAACACAACATTTCTGTCCGTTAGTTGTTACTTTAGTTGACCTTCTCGTTTCAGGTCGACGTTATAGTCATAAATTACGCTCGCGACCCGCTGACCATCAGGAAGGTAAAACAGTATATTGGGAATAAAATGAAGCGACCTCTCTTACTGGTTGGTATAAGTACACCGGATGGTTTGCAAAATATAGACGAACTGATAAAAGTAAGTTTTTTTTCTTCTTTTCGTGTAGTGGCGTGGCTCACCTAGTATTAGAGTTTTTAGGTCGCTGTAAGGCCTCTTACTTGACCTAACGACAGTCAGGAAAGTAAAACAGTATATTGGGAATAAAATGAAGTGACCTCTCTTACTGGTTGGTATAAGTACACCTGATGGTTTGCAAAATATAGACGAACTGATAAAAGTAAGTTTTTTTTCTTCTTTTCGTGTAGTGGCGTGGCTCACCTAGTATTAGAGTTTTTAGGTCGCTGTAAGGCCTCTTACTTGACCTAACGACAGTCAGGAAAGTAAAACAGTATATTGGGAATAAAATGAAGTGACCTCTCTTACTGGTTGGTATAAGTACACCGGATGGTTTGCAAAATATAGATGAACTGATAAAAGTGTTCTTCTGCTTTTCGGGTAGTGGTGTGGCTCACCTGGTGTAAAAGTTTTCAGGTCGCTCTAAGGCCTCTAATTTGACCTAATGCTATTAGAGATATCAACCCTACTGCTTACTGTAAAAAAATAACAAAAGTAATTACGTACCTATAATAAGTTAAACTTGTTGCCTCAAGAATGTGTTTCAATGTTTTTATATTTTAACCGACTTCCCAAAACCAAAGGAGAAGGTTCTCAATTCGTCAAGTGAAAAATTATCCTAAATAAACCACTTAAGTCTGAAGTCAGGCAGTTGAATTACAAAAAGATTCTCCTACGTAAAACTTCACGACTTCAGACTTCAGACACATTTTTTTTAGTTTTTAGCGTTACGTAGTCAACTTGTTTATATCCTATCCGTCCTAAGTCCGTTTCTGTTTAGCGTAATACTGGACGCACTGTCCGTAATCATCCGAGAGGCACACGAGCAGCCCCCGTGGATGCTCATGTATGCTGATGATATTGCGCTAGCGGACTCGGATAAGGGGCGGCTTGGAAGGCGTGTAAATGCGTGGAAAGAGTCACTTGAGAACGGCGGTTTGCAACTCAACGTAGCGAAGACCGAATACTTGGCTAGCAATACCACAGATCCCACACCTGTCTGCGTAGACGGTCACATGGTCGAGCGGACAGACCAGTTTAAGTACTTGGGATCTGTGCTTCACGAGTCCGGCGACATCGATTGTGACGTCAAGTCCCGCATTTCGGCAGCTTGGGCCAAGTGGCGAGAGGTAACTGGTGTCATCTGTGACCCAAAAATGCCGGTTAAACTGAAGGGACAGGTCTATAAAACGATCATTAGACCTGTCCTTTTGTATGGTAGTGAGGCGTGGCCATTGCTTGAGCGACATAAGCAGGAGCTGCGTGTCACGGATATGAAGATGCTGCGCTGGATGTGTGGAGTGACGCGAAAAGACCGCGTCAGAAACTCCCGCATCAGGGGCAGCCTTCATGTCCGAGACATTGCAGACAAACTGCAAGAGTGCCGCTTACGGTGGTACGGCCACGTTCTACGGAAACCGGCTAGTTACGTGGGAAACAAATGTCTTGCTATGGCGCCTCCGCCCGGCCGCGGCAGATTGGGAAGACCCAAGAAGTGCTGGCTTGACGTTGTAAGATCGGATATGCGTGCTAATGGCCTCACTACACGGGATGCCGAAGATCGTGCGAAGTGGAGACGTAAAAGTAGGAAAGCGGACCCCGGGCTCTCGAGAGAGATGCAACCGGGAACAACGCTCGGATGATGATGAGTCAACTTGTTTATATATACAAGATAAAAAAATAGTTATTTTTATCTTACAGGAATCCGATGGGATCGTATTCTCTAGACAATTTCTCGCTTATGAACTTAATGCTTCGGATCTGTATCGAATGATGCAGATTCAAAAGTGGGCATCTGCCAAATGTCAGCAGGTAATTTATTTAGCGAATGTCATCGCATTTAAATTAAAAAAAAAAGAAATTTACCACCTACTTATCACTTTTTAACCAACATCAAAATAGATTTTTGTTCAATTTTCGCGATGTTGGATAAACTTATTTTTAGGTTTTAATTCTGAAGAAGGGACCTATAAAGGTCTCGAAACGTTGAGCATTGTAACAAGGCTAAAATTAATAATTTTGTCATCAAATTATCAAATAAAAAACAGTAAAAAAATCTGTGAATAACACCCAGCGACATGTGAGCTCATGGTAACTATTAACTTTGTGTTATGGTGAATGGACAACGGATAAAATACTTTTATTTATTTTTCTTTTGTAAATACATACATATTATATGTAGAGACACCCAGACCAGAAACAAATATTTATTAGAACAAAAAAAAATTAAGCAATCGAATCGCAATTCAACTCGTAGCTAGTAGCCCATAATTTTTATTTATCTTTATTTTTACCTACTTAAAATTGCACTTACCAATGCTATATCAATGCTGAAATATCAAAAACCTCAAATAAAAAGACATTTGAAGGGATTTCTTCATAAAACTAGTCATCCAAGATTAGGAAATACTTTAAAAATAAATCAAGATAAGAAGACATACCAACATCTAGACTAGTTCACAAGTTTAAAAACGTGTTAAATAGAAGTAAAGCTCCTAAAAATATGTGCGATAGCTCATTCGATTCGGAATGACGTCTAGAAAAATGTTTTTTTATCATATATTAGCACATAAAAAATTGCGATTGTTATTAACAAAATAAGATTTAAAAAAAAAAAGGTATTTAAGTTTTCGTTAATAATTTCTAAAATAATGATATTTAAGGAATTTTGAAAAAAGATCCTGAAAGAGGAGGATATTTCCAATAGTCATTGTTGAAATTTCATTTGTTGTTGATTTAAAAATATTATATTTTACAAAATAATAAACTTTAATAAAAAAAACTTTCATTACTTTATAAAGTACCTTAGTGAGAAAAGCTCCACGAAGTGAAAATTTCAAAATTCCTTAAATATCATTATTTTAGAAATTATTAACGAAAACCTAAATACCTGTTTTAATCTTATTTTGTTAATAACAAACGCAATTTTTTATGTGCTAATTATATGCTTAAAAAACATTTTTCTAGACGTCATTCCGAATCGAATGAGCTATCGCACATATTTTTAGGAGCTTTACTTCTATTTAACACTTTTTTGAACTTGTGAACTAGTCTGATCCCTTTAGAAAACTTATTTACATTATAATACTAATATTTCAGGCAGGTAAACCATTTTACATTTGCGGCGGCGTTTTTAAAGAAGCTTTGAAAACTGGAAACCTAATTGAGAGTGAAATATCAGATTACACCAATGCTTTACTAGATGGAGCTACCGGTTTTATTTTAAGGGATACTCCTGATGTGGACGCGGTCCTAAAAGTCATTAGGCTAATGAATGATTTAAGCTGCAGTGTGGAGCCTTTAACGAACAATCGGTCGAGTTTTTGGAGAATTATGAACGAGGTATGTTAAAGGTTTCTTAGGAACTTAAGGGGACAGTCTACCTACTCTTTTCTCTATGCAAACTTTACAAACGTAGTCGACAGTTTCTTTCCTGGATAAAGACATTACAGCAAATATGTTTATGCCATTAGTCCTATATCAGCCATGGGCCATGACCATGCTGATACGTTTTGTGTTTTTTTTTTCATTTTCTATTTTTTCCGAATGTTATTCTTTTCTAATAAAATAAATTTAAAAAAATAGTTATTGGAAAAGATCTTGCCGTGTAGCCTCGGCATAGAATAGGGTTACCCCATCTCTTCCTGTGGGTGTTGTAAAAGGCGACTAAGGAATCTAAAGGAGACTAGCACCTTATTCCCCGCGCGGTGGCGGATAAACTGCTTGGGTCTTGAGAGAGTTGTTATCAGGCAGGCGGCCAGCCGTAAAAATATTGCATAATCTATTTGCAGAAGGTATGGTCAGTGATGACTTACATACTACGCCAACCCTAAATTTAAAAAAAAACAATTTGGGGTAGAGCAGAACCCTGGCTCCCGAGAGAGATGCAGCCGGGAACATCGCTCTAATGAGAGTCCGTCTTATGTTTAAATATTTTTTGATAACCAGTCCAATATTTTCTACAGATAAAAATGCCTATTAACGCAGCCGAAGCGAGCGCCCTATCTTGTGCAATTGCTGCAAATCAGAGCAATTCACGCGTCATCGTAATCCCCACTGTAACTGGACGGACAGCCCAGAGTCTGATGTGGTTCAGACCTTCAAGCATCGTCATCACCGTCAGCACTAAAGTAGGCTCTACTAGGATGTTACAGTGCTATCGATGTATTGTACCACTGTTGTACAAAGGTATTAACTTTCTTATACATTACTAGCTGCGTCACGCGGTTTCACCCGCGTAAGTCCCGATCCCGTACGAGTATCGGGATCAAATTAGCCTATGTTACTCAAGGTGAATACAGCTTTCTATTGGTGCAAGAATTTTTGAAATCGGTTTAGTACTAGTAGTGTAATAATGGTGACTTTAGCTCAATACACTCCTAGCTCATCACCAGTAACCATCAGGTCAGTTTTTTATTACCTGATGGCTTCTGAATGAACAGATCACTATAACTGTTTCAATACAATTTGATCTATTCAAACCGGTTAATATCTAAACTAGTCTAGTGGTGATCTTAGCTCAATACACTCCTAGCTCATCACCAGTAACCATCAGGTCAGTTTTTTATTACCTGATGGCTTCTGAATGAACAATCACTATAACTGTTTCAATACAATTTGATTTATTCAAACCGGTTAATATCTAAACTAGTCTAGGTACTGTTCACCTGATCATGACCGGATCCTCTAGATGAATAGTAAAAAGATCCATCAATATTCTACCTGATGACTTTTGAATACATATAGAACATTACCAGTTTCGGAAAAGTTTCATCTATTCAAACCAGTCAATGCCACAACAATTCATAAAGATGAATGAAATATATCTGCTTAAAGCAAGCGACAGCCACTTAGCTTTATACGAAGCGAAGATAACAAAATATAAACATAGTATCTCGTATCAACACAATGATCCTACGCTCATTTGATTACGTCGCTTCGTCATAAATACATACCTACTTAACCTACCTGCACTAAACAATTTAATGATTTGCAAATATCTACATCGAAACATTTTTTTCTTTGTCTATCAGTGTTCCGATATTAACTTAGTTAAAAGAGGATAATAAAAGCTCAACTAAATTGTTTTTTAAGAGCTCTATTTTAAATTACTTATGAACTTATCTAATCATTCACAAAAGTATTCATAATGATTAAAATAGTACCTATATAATTAAAAGAATTGCATATGTACCTACTCCCTAATAGAGAGCCATTATGCATCAGATTGATCGCTCACGAATGAAGATTATAAAATGAAGACAAGTTGTCTTGTTCCTAATAGACTCAACTCTGCAAAGAGTTCAAAAGGTTATACTATTCATATTTTTTATGTGTTATTCTTATCAATCATTTGGCAACGATAATATCTTATATCCTTGAGAGGTATAGAACACACAAACGTTGTCGACGTCAGACAGCCGAACAACTGATACCGATGTTTATTTTCGATGCCTGCTTATAATTCAAATGTGGTCGAATGGATAGACGCTCGGACTTTGATTCGTACGCTCGAGGTATCAAAACCTAGATCACCTATTCTTTTTGGTAGAGTAATTTTCTTAAAAATTGCTATTTAAAATTAAGACGCATCTGTGAGGAGACAAGAGCAATAAAAATCTTTTTTATGAGATAAATACATTTTTTATTTTGAATAATCAACAACCTTACTAGCTATTTCTTTTACAGATTTGTAGATATCGTCTAAGTATACATTTTTAACAACATGTTGTACACATAGTTCAGCATTACATTTACATAGCGAACTCGTATGATCTGGAAAATCTTCTACATCATAAACCTCGATTCTTATCACTTTCGCCCCGCGTATAAGTTTTTTAACACAGGTATATGCAGCTGTCGAACAAGGTCTTTTTCGTTGCTTGGGAAGTTCGAGATTCAGCTGCCTTTCCTTCGCTTGCTCCACCACAGCATTCATAGGAACGAAGTTAAATAGTTCGCTTTCAGAGTCCTGTAATCAAACAACGTTTAAAAAATGAATATTGGTCTTTGTAATATAATAAAATTAGAGATATATTTATTAAATTAAATCATAAATTTACTTACCGACATATTTACAAGCACTCGATCGTTTCCACTCGCTGCTATGATTTAATTGAATTATATTATTCTTTTCTAAGCTCATTATATACTTTCGTCCAGATTTTCACACATAAAACATAAAGTTCAAATTTGAAACGAAACTACGAATAACTTCAAAAAATGTTTATTGAGTAATTCTACAGGTACCTATTTACGTCAAAGCGGCGCCTGGCCTGGCTGTATGCAGCTTCCGAATATTCATTCGTTTTGGAACATTATATCAATGATAATAAGGTTCAAAATCAAAGAGATTACATAAAGCATATCCTAATATGTTTTAGATGGAATGCATTGGACATCCTTATTTGGCGACTTCGGCGACGCGTCGGGCGAACACTCAATTGCGATGTTACAAAAAGGTTGTGGGATCGATTCCCACCTCAAAAAATATTAACGTAATAGATATTTGTTTGTAGTATGGATAGTTCAAAATTGATGAAATTCTTATTAGGTATTGTAAGTGTGGTATTTATTATATCAAGCTCGTCGATGCATAGTATGGAGCTTCATAAAAAATAGATAGAACGGATAGGTAAATGCGGTGTTAACCAGATTGATAGCAGATTGTTGTCTTGGTAAGTACATCCAACGATCCAGGTACAATCGATGTCAGCGATTCAATCAAAGTATGAATTTCAAATGTGTTTTTTGCTTGAAAAAATTATCAATATTTTCATCTCGTCAATAAAATACATTAATTATGTATGTGATTGTAGGTAAGTATTTTTCTTATATCATACTAAGTAACTACATATATATTTTAAACAAAATTTTTGCTATTAATTTTGTAATCAACTATACTTTTCCAAATTAGGGGCAACCTATGTTTGTTATTAGCATCCCATAAATGAATTGTTCGCTAAGTCAGCTATTAAGCACATCCGCAGGTTTCTTGTCAGTACGTTACACACACAATGCTATGAAGTTTGTATTCGACTATACTTCTCTAAATTAGGGCAGCCTATGTTGTTATTAGCATCCTATAAATGGATTGTTCGCAAAGTCATCTATTAAGCACATCCAGGTTTCTTGTCAGTACGTTACACACACAATGATTTTACTTGCAATAAATACGGGAAGAATCACTATGGGACATCATTAGCCACAAGAGCAATCACCTAGGAAAGTCAACAAGGTTTCAAGAGCACCAAACAGCCGCAACAACATGTAAGTATTCTTATTTTTAAATTTAATTAATTCCTCTTATCCCCAGCATATCAAAACTTATGTTTTATTATTTGGGTTATTTTTTTGTTACAGGTCTCGATCAATGCCACTACTGACAGATGACGCATTTCCCCCATCAGAAGATGAGTCGGGGGCATCGAAGCTGATGGTGGAAGCGACAGGCCATAAGAGAATCAGTCGCTACGTCAAAGATGAGACAGAAAAAAAAACAGCCAAAAGGTGAGTTACCGATATTAAAAAAAAATAACAATCTGTTCCCTTTCGCCAGCTGAGTGTATATTGTTAGACGATTTATGTTCAACTCAGTTACGTAAACATAGATATTTTTAACATTTTTTTTGTTTTTTTTTCACAGATCTTATTCAGCGGTTTCAGGAGAAGAGGCGAAGAAAACGTCTTCGGTCCCTCATCCCCGAAAGAAGAAGTCATCGCCAGTCATCAACCCAATCACCCCTGTTAGAGTGACGGCGATGGACCTCTTCGGCGACGAGAGCGATGGTGAGGAGTCTCAATCTCAACCGATACCTGAAACCGTCCCACCGTTGGAGTCAGTCTTTATTAATAGATTAGCGACAGGACTCTCCAAACAGGTTTTACCTGACAAAAAAGGTACCCATTATGTAGAAATAAAAGTTTATAGATCTAGTGACATACACAACGTGATGCCAATAAATAGATGGCGTCACTCAGTGTCGTCCTTAAAAATTCAGACAGACACGGACACTGTATTATGGCAAAATCTTGCCAATGTAGTCAGTGCTGTTAGGAAAGAATTCCGGGGCATGCCGAATACTTTTACATCTAACTTTAGTATGCATCAGTAGTGGGGCAACTAAGTTTAGTATGTAACAGTATTTGATAACTAACTATATTGGCATGAAGTCTATAAACTTTTATTTTTTACGTATTAGGTACCTATGTGAAAGGTAAACCCTTAGTATAAGCATTATAATTTTAATGTAAGCTTAATATTGTAATAATAGATTGTTATCATTAAAATATATTATTTATATCTTTTTATATAAAAAGTTTTTTTCTTTCTTTACAGTTAGCATCATCGATACTCGGGAATCCAATATTAATAATGAATATATTAAATGCGATATATGTTACATACGATTAAAGAGAAATAAATATCAATATCATTTGAAAACAGAATTACATAAATTGAATACTTTGATTGCAACAGAATTTGACAATATTTATGTTATTAATACAGCACTTAAAAATCGAATAATTACTTATTGCATTAAAGTTGATACTAACAAGATCTATTCAATACCAGAAGATTTTTTATATGACAATGAAGCCAATATTTATAAACTTATAGAAATGAATTTACAAAAACACACATGTCTTAAGGTGCAATTCGAATTATATGCTTTTTATTTATTACCGAAAACGAAAGTAAAACAATTGAAATCTTTTAATACGAAATATGAAATCATACATGATATTAACGAACTGAAAGATATTTTTAATATGATAACTATTGATACGATGAAAAGAAAACTCACTGAGTTTGAGCACTCAGAGTCCGGCTGGACATTTTTATCATTAAGCCATTTAGATATTAACATAAGCAAATATTGCCCTTTGCGAGGAGGTACATATATAAAACTACCTCCTCGTGTAGGTAATACTAAAAGCTGTGTTAACGTTCAAAATAATGATGAATTTTGTTTTCTCTGGAGCATCTTAGCGGGGCTTTATCCATGTAACAAAAACATGGATAGATGTAGCTCCTATCCACATTTTTCAAATATATTCAATGTAAAGGGAATGACATTCCCCCCATCATTTAAAGATATTAAAATCTTTGAAAAGAACAACATAAATATAAGTATTAATGTGTTTGGTCTTGACAAAGATAATAAACATGTGACTGGGCCGTTATATATAACTACAAATAAAAGAATTAATCATTTCAATTTATTATATATCGAAAATAATGGAAAAGGTCACTATTGTTTAATCAAAAATCTATTGAAATTAGTACGAAGTCAAGTAACAAAACACAGAGGCCGTATTTATTTGTGCGAATCATGTTTACAAACTTTTACCAGTGAAGAAAAATATAAAAAACATATTTGCTCCAAAGTTTTGCAAGTGTTACCAAGACCTGATACTTATTTATCGTTTAAGCATTTTGAACGACAACAAAAGATTCATTTTGTAATATACGCTGACTTTGAGAGTTTGTTAGAGAACTATTCAGATAATTCACAGAACACAAATACTAACAAGTTCAAGATTCATAAACCTTCATGTTTTGCTTACTATGTATGTTGTTCATTTGATAGCTCTTTGAACAAATTTGTTTCATATCGAGGTTCAAATGCAACTGAAGTATTTATAAAATATTTAATAGAAGATACAAAATACATTAACGATATTATTACATCTAACAAACCAATGAAACAATTAACTGAAAAACAGCAAAATGATTATGATTTGAGTGTTTATTGTCATATTTGTAAACATTTATTGTTCGGTGATAAAGTTCGCGACCATGATCATGTTACTGGAGAGTATAGAGGACCTGCACATTCATATTGCAATCTCAGATTCAAAGTATGCCCATTTATACCTGTGGTTTTTCATAATTTATGTGGTTATGATTTACATTTATTCATAATGGAGCTAACTAAATATGATGGTTCAATCAATGTTATACCAAAGACAAAAGAAAAATACATAACAATCACAAAGTCATTTAATATGAATGAAAACAAATCTTCCATACAAGTTAAATTTATTGATTCTTATCTATTTTTAAGCGCAAGCTTAGATAACTTGAGTAAAAGTTTAAATGATAATAATTTTATCCATACTTCAAAATTTTTCACTACTTCCAGTCAATTTACGTTAATGAGAAGAAAGGGAATCTATCCTTATGACTATATGAATAGTTTTTCAAAATATGATGATGATTGCTTACCACCTAAACGATTATTCTATAACAGTTTATTAAAAGAACATATATCTGATAGTGAATACACACATGCCCAAAATGTTTGGAAACATTTTAATGTAAAGGACATGGGTGAATATACTGATTTATATTTGAAATGTGATATTTTATTATTGACTGATATATTCGAAAACTTTAGAAACATGAGTTTGCATTACTATAAGTTAGATCCAGCTTATTATGTTACCGCTCCAGGCTTTAGCTGGGATGCGATGCTCCTTTATACTGATGCTCGATTAGAATTAGTTACTAATCTTGAAATATATCAAATGATAGAAAAAGGTGTTCGAGGTGGTTTGGCGCAATGTACGCTGAGACATGCCCAAGCTAATAATAAATACTTACCAAATTTTGACCATTCAAAACCATCCAGTTTTTTAATATATTTAGATTGTAATAATTTATATGGTTTTGCTATGATGAAAAAAATGCCGATATCGGATTTTAAATTTTTATCACCAGAACAAATCAGCAATTTAAATATCGAAACCATTTCTGATGACAGTGAATACGGATACATTTTAGAAGTAGATTTAGAATATCCTTATGATCTTCATGATACGCACTGTGACCTACCTCTAGCTGTTGAGAAGCTTAAAGTGGGGAGTAGTAAAACAACAAAACTAGTAGCAAATCTATATAATAAGAACTGTTATGTAATTCATTATACTCATTTAAAGGAATGTCTAAAACAAGGACTCATATTAAAAAAAATTTATCGTGTTATAACCTTTAGGCAAGAAGGTTTTCTAAAGAAATATATAGATCTCAATACATGTTTGCGTCAGTCCTCAAAATCTGACTTTGAAAAAGACTTTTTCAAATTAATGAATAATTCAATCTTTGGTAAAACTATAGAGAATAAGAGAAAACAAGTGACTGTTAAACTAGTATCTGAATGGGAAGACAATAACAATGTAACTAATAAACGTGTTGGTGCTCGAAAACTAATTGCTAAACCAAATTTAAAATCAGTTTCAATATTTTCTGAAAATTTCCTAGCAATTCAGTTAAGTCACGAAAAAATCATTTTGGATAAACCAATCTATGTGGGATTCACTGTATTAGAGTATGCAAAAACACATTTGTATCAATTTCATTATAATTATATCAAAAGTAAATATGGAGGAAATGCTAAACTTTGTTACACTGATACAGATAGTCTTTTATATTTAATTTACACAGATGATGTGTATGAAGATATTAAGCATGACATTCAAGAGTTCGATACTAGTAATTTTGATAAAAATAATCCATATGAAATGCCTAGAGTAAACAATAAAATACCTGGATTGTTCAAAGATGAAATGGGTGGTGAATTGATAACCGAGTTTGTTGGATTGAGAGCTAAACTTTACTGTATTAAAAGTACTAGTAATGAGATCAAAAAAGCTAAAGGCGTGTCTAAGTCTGTAACGAAATCTTTAAATATGAAACATTATTCAGATTGTTTAATATATGATAACGATTTAAAATGTAAAATGAATACGATAAAGTCTCTGAAACATACTTTGTATTCACAAGAAGTAAATAAGTTAGTATTAAATCGAAATGACGATAAACGTCAAATACTACCGAATCAAGTTGAAACTGTAGCATGGGGTCACTATGCATATATTTAGTTATAATTAAATATGTATTTTATTGTTTAAGTAGCATTTAAAATTAAAAGTTAAATTTAATAAATGTATCTATAATATGCTTATTTGATACTGTGTTTTATTTTATACCTCATGATTAATTATACTACTTGCATTCAGTGTACAGCTGAGTACAATACCTATAAAATGACAATCAAGTAGCAATTTTCATCATTTGGCCATAATGAAGCTTAAAAAACACTCGCTAAGCTTGAATGTTAACCCTATTGTTATTGAGCCAAAATCACAGGTCATACAACATAGTGCATTGTTACCTAATAGTATTCGTTGTTTGATTTGTGGGCCATCTAATTGTGGTAAAACTAATGTAATGATCACTTTATTATTACATAAACATGGTCTAAAATTTAAGAATTTATATTTGTACACAAAAACCCCATTTCAAAGTAAATACTGTTTTCTTAAAGAAATTCTCTTAAAAGTTCCCGAAATCAAGTATCATGTATTGAGTGATGATAGTGAAGTTATACATCCAAATAATGTGTCACCAAACACCGTTATAATTTTTGATGATGTGGTTTGTGAAAATCAGATCAACATTCGTAACTATTTCGCTATGGGAAGACATAACCAAATTGATTGCTTTTACCTATCACAAACATACTCAAAGGTGCCTAAACAGTTGATTCGAGATAACGTAAATTTATTATTGCTCTTCAAACAAGATGAAATCAACTTGAAGCATGTATACAATGAGCACGTTAATTCAGATATGTCATGGAAAACATTTAGAGATATTTGTCATAATGTTTGGCTCGAAAGACATAGTTTTTTAACCATAAATAAAGACTCTGATTTAAATAAAGGGAGATATAGAAAAAATCTAGACACCTTTATATGCTTGCCCTAACAGAAAATTTGTCATTTGCGATAGATAATTGAAAGTGAATAGACCAAAAATGAGTCTTAATATTAAAGAACAGATAATTACATCATCAGATATCATAAAAAATAAGCTAAAACAGTTGAGAGATATAGAAGATCAAAACAACCATGAACTCAGTAAAATATTCAAACCCGTTACCGAACCTTTAACACAAATGCTGGAATCAAATCCGAATAAGGTGAAATGTGATTTAAATGTGAGTACTATAAGAGTGCCTGTTAAGTTAGATGATGCGTGTACCTCTACACCGTCAAGAGTACATAAACAATCATCGAATGAGGATTCAGAAACAGAGCATTTTGATTCGGACTCAGAATATTATACTGATGGCGATAATGTCGATAACAAAGATGTATCCATAACTAAAAAATATTTGAGTAGTCTTTATGATATAAATATTCCTTTCGGATTTCGGAAAGTAGGTGATCAGTTGATGATGGGTAATTTTCCGGTTAAAATACTTTCTTCTATCGATGGCGACCAGGAACCATGTCGAATCAAGATTGAGAATGATGAATATCAGCTAACTGCGGGATTGAAAGAAGTATTATTACATAGAAGACCGAATCTAGAATTGGTTACTGAAAATGATAAAAGGGTTTATAAAAACATTTTGTTAAAAACGAATGCTCATAAGCGTGATTATGATGATAATGGGCAGTTAAAAGGAGATAAAGGTGACAAATATAAACAAATTATTAAACCTATGTTCATTACATCAGCAGTTGAAAATGCTCAAAAACACGGCGGTAACTTAAACGTTTTAAAGAGATATAGAAAAAATACTGACTTTGTCTATTGGGATGATCCTAATGAGCTAGTTGAGAGATTAAAGCTTCTTATCGCCTCCAAACAGGCTGGAAATACTAATCAAGATAATGAAATTATTTCGATTATAGAAGAACTAGAAGAGGCGGGTATAATAAAATCATAAATAACGCTGTTTATTTAAAGATTAGTTCAGTTGACGAATAACTGTTAAGGTTTATAGAAGCTAAAAAGATGAGTAAAGAAGATGTGGTGAACGAAATACATAAAAATGCAAGAGTAAATTTTCCTCGCAGATGTGTTACACTCAGAGACATTGACGATCTTTGGCAAGCTGATCTGATCGATGTACAAAAAATATCGAATATTAATTCAAATTATAATTTTATACTAATCGTGATTGACTGTTTTTCAAAGTATGTTTGGACCAGACCATTAAAAAATAAAACTAAAGATATTGTAGCAAAAGCATTTCAATCTATTTTATTTAATGCTAGAGTCCCTATAAATTTACAAACAGACTGGGGTAAGGAATTCTACAATAAAAGTTTTAAAAATGTGATGCAGACACATTCAATAAATCATTACTCAACATATTCAACAAAAAAGGCTTCAATAGTTGAACGAGTAATACGTACTATAAAAAGTAAACTTTATAAAACGTTTAGTTTGAAAGGTAACTTCAAATGGGTTGATGGAACCTTAGAAAAAGTTGTGAGTGATTACAATAACACAAAACATGGAACTATTCAAATGTGTCCAGCGAAAGTGAATAAACATACAAAACACATTGTAATGCAAAGATACAATATCCTTACCAACCCAATAATTAAAAGAAAATGTCCTTATGCTGTTGGTGATGTGGTACGAATAAGTAAGCATAAAGCAAATTTTGCGAAGGGATACACCCCAAATTGGTCTACTGAATTATTCAAAGTAATTGTTGTTCAAAATACTGATCCACCAACTTATTTATTAGAAGACTCAACAAAAAATAAAATTCTAGGATCATTTTATGCTCAAGAGCTTCAGAAAACTAAAAATCCTGATGTATATTTAGTTGAAAAAGTTCTTAAGAAGAAAGGGAATAAAGTTTTTGTTAAATGGCTTGGATTACCATCTCAGGAAAATAGTTGGATAAGTAACACTAATATATTATAAAGTGTGAGCATAAGTCGCTCTCATTCTTCATTTACTTATGGAAGGGAAAGGTCTTGTCAATAGTATTATAAATCATCTACCGTTTGAGTTACATCTCCCCGGCTATAACTACTGTGGACCAGGAACAAGATTACGTGAGAGACTTAGCAGAGGTGATAAAGGCGTGAATGAACTTGATGAGTATTGTAAACAACACGATATTTCATATATGAAAACAGAGAACTTACAAGCCAGACACGAAGCAGATAAGATCTTAATGAAAATGGCAAACAAAAGAGCATCATCATCCCGAGCAAGTAAAGGAGAAAAATTGGCTGCAAAAATTGTTAAAAATGCAATGTTGATGAAAGTTTCAAATGGATCTGGACTTAAAAAAAGTTTCAAAAATGTTGTTGCCTATGCGAAAAAAAATATTCGTAAAGCAAAACCAAAGTGTAAAAAGTTGGCTATTGATTTAGCTTTCGCTGCTATTAAAGATCTTGTATCTGATTCTGGGGTAGAAATCCCTCGTGTGATACCGCTTCCGAAAACAGGAGGATTCTTGCCTTTGGTAGCTTTAGTTAGTGGATTATCTGCAGCTGGTGCTATTGTAAAAATGGTAAAGAAATTCCAAACTGCTCAAAAAACTTGGAATGAGGTGAAAAGACTTAAACAAAATTTCGAGCCAGTATGTTTAGGGAGAGGACTAAAGCTCAAACCGTATAAAGACGGTCTGGGCATTTATGCTAGGTCAAAAAACTGAATAAGCAGCTACCTAAACGTCCTCTTACCAATATTGATATAATGAAATATTCAAAAAACCGCATTCCCTACTTTCGAGGAGTGTTTATGAGAGATCGATTACCTAAACATCCTCGCAAAATCGAATGTGGTATAATTAATTTGGATAGCTCTGAAAATCAAGGTACGCATTGGGTAGCTTATGTTAAGAAAAATGACTATATCGAATACTTTGACAGTTATGGTGATCTAAAACCACCAACAGAATTAATTGATTATGTGGGTGACAACATTCAGTATAATTATATCAATTATCAGGGAAGTCATCCATATAACTGTGGTCATTTATGTCTTAATTTTCTTGAAAATTGTTTAATTTTAAATAAATTATATGACTGAAGCTTCATAGATCAGTTTTAGTATATACGTTGAATAGGTAGCCAGCATTTGTTTTTTACTGCAAATATAAATTGCAACAAAATATGATCGATTTCAATATTAAAAAAAGTAAGAAAAGTGACAGTAAGCGAACAAAAGCTAATAGTTCAGATCACGACTCCATTAAACACACACGTGTACCAGCTCTCAGTGAGATTAACAAAGAGTTTTTAAGAAATTTGGGATTTCAACTATGAGTATCTTGCAAATTAATGAAGCACCACATTTCGACACCTCTATCGAAGGTTATGAAGTGCATTCTTATATAACCAATAGTTTCAAAGAAAACGATGAAATACGAATACCGATTAATCAACAAGACATCTATGTATTACCTTCAGCCAGTTCGATTTCAATTGAAGGGCGTATAGAAGTATTTACGAAGGATGCTGCAGGAAAACAAGTCAGAAAGGAATGCCAATTAAACAATAACCCCATACCGTTTCTTTTTCATGATATAAGATATGAGATAAATGGAGTTGAAATTGATCGTATTAGACATGCTGGTATTTCTTCTACAATCAAATCTTATGCTTCAATGAATGAGGGAGAAAGTAAGCAAGCTGCTTTGTGGGGTTGGAACTTGAATGGAACAAAATCTGTAAATGGTTTTTTTAATGTAATATTACCGCTTAGTAAAATGTTAGGATTTGCCGAAGACTATAACAAGATTGTATTAAACTGCAAACATGAATTAATATTAACAAGATGTAAATCCGATGTTGATGCTCTCATACTTGATAATAATGATCATGTGTCAGTTAATATTGAAAGAATTCAATGGCGTGTACCTCATATTAAAGTGTCCGATCGTGAAAGATTGCTGCTTTTAAAACAATTAGAAAAAGATAAGGCGATACAAATAGCATTTCGAAACTGGGACACATATGAATATCCACTTTTACCTAAAACGAAAAAGCATTCATGGTCCATTAAAACTGCCTCCCAACTTGAGAAGCCTAGATATGTAATATTAGGCCTTCAAACAACTAAGAAAAATTTAAAAGATAAAAATTGTTCACTGTTTGATCATTGTAATTTAACTAATGTTACATTATTATTAAATTCGCAAGCGTATCCATATGATTCACTTAAACTCAATTTTGATAATGATAAATATCGCATATTATACGAGATGTACATCAGATTCCGTCAGTCTTACTACAACACTCCAGTTGACCCGTTGCTTAATATCATCGACTTTAAAGAAAAAGCACCTTTGTTTATAATAGACTGTTCAAGACAAAATGAAACATTAAAAAGTGGACCAGTTGATGTCAGGCTTGAAATAGAAAGCGATAAAGATTTTCCTGACAAAACGAGCGCGTATTGCCTCATTATCAACGATCGAATTATAGAATACAAACCTCTCAGCAGCACAGTTCGCAAGATATCATGAAATTAATAGTTGATGTTCAAGGTTTCAAAACTGAACTAAATCAGTTTATACCTAAAGAAATAGCTATTCTAGATGGCAAAGGGATACAAAGCTTTTTAATACGACCACCGTTTCCGTTTTATGATTTAACTACAAAAGAAAAGAAACAGGTTGACTGGATTGAGAGAAATAGAAATATTTATTGGAAGGAAGGATACATTTCTTTTTCAAAATATAAATATTGTATCGCACCTCTTCTAAATGATAAATTTATTTATGTTAAAGGCGAAGAAAAAGCTAAGTGGCTTAAAGAAATGTTTAATAATTGTAATGTTGATAATATAGAAACTTTAAGCTGTCCTAATTTATATACTTTATCTGATCTTTACAGTGAATGTATCGATATCTACACATGTATCTATCATAAGAATATTTGTGCTGTAAAAAATGTAATTTGTTTGAAAAAGTGGTGTATTGATAATAAAGTTTTATAACCAAATTATGTTTTTATTTTTTTTTAATCTCATCGTATAAATCTACTTTCATCTACCTCATAAGTGTCAGTCTTATGCTGAAATCTTAGATGATCAGTCAACAGAAACCGCAATTACATAGCAATGGAGGGATTTTATTGTTGTTCAAAGAAATGTATCGATATGACTGGATGTGATTGTGTCGACGGGATCGCTTGTCATTTTTGTCGAGCATATGGTTTCTGTCACTGTAAATGTGTGAGCTTACCTTTTCTTTTAAAGCTTTACATCATTTGGCGTAAGTTTAGAAAATAATTTTGTGAGACTATATCTAGCGATATGTAGCCTATAAACTATATAGTGTAGTGTGGTGTGGTGTAGCGTAATGTTAATTTATGTAAAGTACTAATAAATATGTGAATTGTTGAATTAAGTTGTTTCATTCCGAGAGTAAAGTAAACCCTGATCAAGCTATACGAGTAATACACTCATTTGATTATCAGTTATTGAATAATTTATCAAAGTCATCAGGTAGAATATTGATGGATCTTTTTACTATTCATCTAGAGGATCCGGTCATGATCAGGTGAACAGTACCTAGACTAGTTTAGATATTAACCGGTTTGAATAGATCAAATTGTATTGAAACAGTTATAGTGATCTGTTCATTCAGAAGCCATCAGGTAATAAAAAACTGACCTGATGGTTACTGGTGATGAGCTAGGAGTGTATTGAGCTAAAGTCACCATTATTACACTACTAGTACTTTTTGAGTGGATTCATTACAAACATAGGACACACACAGAGAGACAAATACAAATCTTTTCTTTTTATAATATTAGTGTAGATAGTGAAGATTTATTAAAACATGAAGCTAGAAATCTGATAGGTAGAAGGCGGTATGATCCTAAGGACAAAATCATTTCTAAGATGTGAACGTAACGTTTTACGTTTAGAAGGATTAAATCCACGATTTCCAGTTTATGGTTGAAAAATTAAACTGTATTCGGGAAATCCAAATATCGGCAGTTATTTCATAAATACAGCTTCATTCAAATTTAAAAGCCTGAACAAGAGTTGAGCAGCTGGAAAACAATATCCGAGAGTGATTTTTGTGGAAAACTAGAAAACAATCGAATTTCGCGCCCAAGCTGGTAACTGACTTTGATATTTTATTATTTTCAAAAAAGTTTATTTTCTATCGAACGCTAAAAGCAAGTTGTTAAACATAACAATATAAAAACTGGCTAGATGACAAAGGACCATCATCGAGTCTCGGTAAGAATGCGTAATTCAATCTCTATCAAGAAAGAGAAACGGGAAACCGTATGAGTAAATATTGATACCGAAGTATGTAAGCGCCTATAATCAGAAGCGGGATATATCACACAGACTCTATACGTCGAGATTACAAGATTGATGTTCGTACATATTCGCAATATATTACAATACGTATATATCTTGTTACCTATCAGTATGATAGAAAATATTTGCCTTTCTGATTCAAATTTCGCAGGCGACTGATTCGCCTTTTTCTAAATCTAATTTATAAACATTTTTAGTAACACTCGAACGAACAGGTACATGATGTGATATCTTTGATATTGATTTCGTTTCTTAAAAATATATCGTCTTTTTGTGACGTATTTATGAGAGAAATTTTAAATGTTGAATGTGAGTAGAAAATATCAAATGGTAGGTATAAAGATACTTAAATTAAAATAACTGAATGTTATTTTGAAGTAAAGGTCTTTTGAGCACCTGAGCAGTATAGGTTTACCTAGATAGTAGAATACTGCTGCATAGAAGCCGAAATTTTGTCGTTTAGATAGATAGATTATATTTTTATTATTTCTTTCTTTTCCTTTATCGCATGGCTACGAGTAAAACGACTAGACTTAGGTATCCTTAATAGTTTTATGCTACTAAAAGAATCCATGTCACTAAAAATATTTTTGAGGAAAAAACATTTTCAAAAATACACTCGCGACGAGGCCCGAATTCGCGTCTCTGGTCGTCTGTACCGCTGAACGATCTAGACCACGCGAGTTCCCATCCCGAGCGAAGAATTTAAGAATATCCATTGTCTACTATTTTCCACTTAGGCTCGGTTTAGGGCTCTTTCGTGGTTTAGTTCAGGTGAGCTAAAAAAACATGACTAAATATTCTACTCCGCCAGCTGAACCAAGTACAAAGAAGGAGAGTAACCAAGAAGCACGAGTTAACTTCGCAGTAGAATATGCAGTAAAACGTGGCTGGCTCCGGTTCGGAGATACCTACGTAACTCTTCAACGGGGTTCTGATGATAGCTCCTACTGCGACACGGTTCGACTTTGGACCGTCACGATATCAAACAAACCTGTTGTCGAGTAAGTATGACTTCTTTAAAGGTAGAATAGAAACATACTTAGCCCACACGCGCACCATCACTCGCCGATCTGGATCTTAACGTTTGGCGTAACGTTGCGCGTGATAGTATGTTTCTAACTTAATGGATTTGATACAAATTCACGAGTCCAGATATCGTCCCGCGGTGCGCGTGTGGGCGCGTGTTGGCTAAGTTTGTTTCTACCTTTATTCTTCTTTACGTGTAGTACGGCTTACCTAGTGTTACTTGACCTAACAAGATAACAGCCGGCACCAACTGCTGAACGTGCCTTTCAAAGCACGGAGGAGATTGAGAAAGTGTTTTTTTGCAAAACAAATTATTGGTCACCCATTTATGTAGGTAGGTATGACTTATAAATACCATTGTATTTTGGGGTCCCTCATATAAGCCGGAATAGGACTGTTCTAGACATCTAGGCGAGCTTTATTCGACTACCTACTTTTGGAACTTATTTGGAACATTCTGAGACTATGTTGAACTGGTAAAACAACCGAATTAAAAAGTAAACGTAATTAATATTTATAATGAATAGTATAGTCCAAACTAAATAAAAGGTTAATTATCCCTAACTCTAAGAAACAGCTGATTTTTAAGTTAACTTTTCGGTTATAACAACCCCTCTTCGGTTCGTACGACCGTTCTCGGAACACGCTGTATAAAAATACCTAATTAGGCCCTATGTTAGTCTCACAAAATCTCAACATATGCATATGTCATGCACTGTGCGTGCATTGTCTGCTTGTAAATAATGCATTCAAAGAGGCAATTTGTTGAAATATCAATATATTATTCTTCATTAATAAGTGATAGGTAGATACTTAGGGGGATATCAGTCCTCATTTCATTAGTTGCGATATAACCATTTTGCATCCAAAATAAATTGTTTTTTTTTCGTTACAGGTGTCCAAGCGGAAACGAAATAGATAAACAAAAGTAATAACATGTTTATAATTATGTTAGAATATTTTTTTGTTAATTACATTCTTAAATAATAAATTGCGTAAATCTATACTTCTATACTAATCTATATCTATACTTTCTATACCTACTAATATTATAAAGATAAAATATTTGTATTTGTGTATGTTTGTCTGTATGTTTGTTATGAATAAACTTAAAAACTAGGTACTGGACCGATTTCATAAATTATTTCACCATTACAAATCTACATTCACCTTGAGTAACATAGGCTACTTTTGATTCCAATATTCCCACAGGATCGGGACTGACGCGGGTGAGACCACAGGACGCAGCTAGTGTTTAATTTATTAAACACTAGCTGGAACTTTAGCTCCAAGTGAACTTACGTTTTATCTTTACTTCAGAAGTAGGAACATTATTTCCATCCTCACATCCATAGACAAGTCACAGCTACACCTATTCCCGAAGGCCCTTCATACATTCGCTAGTTTTCTTAACCTTATATTTTAGAATCAAGCTGACTGAATATATCTGGAATATATTGTGGCTCCGCGAATTTCATTGTATCGTTCGATGCGGGCCTTTGGGATCTCAAGTTTCAGAGTACAAAGGGTTTTACGCATCAGACGAACGGGAATTTTATAGATTGTGTATCCCCAGAGAGCCAGTCACGATGTACGGTGGATTGAAGCCAGTTTTATAGTACCACAAAACTGTAGACAACTGTAACTGTTGGAACACTACTGTGAGTGCAATGGTACGTACTTGCATTGTTCATTGCGTCTATTTTATCGCAAGTACCTACCTATCTACCTATACATTTAGAGTTTTAATGTGATGTGGCTAAGGGTGGTTGCACTGCATGTCTAAGTACTTTGACTGAGAACGGCACTGGCACGTTCTTTTTACCCGACTGCGCGACGCAAAGAAGGGTTATGTATTTATCAGTCTATGTATGTATGTTTGTTTGTTTGTTTGTATGTTTTTAAGTTAACGCTAATATAATTTTGTAGCTATAAGTCAACGCAATAGAGTAAAAATGAGACGGGCAATTCTTTAAACTGATCCACCTATTATAACACTACGACTTTTTAAATTTCAGACTATAATCTAAAGTTTTCGTTCTTTATATTTCACATATTTTCTTCAGGAAGGTGTGTCAAATCAAATCAAAAAATCATGAGGCACGTATTATTCCTAGACTTTAAGAAATCAGGCTTCTTGGGCTCCAATTCTCCTCATTATTCATAGAATTCATTATCTAAAATTATGAATAATTATTAATTAATAAGCCACAGTTCCACTGGGCAAGTCGTGCATGTAACTTGAGCGGAAATACGTCACACATGACGTCACATTTCAAATTGCATGCAACTGGAATACAAGCACAGTACACATAAGGAGTTATTTCTTCTAGTACAAGTGAGAACACTTGTATACAAGTAAAATTATTGGTACTATAGGTAAACAAGTTGCCCAAACAACTTAAATTGATCGTTTTCTCTTCTAATAGAAAAAATGCTGTAGGTAAATGGGTACCTTAATTCCATATCGTAAAATTACAATGTAATGAAAAACATAAACAACTTTAATCTTTTTATTACAATGGGCGGTCTTATCGCTTAGAACAATCACTTCCACACAACCTTCGGATGGACTAGAAGTGAAAAAAGATGAATGGTAGGTAGTAGGATGAAGGCTGTAGGTAGTATTTTCCTAGTTTTATTCCGAAGATCAATTCAGAAAAAAACGTTTTTTTTTCTTATTTATTTATTGTTTTAGACAACCTGTTTTTGATCCTCTAATGGTTTTCCCACAAATAAAACTTGGCTTTGTTTATTTTGTTGAACGCTATTTATTTTCGCCGTCCCGTTTCGTTTGTTTATAAATCAGCTTACAAAGATCTGTATTCTTGATTCACCTGTCCTTTCTTAGGGCTTCCGTCTAATAAATTATATTTTATGGTGAAACAATAGGATTACTTAGGGCTTTTTGCACTCACTTGATTTATAAGTACTTGATAGTAAGACCTTATTTATTTGTCACTAAAATGTTGAACTTTCAGGTTTTTGTTTTTTAATTGGAAACTATGATTTGGAATGAGGAGGAACACTAACTTTTTATCCCGGCAGAGGGCGTTTGTCGAATAATCTTAGGTTTGAATTAAGAACTGTCAAACAGGTGTTTTTTACAACTCTCGGCACCAAATTGGCCATATCGGTCTGAGACCGAAAGAATAAAAAAAAACTCGGTGTTTCCATTGGTGGAGGACCATCGTCGGAAAAAAAAACGATCATCTGATTCCAGCGCCATCTACTTACAACTTTGCGTGTGGCACCCCATTAAAAAGAATAACAATTATATTACCATGAGAAAAAACCTCAAATGAAAAGAACCAAAACGTCATATCGTAATGCGAAACTAAAAAACGTACCTATAGTGTGTATTTATCATGAACAATATATGGCCTTTTTGATTATTCGATAAAGCAAAGACAGTTGACACAACATTCATATTGACAAAAAGAAATTCAACGTCAAATCATCATTTACCAAATATTTTTCAACGTTTTTTCTGATAGTTTTCTTTCATTTTTCTATTCTAATTATTTATTTATCTAAGTTTGATTTTAGAATTGTAATATTTGTTACGATTTATAGAAAATGGTGTGGCCTACAGAAGAAGATACTAAACTGGGCGAAGTGAGTTATTTTTTTTTAGATTTTACTTGATTATTTTTCTGATAAAACTGCTAAGCAAAACTACAACGAATGGTTCAGCTATAAACCTCCCGATTGAGATAAATCTATCTATCTTCATCTATAAATGGTTTGTCCTGACTGACTGAGTCATCAACACACAGCCTAAACCGCTGATAGTAGAGAACTGAATTTTGGAGAGTGTGTTCTTTAAATGATAGAGGCACCCGATAAGAAAGGGTTTTTCGAAATTCCCACAGGGTCGAGACTTACGCAGGTAAAACCGCGGGACACATCTACTACTAAATATAACCTATTCAAAAATGCTATTATATAAAATAAAGCGGTTACAAAAATATACTGTCATAAAATCCCTACAGAGCTACGCAGTTCTACACTCTAACCGTAAACTATAATAAAGACCTCCTTAGATTTATGATATCCCTAGACCGGGTTAAAACGTTGATATACTAAGTAGTTACATGGCTCTAGGAGAAAGGAAGTTACTAATGTTTATTATTTATGACGCTAAGTATCTACTTCTTTTCATTTGCTGTGTTTATACATGGCGATTTGTGTTGTGGTAAGTGCCCTATCCTACTACTATCTCCTCCTTATCCTACTACAATAATCCCACTAGCGGTTTGCGAGCTGCTTACGGCCGGATCGCTCGCCGATCGCCCGCGTTGTGCCCGCCGCGTGCACACGCCGGGAACGGTTCCCGTGAGCCTGAACTCTCCCACTGCTGGACAAAGGCCCCATTTCTTGCCACCTATCGTGGTCTTCAGCGACCTCCGGCCAATTTGGCTCGAAGCGGTTAAGATCGTCTCACCAGGGCTTCCGCGACCGACCTCGACATCGCCGAGCGTCCGGGGTCGAGAATGTAAATGTATTCATTTTAGAATGAAAAACATAAGTACAACATAAGTATTCTATTTTTTGACTGGCACAGTGTATGATATCTCCCAGTAAATATTATTTATTTTAAGTATGCAATGTTTTGTATATTATATCTGGTTATATTCAGTATGACGCTATGGAACTACCTGGACAACAAATGCCAGCTGCTCAGGCGTATTCACCGTTGGATCATTTGCTGAATCTTGACATCAAAGCGCCTCCTGGGTGCCAAAGATTAACTGGGATTATGGCCACTATAGGTATTTATCATTAAATTTCTGCTGCTTTAATAACCGAATGTGTAAGTAATAAGTATGGTTTTAATAATATAAATGTGTTTTAAAACAGGACGATCGTGTAATGATGTGGAATCAATGGAAAAGATGATCGCTGCTGGTATGAATATTGCTGTGTTGAACTTGTCGTTCGGAATGCGAGAAGATCATGTAGAAACTATAAAAATGCTTAGGTTGGCGGTGAAAAATTTCAGTATTAAAATGGGCAAGAACTATCCTTTAGGAATCGCTATTAGATTACCTGGAAGAAAAATGAGAACCGGAAGAATTGCCGAAGTAAGTTAAGGACAAATACTTTTTTAAAATAAATATTGCACTACGTTACACACAGCGCAGTTTAGCCCCAAACTAAGCACTAGCCTTGTACTATGGGTACTAGACAACGGATATACTACATTATTATACTTTTTTTTTGTATTTACATTCATTATGTACAAATACATTTATTTCATTACATTCATTATGATACACAGACAACCCCCAGACCAGAAACAAATATTGATTTTTAAGCATAAATACTTGCACCCGGCGGGAAACGACTCGCAACCTTCTGCATTGCAGTCAGAACCACCACAGAGGCCGTCGAAAGTCACTTTCTGCCATTTACTCGAAACATACAATACAATGTAATTTACTTATACTTAAAAGACAATGTCTTTATTTCTCAACAAGGCACCATTTATTTCAAAACAGCACCGTTCCCGGTGTAAATAAACTCTTCTCGACATTAATTGATTCTCTGTTCGCAGACTTTCGGCGAAGCTGTTGAGCTGAAAAAAGGGGAAGTGGTCAGATTAACGACAGACGAAACCTACAGGGAGAGATGCTCCACTTACACAGTTTACATAGACTTCATGTACTTCGCCGATCAAATGCACAAAGGAGATCTTATATTGTTGGATAACGAAACAATAATGCTGAAAGTTGAGATGATATCGGCCACCACATTGACTTGTAAAATAGAAAGAGGCGGTTTTCTTGGTTGTTACAAGGACGTCTTTGTTCCGAATGTTGTGTTTCATATGCCTAATTACACTGACAGAGATAAACTGGATATTAATATGGCGATCAGCCATCAAGTTAGTACCGAAATTTCTGTTCAGACTCCAGATTTATTGCTCTTTTGTACCGTAGCAAAGAAAAACAATAAACGTGAAAATCAGCGCAGAGAGAACTTAAGGTTTGATAGTCTCCTTTAGATCCCTTAGTCGCCTTTTACAACAACCACTGGAAGAGATGGGGTAATCCATCCAAGATGGAGCTACACGGCAGAGACAAAACACATGTACTAGATAATAACAGATATCATATTTTAATATTACGTAGGTACTAGCTACTTTAAACTTTATTATAAATTGAGAACAGAAAATGTACAAGTTTGTATTTCAAAGCAAGTCAAGGTCGGTAATTTATCTTTATTAAGGAAACGTTCGGGTATATTTCGTTGGAATTCTTAATTCAACAGTAGGTACAGAAATCAAGATAGATAACTTCGACTTAAATACGGGCGTTTTTAGTATTTTTAAATATATTTTGCAGTAAAATATTTTTTTATTAAAAAGTGTAGGTTTACCTAGAAATAACATAGACACAGTACAGATAAGGAACAGTACGGAAACTACCTACAAACGTTCGAAAAGTCACACTCACACAAAGATGCGCATCGACGTGTTCCCTAAGCAGTTTTTGCTACTGAAAGCACGAAAAAAATCACTTAGGGGTCACGTCGATGCGAATGTTTGTGTGAGTGTGTGCCGTTTCGAACGTTTGTAGTAGTTTCCGTACTGTTCCTTATTTGTACTGTGACCTAAAGTACATACAAGACGTAGTTTTATGATTCCTACTCTATTTTTTTTATTATTTATATGTTGTGTGTAATATCAAATATGCCACCAACCGTAAATATTATCACGTAGAATGTAAAAAACTATTACTACCGTCACTCATATATACTTACATCGTAAAAAGTTTGATGCCTGTGTTTAATATTCTGATGAGAACAGCTAGCAAAACGTGCTTGCCAGGACGGTTTCTAATAACTAGTGTACAGAACTAGAAAAAAAAGATTCAAAAATAAAACAAAAAAACCTGGGAATTTTAGTTCTTGGATACCTTTTTTTTTTTTTTTTTTTTCGAGGGGAATCTCCTTAAGACCGTCAGGCCGCTCTCGGGGGAGAGCGGCCCGGTGTGTGGGGGTCCCCCCGGCCAAGATGGTGTGCGGCCAGGGTATACCCACTAAACCCCTCCGTGTCCTTCGCGCCGCAGTTGCCAGAGCTTGCCGGAACCTTTCGGATAACTTCGGCAAGCTCTAGCGGCGGGTGGTCCGGGTGGACCCCATCTCCAAGCGCCCAAATGGGCGAAGCCCTCTCGAAAGGCGGCGCGGACACGCGCAACACCGACACTCCTCTCCTGCCGCGGCCCCGAAACCATCAGCCGCAATGTTGCACACTGCGGCCCACCTCAGTTACGGACGTAACCTACCGGCCGCGAGCCGAAGCTCGAGCGGCCCCTCGGGTGGGTTCCTCATGGTTCACCGTGGGTGTCCAGGCCACGGCTACTAAGCCCCCCCGCCACGACAAGGCGGGAACCCTTCGGGGGGGAGTTCTTGGATACCTAGTAAAAATTAAATTTGAGGTTCTCGAAATTTTCGCTACATTTGGTAAGATGCTTCAGCTTTTTTAACGAATGGTATATATTTATTTTGCCAGTTGTTTTTCTTTCTTTGAATTTGAATAAATACCTTATTTTGAACAATTCCATGACTACGGCTAACTCCCAAAAAATAAAATAAATCGCTTGTAAAACTCCGAGAATCCCGCTTTTCATTAAATCCGCAAACTTCCAGATATAAAATAAATTGCAACCGCTTCCATTTCCAATACTAATAACTCTAAATACCTACGTCTATTAAGTAATTCGGTCCGATATCTTTTGTCCAAATATCGAAGAAATGAGCGGCTCATAAAAGTAATCTCGAACCATATTTTCCTCGAGCTTCCGGTACTCTATCGATACCTTTTTGTAACTGTAGGTAATTGCAGAACCAATACGGCCTCTTAGTGGCTTCAGATAGAACCTTCTCAATATCAGGGCATTATGCCTGAAATATATCGGCAAGATCGGGTAAAATAATAAAACACAGTCTACTAACGTAGACTACGCAGGAAAACCATAATAGTTTATTAAACAAAAAGGCCACAATGGGAAGTTATACACCTACGCATAATTTTTATTTTGGCCGTAACTGCCTTAGGTATACTTTTACGGATCTCAGTCTCAGCATTTAAAATGTTTGCCTTGATAAAAATGAGTATCGTTTAAATACAAATAAATATGTAAATAATACAATAAAAATGATATTTCGGTTTTTGTTGTTTGAAAAGTTCAGTATTTATTTACTTTTAAATTATCAGGATCTTGATCAGGAGGTCTGAAAAAACCTTCGTGAGTTTCATAGTACCAAATATATCCGAAAATAATGATGATATGCATATAATTAAATCTGGTGGAATGATTCATTTTCCTCACAAACAGGTTGATATCTGTATTGCACCGTTTGTGAACAATGCTACTGCGGTAACAGAACTAAGAAGTTTATTGGGAGAAAAAGGAAAGAAAATGGCGATCATAGCCAACATACAAACTGTTGCAGGTTTTGAACATTTTGATGAAATTCTGGCTGTAAGTATGTCTGTATGCACCAAGAAACTAGATCAGCTAAACTTATAGGCCGACCGGTAGACCGGAACAACTGCAATAGTTCCCATTTGTTCCATAGAACTGACGTCAACGAGACAAAAAATAGGCAATTTTCTCTTATTTTTTTCTATAGAACTACATACGTCATGTCTTTCTATCCGGGTTTACAATTTCCATGGAACTACTTGCCTCTCCATCCGATTTTACTGGTTAATATAAATTGGGAATCAATTTTTCCAAAACAGTTCCATACAATACAATTTGATAATCGTCAATGAGTCTTGTTGTAATTGTATCGTGTTAACTGACAATAAATAAATAAATTGTTATCTTGTTCTATAGAACAATTTGAGAAAAAAATAGATACTAAATGTTACGGAACAAATGGAGAATGTTTTTTTTTTCTTTTTTGGTCCTGGTGACGTCAGTTGTATAGATCAAATGGGAATAACGAACAAATGCAATCGTTCCTTCTACTATATTAATCGAGTAGACAGTGTTTTAGTAGCGTTGAAATATAGCGGGAAAAGCTCGTATTTCTAAAAGTCGTAGAACAAAAGTGGTTCGCCTAGAAGTCTAGAACAATTCGGCTTAATACACCTTCCTCGGAACACCCTGTATATCTATGCGGTCCGTTCTAAAATGCTTTACGAATATTTATTACGAAGTTTACGGGCTACAGGATAATCAAATTAATGAAATAATTTGTTAACTTTCTTGTTCAACCAAATGAACACAAATATTCGTAATATTTCATTACGATTCATAACCCGTTGAAGCGTGAATGGCCGAAGAATAAAGTTTCAGAGGTATTCATTTCGTTTACTCAGTTTTTCATTTCGTTTTTCAGGTCAGTAACGGTGTGATGATAACGAGACAGGAATTGGGTTCCGATATTACTCCGGAAAAATTAGTGATCGCACAGAAAAATATGATAGCGCGGGCTAATCAAGTAATATACCTACCTACTTACGTAGAGATACATTACTTTTTTACTGTGAGTTTCCGCAACAAGCCCTTTTACTGGGCCTTTTTGCGTGGCTTTAAAAGCCGTAGATTTCCTCACGATGTTTTCCTTCACCGTAAGAGCGATGTTTTAATAGCGCACTTAATTGTTTCTTAAAGAAAAAGACATTGGTGCGCGACCGCGCCGACCGGCCAGGATTTGAAACCTCGACCTTTGGAATGAAAGTCGGGGTATCTACCACTAGACCAACACCGCTCTATACCTAGAGATATTAACATGGCAAAATGATTTTGTGTTACAACCTATGGGCAAGGGTATGCCCTTTCCTCTCGCTTGCCGATTGTGTATCTTACGTTCAAAGTACACGACGACACTTACACTTACGCTTTACCTAAAACAGATCACATCTACAGCACACATGAATTTATTTATACACTTATGCGCTCTAGGTGTGGTCTGTTTTAGGTAGTGTAAGGTGTAAATGTCATCATGTACACGACTTTGCTTGCCGTCACGCTAAATAAGTTCTATAAGTAAGTTCAAAGTAAATAAGTAAATAAATGTTAAGTTAGCCTAATCACTATTCGAGTTATGTAGGTAGGTACATTATAATACACCCGAAAGATCTATTTGTATGCCTAAATAACACAAAATATATAAAATAATCAAACACATACCTAATTATGTAGATATAGGTATTAGGTATAGTTATATAAACAAAAGACAATATGTAAATAAAAATATATAGAACCCATGGCTTCCAGAAAAAAAATGTAGAGATTTGATGTTTTTTGTGGAGTCAAATCGTAATCAAAAATAATTAGTAAATTGCTAATAACTTTGATGTTTTTAACCCCCGACGGAAAAAGAGGGGTGTTATAAGTTTGACGTGTCTGTCTGTCTGTCTGTCTGTCTGTGGCATCGTAGCTCACGAACGGATGAACCGATTTCAATGTAGTTTTTTTTTGGTTAAAATGACTTTTGCGCGAGTGTTCTTAGCTATGTTTGATCAAAATCGGTTCAGCCGTTCATAATATATGTTGGTTAAAGCTCGGAAATAAAAACCGAATGTTTTCAAATATGCCCGAGTGGGGTATCAAACAAAAGAGCATGACTTTTGTGACAAGAATATGCATGTTTAATCAAAATCGGCTTAGCCGTTCAAAGTATATGTAGGGTCAAACTCGGAAATAAAAACCGAATGTTTTCAAATATACCCGAGTGGGATATCAAATGAAAGGACGTTACTTTTGTGACAACAATATGCATGTTAAATCAAAATCGCTCTTACAAAAAGGGTGAAATAAAAAAATTAAATTAAAAATTTAAAAAACCCCCGACTTAAAAAATCTTCCAAGTTAAAACAAAACTAAACTTTAAAAAGGCAAAAATAATAAGGCGAAAACAAATTTCATGTCTTTGAGTAGGTATGTGGTACCTTACGGTCCCGCGTCGGGGGACGCGGGAATGTGTCACAGAAGTTGATGGTAACCGACCCGTGCTTATAGTATCTTAACGTTCCCGCGTATATTATTATTTTTGCCTTTTTAAAGTTTAGTTTTGTTTTAACTTGGAAGATTTTTTAAGTCGGGGGTTTTTTAAATTTTTAATTTAATTTTTTTATTACTTAGGATTATTTATCAATCAACGTAATGGTCTTTCTCTCGTTTTAAAAACACTCATAAAATAAAATCCTACTGAATATTATAAATGTGAAACAAACAAGTACATCTGTGACTCCTTCACGCAAAAACTCCTGAACCGATTGCGATGAAACTTGGTAAGCTGATAGATCTCAATTAACACTAAAGCTACTTTTTATGTCGATATTCCCGTGTGATCAAGTCTAACGCAGGTGAAGTGAAGGTGAATGTTATAGATTTTTCTTCTGTTTTCGCGATGTTGGTTAGAAATTAAACTCATTTTTCGTTTTTGACTGTTTACTGTCAATCATGAAGAAAAGACCTGTAAAGGTCTTGAAACATTGATCGTTGAAACAATGCTAAAGTAATTAAACACCTCGCGATTAAAACCGAAACATGAATTTATCTATACCAATATTATATAGAGGAAAGATTTGTGTGTGTGTGTGTGTGTCTGTATGTTTGCTACTAATCGGACTACTGGTACGATTTCAAAAAATCTTTCACCATTAGATATTCAACCTTCACCCTGAGTAATATAGGCTATTTTTGATCCCGATATTACCCAGGGATTGGGACTAATGCAGGTAAAACTACAGGCCGCAGCTGATCAAAATTATAAATATTTATTTATTTTCTTTAGGGGAACGTTCCAGTTTGCATTAGCGCTCATCTCCTAAGTAGTATGCGTTACAAATCGGTAGCGTTGAGAGCTGAACTATTAGACGTCGCCAACTGTATCCTAGACGGTGTGGATTCCTTGATGCTGTCTGCAGAAACTGCCGTGGGAGAGTATCCCGTTGAGGCCGTCTCTTGTCTGGCTACTGCATGTAAAGAGGCCGAGGCTTGCATGTGGACGAAGCAGGTTTACCATGATCTTGTTGATAAGGTTTGTGACAACTTTAGCAAAATCAAAGTAGATCTAAACGTTATTTCGTTGTGTTTACCACTAGCGTGTTTCAGTGTTGGCGTAGCGCTGGAACGGAATACCAGTAGTCGCGGGTTCGAGTCCCGCCCTGTACTACAAGTTTTTGAAAGATTAGTAGTAGATTTTAGAATTAATGACATTATAATTATACATTAATTAGATAAACCAATTGACTCTATAGAGTTTTTTTTACATAATCGAGACGAAAAATAATATATTCAAATCTGAAACCACTAGATACTTAATACTATATACAACTACTAGCTTTGTCCCGCGTTTTTACGCCCGCAAGTCCAACATCGCTGTTACATTACCCACCATCTAGGTCAGTGGTTCCCTAAGTGGGGAGACCCCTTAGGGGGGCGCAGAGACCTTTACAGGGGGGCGCGGGTCACCTGTATAGAAAAACCTGCGATCACTGAGAGAATACATTCCAAACTGACCCGACATTACAAATTTTGTAATCGTTAGTTGTAACCTACTTACCCAATGTTCCTTTCAGACTCCGATACCCTGTAATCAAGCTACCGGCGCTGCAATAGCTGCAGTCTTAGCGGCACAACGTTCTATAGCAGCAGCGATTATCGTCGTCACGACTACGGGAAAATCTGCGCAAATCGTCGCGAAGTACAGGCCTCGATGCCCTATCATTGCTGTCACGAGATACGTTCAAATTGCAAGACAGCTGCACATGTGGAGAGGGATCATTCCTATTGTATATGAAGGTAAATGCTGCTGTTTTCTGTCCTTTGTCATGAATATTTAATGGAGGTTCCTTGTAGTTTCTTATTCTGGTTCAATAGGACAAGAATAGCTGAATGGTTCTCATTTAATAATGTAGCCTAGTTGATAACATACAATTATGAGTCCGGATTGGTTTTCCTTTTTTGTACGTAGTCGCGCGTGTAATTTTGGCAATTTTCATGAATACGAAATGATTATTCGGATTGATTGTATTAATTCTAGTGTCATATCGCAGTGAACATGCACAAACAACTTCATACTTTTCAAATGTCGCAGAAGTGTAAAGGTCATAGCCCACTTACACGACTCTGCTCCCACCCGGCAAAAATAATATAATTCAAATATGGGCTTTAAATATTGCTCTTTCGATATATTTTACATTGGCATCATAAATTAGCAGACAGCTCGCTTTCAGCGAGCTTACCGCCGTCAGACTGCTCGTCAGCCAGTGTAAAATATATCTAAAGAGCAATATATAAAGCCCATATTTGAATTATATTATTTTTGCCGGGTGGGAGCAGAGTCGTGTAAGTGGGCTATGACCTTAAGAATGTTAACATGATTCAGTAGGCAATTTCGATAGAAATCTGAGTATTTTGTCTATCTCTAATCCCGATGGATTAGAAGATACACACAATACCGACAACGATTGTCGGTTCTCATAATAAGACGTATTTGTATATTCTAATCATTTCCAGCATTTCTTACTATGTAGATGATAGCTAGGTGTGGGCCGCTCGTTCACGGCCTCGCACTTAAAGAGGCTTCGCGATACCCAGCACCGCATGATTAAAGCCGAAAGGGAGATAGTTGTTCTAGAGGTCTAGCTGGGTGAACAACTTTTGTTTTACGACTGAAACCAGAAGTATCCCCACGCGTTAGAATAAAGTTGTCCAACTCAAGAAAGGGCCTCACGGATGCGCCTGCGCCCACTCCAAGATTAGACCTCGCTACGCCACTGTCGATGACATTATGTAGGTACATTACTAATCAAAAACCATTTTAATTACTATTTATTCTTGCTCTTAAAGATGCACCTGACCGGGATTGGACAACTGATTTAGAAAAACGTGTAAATGTCTGTACGAAGTGGGCGATGGAACAAGGTTTCATCAGGGTTGGAGATCCTATAGTCGTCGTCTCTGGATGGAGACAAGGTTCAGGGTTTACCAACACTTTGCGCATTGTTTACGCGGCTCCCGATACAACTGTTGCCTAATTTGGTAGGTAATTATTAATAAATACGTGATCAGTTTATTTATATGACGGCGCCGCCGATGTAAAGCATCAGGTTGATGGACTGTCACAGTCATCAGTCAACCTAGCGAAGCGTCATCGTCGATGGTTGTTCGGAGCTGCCATCTTGTCATATTCTTGATACGAGACGGAGACCGTGCACCACGTACTTGACGAATCGCTTTGTATTTCCGGCATCACGTCTTTCCTAACATAATTGAGTTGATTCCTACTTAGTAACCATTATAAATTAAGCGATTTAATAGTTATTTTGTGAATAGAGACACCCATTGTTAATAAAACTACGATGATTGTAAATGGACACCATTATTTTATATCCCGCGCCCATCTACCTACTTAGTTCTACTGTTTGAGTTCTGATGAAGGCCATCCAAGGCCATCCTGGCTCTTCATCAGAAGTGGGATCGAATCCAGCCCAAAACGAGGGCCAAACAACCAAACTGGATGCTGAAAAACGAATGTCAAAAACGTCGAGAAGATTCCGGATTTACGTTTCAAGAAAATTCGTCGAGATCATCACGCGCGTTGGTGAACGTGACCTCTGTGACCTGCTACATGTATGGACAAAAAGGGAATGTGTCAACTAACTGCCCAGAGAGGAGAAACGGTTGTAAGCTACAGTCAAGGACGTAAATCATTGCTAGCATCGCCCTTCCACAGCCATTTGGAAACATATCCCAGTGAGTCTGCCCCATTTTATTTGATAGTGGATCTTCATGTTCCCTAGTGAAAGAGAGCTATCGCAACTAACTCGGGTATAACGTATCTACAATGTACTAAGCAAATTCAGAGCAAAGATAAATACAGACGTTTATTGGAAATCATGTGTAGTGTAGTAGCTAGACGAAATGTGTCGTCCAATCCAGACCTTGGGGGTTCGCTTGTCTCTGTAGACGAAATGCGTCGTCCAAGTTAGACCTAGAGGGCTGGCTTGTCTCTGTGGACGAAACGTGTCGTCCAAACCACATCTGGAGGGGTGGCTTGTCTCTGTGGACGAAATGTGTCGTGCAAGCCATACCTGAAGGTTGGTTTGTCTCGTGGGTGGTTCTGATCAGACGAGATATGTCGTCCGAGTTGGATACTCGTCGCTGGCTTTTCCGAAATGTTGATAGTCGTGGTTGATGAGACTAAAATAGGTAGTCCGGGTCAGACCATTCTCATGGTTGACTTGTCTAGACATAATGTGGTTGTTGTTGACTGGTGAAAATCAAGTATCATCTGGATCATACCCCAAGGGGTTGATCGAAGCGATACATTGATTAGTCCAAGTCATTAAGTAATTGGTACTGATTGTGCGCTGATAAAGAGGAAGATGTTAACGGCAGTCAGGATGAACGAGCGGATTGTGCATTGATCATAGCTTGCTGTTTCAGATAAATCGCCCGAGGACGGTCGAAAGTCAGTCCGGCCGTGACGGCGCCGCCGATGTAAAGCATCAGGTTGATGGACTGTCACAGTCATCAGTCAACCTAGCGAAGCGTCATCGTCGATGGTTGTTCGGAGCTGCCATCTTGTCATATTCTTGATACGAGACGGAGACCGTGCACCACGTACTTGACGAATCGCTTTGTATTTCCGGCATCACGTCTTTCCTAACATAATTGAGTTGATTCCTACTTAGTAACCATTATAAATTAAGCGATTTAATAGTTATTTTGTGAATAGAGACACCCATTGTTAATAAAACTACGATGATTGTAAATGGACACCATTATTTTATATCCCGCGCCCATCTACCTACTTAGTTCTACTGTTTGAGTTCTGATGAAGGCCATCCAAGGCCATCCTGGCTCTTCATATATAACTTTAAATTGTTTTTTTTCAGTAAGTTAATAAAGAATTTATTTTATTTGACTTTTTATTAGTTTATTATAAATAAATAACGTCATTTCTGCAAATTATGTAAGTTTTTGTCTATATTATATTTGTTTAGTTTATGTTTTTGGTACAATAAAGCATTTATTTATTCATTCATTATGCTAGCAGCGGACTACTGAATATTGCAGACGTCACCAGAATATTAAATCGTTGATAGTCCCATATCGGTTTTGTATCATAAAAGTAATACCTGATAACTTTTATGTTAATCTAATCTGAGCGATGTTCCCGGTTACATCTCGGAAGTCTAAGGTTTGCTAAAACCCCAAATAATTTGGGGGCGACGCAGTGAGTCATCATCATCATAGACAATACATACTGCATATAGATTTGGCAATACTTTTACGGCCGGCTTCCTAGGGACCAAGAAGTTTATCCGCCAACGCGCGGGGAGAACGCGAGGTTAGAGTCTTGCCCTAGATCTCTTAGTCTCCTTTTGCAATATCCACGGGAAGGATGGGGTAACCCTATTCTATGCCGGGCTACACGGCAAGTACTTTTATGTTAATATACCTATCCTATATAATATAGGAAACGTGTCGGTTTCAAAATTTACACTTTTAACGTAACTTTAGAGTCTTTAGAGTCTCGTAGTAACGGTTAGTACCAAATGGAAGAGCACCTAGAATTTTAAATTCAAACTAACGTAACTCGCCTTTGAGTGGAATCTACAGAGCTATTTGAAATGGCCTCACGGAATCGGGTGACGGTATTATGAGGACGATCGGCTTCAAAGGGTTAACTCCGCTGGTCGGTCGACGAGGCAATTTGCTCAACTCTGAGATGCTCAAATTGAATTTATGTAACCTCGCCTTCACACTGTCTACTCACGGTATTTGGGATTACGAATCGTTACTTCGGTTATTTTAGGAAGTTTAGGAATTGGTTTAAGGCCGGGCTGCTTGCAAATGTTGTCGTTGAAAGTATGTGTGTTACTCCTTCGCGTAATAACGACTGAACCGATTGCGATGGAACATGGTATGCAGATAGCTGAAGATCTGGATTAAAACATAGGCTGTTTAGTCCGATATTTGCCCGAGATCAGTATTTACGCTGGTGAAACTGCAGGGCGCAGATGGTTTTCAATAAGACTCCGATATGTCAATTCTAAAGTAGAATAAAACTCGATGTCTGGAGACTTAACGATCATTAAACATTTTTTTAATTAATTAGTTTTTAATTTTCATTACAATTGTTTTCATTGGGTAGTCATTAGTTTCGTTGTCGTTAATGATTCCCAGAAACCTAGCATTAGTTTTATTAGTTTCATGGTAGCTAAACAATTAGCTCTCATAAGTTTTAGTTACCCCGAAAACAAAATTTAATGGTATCGACTGTAGATTTCTGTTCAGATCCTGTGAATTCCATTGCTATTTCGTTATCTATGTTTTGTTATGTACCTAATCTTTTTACATAACAGAAACAGAACTATGGATTTTATTAGTGCTTTAACTTTAACCATAGGTTGTTTTCTTTGTCTCCGATTTGAGTAATTTTCGGATTGGTTGGCTGTCTGGTCAATATCGAGCCCTTGGGCATATATGGGAATCCATAAGTAAATCGTGTAATTTCGCAAAATTCCGAATCAAAATTGGCATTAATAAACAATATCAACATTCACCGAACCCGAGAGCCGTATATCACAATTCGTGTCTATAGTTAAAACACACTATCATCGCATGCACGTAAATTCGAACGCAGATACCTCTACTCTACCTGTGAACAGCACCTAAAGGCAGTTCTGCCAATGGACGTTCCACGACTTTACTACTCAATTCTCTTTACCTTTACATTTTTACGTTTCCTTTATGTAAATACCGGTGTTAGAATTGAACTTGCAAAGTGAATGACTTGAAAGGAAGAATTATTTTGTTTTTGGACCATTTGATAGAGTTTTTTTATTAAAAAAGTGAAAGCTGCGCAGTGCACTGACCCCCCTAATTGTATGTCGTCGATTCATTCGAAGATACATTTAACTTAGGTAGTCCTTTAAGCCTACAAGGCACACAATTCGCACTTTAGAGAATCGATTTTTAAATCGATATTTTTTTTTTTTTAACTGGTATTACCACAACCCTACTCTGTCCCTTCCACTAAGAGTCATGTCATTCTTTTCGATTGCGAGGCAACGTTCGCACGTGCTTACATTAATATACCATTTTTTATTAAAAATATATGCGTTTAATATGCCGAAAAGGAGAAATGAAGATGAAATTGAACGTTATCGACGAAAAATCTTCAACAAAAACAATACCGAAGAATTATCTACTCGTCGTCATCGGAATCTGATAAATCAGGTTAGTAATTTTTTAAAATACCCACATTTATAAGTGAAAATTTTCCGAGTCAAATTTTATGCCTAGAGGTTGACCGAGTGTCATCACGAAGGCAATATGTATAACTAGAGGTTAACCGAGTGTTAACACAATGTTATTACGAATAAATATTGACCGACATAAAAAATTGGGTGGTTAACAACAAAGTACTTAGGTACTTAACCTAATCCGGATGGTGGATCGCGTATCCACACACGGAATTATACATAACGTACGTTGCTTTTTCTTTCGTACAAATCTACCCTCTTTGCTACCCAAAAATAGATTATGCCGCTCAATAATCTATTGTTATTATTCTTTATTCTAGATAAAGAACATAACGACGATGTCGAAATCATTGAAAATGACCAAAGTCAAGAACCAGCGGCTCCCGAGCTAGACTCGGACATCCTTTCCGCTTTAGGCGAAACCACAGAGGAAGCGCCTAAATTTGGACCAAACCTTCACGACAACCTAGCTCGTCTCTGGCAACCTATCCTGAAAAAAGGATTAAATAAAGATGCAAAAGACATTCTATGCAAAAATTATTTAGTACCAGAGAACTGTCCACTGCTCCAGGCTCCGAAACTCAACCCCGAAATCTCGGCCGCCGTGAACGAAGGTACACGCTCCCGAGACAAGAGAGTCGAAGCCGTACAACAACAGCTTGGCCACGGCATCGCTGCTCTAAACAAAGGGTTAGAGTTACTCCTGGATGCCGATAAAGATAAATTACAAGCTATAAAATACCTCAGCGATAGCTGCCGCTTACTGTGTGACCTACATTTCAATGAAACTGAGGCACGTAAGAAGTTTGTGACCCCAGGCCTTGATACGGCTTTTTTGAACGTCATGCAGGACGTCGAACGTGACGATACATTGTTTGGAAATAAGCTGTCGGACAAAATTAAGGCGACTAAAGTAATAGAAAAACATGGACTTCAAATTAAGAAAGCTATGCCAGTCCCTAAAACTCTGACGACGGCAGCATTGTCTTCATCAGCCCGCCCACGTAGTCAGGGAAACTGGCAGGGCCCTCCTCGTCCCTCGTCCAGCCGAGGGGGAAGGGGGGGGGCAGAGGAGAGCTGCGCCACCAGGTCGGAGAGGCCCAGCAGGCAGCTCAGCCCAAGCGAAAGCAGCTCCCAACACCAAGCAGCGTGTGATGAATCAGCCACAATAAAGGTACATGCTGGACGAATTCAATACTTTTATAATTGCTGGCTTAGGATTACGAAAAATCCAGAAATTCTTAAAATCATTTCAGAAGGTTATTCTATACCATTTTGCAAAGACGTACGACAAACGTCAAGTCCAAGTAATTTACTTTCGAGCAAAGAAAAAACAGTTATGTTAGAATTCATAAATAAATTATTAGATTTAGGTGCCATATCCCTATGTCATAGATCAAAAAATGATTTTATTTCTAGCATATTTTTAGCTCCCAAACTCAATGGCAGTAAGAGGTTTATTTTAAACTTAAAAGCCTTAAATAAATATGTCTCTACTAGCCATTTTAAAATGGAGGATCATAGAACCGCCGCTCGACTCGTTCCTGAAGCAGGCTTTATGGCAAATATAGACCTAAAAGAAGCCTATTTTTTAGTGCCTATTACTAAAAGCCACCGTAAGTACCTACGCTTTGAATTTAATAATTTATGCTATGAATTCAATGCTATGCCTTACGGTTTATCAGTGGCACCTAGAATCTTTACAAAATTGATGAGAGAAGTCGTTAATTACCTACGAAATCAAGGTTATAGGTCTGTGCATTATTTAGACGATATATTGTGTATAGGAAATACATATAAAGAATGTCTAGATAACGTTAATAAAACTGTAGCTTTATTAACATGTTTAGGATTTGTCGTTAACTTTGAAAAGAGCATATTAGAACCTAGGCAAATTTCCAAGTTTCTAGGCTTTATTTACAATACAATAGACATGTCCTTAAGTTTACCAGAAGATAAACGAAACCGTATAATGTATTTCATTAAAAAGTTTAAGTCACTTCCACGATGCTCGATTAGGGAATTATCACAATTTATAGGTACCTTAACTGCAGCGTGCCCAGCTGTTAAGTATGGGTGGTTATATACTAAAACTTTAGAACGCCAAAAATACTTGGCGCTCCAAAAATACAATACATTCGACGCAAAAATAAAGCTTACAGACGTCATCTTATCTGACCTTGCTTGGTGGGAACAAAACATTATGACCATCAGTAACATTTTAAGACCAGACAAAAATTTTAGTTTAGAAATTTTTACCGATGCTTCCAGAACGGGTTGGGGTGCGTTCTGTAATGAAAAACGAGCAAACGGGAGATGGAGACATGAAGAATTGTCTTTTCATATTAATTACCTAGAATTATTGGCCGTTTTCTTAGGTTTGAAATGTTTCGCCAACTCGCATTCCATTTGTTCCATACTGATTAGAGTTGATAATACAACAGCTCTGTGCTATATTAATCGTATGGGAGGTATTCGATTTCCACACCTAAATCAATTAACAAAATGCATTTTGCAATGGTGTGAAGAGCGAAATATTTCATTATTTGCATCATATATTAACACTCACGAAAACATCGAAGCAGATCAGGAATCAAGAAAAATCCATAATATTGATACAGAATGGGAACTGTCAAAGTGGGCGTACCAAAAAATAGTTAAATATTTAGGAACGCCAAATATTGATCTGTTTGCTTCTCGTACCAACACCAAATGCCAGCAGTATGTGGCGTGGAAACCGGATCCTGATGCGATTACTATAGACGCTTTTACGATTAGTTGGGGCTCAATATTATTTTATGCGTTTCCGCCCTTTGCCTTAATATTAAAGTGCTTACGAAAAATAATTCTAGATAAAGCTACAGGAATCCTAGTATTCCCTTATTGGCCTGGTCAACCTTGGTTTCCCCTTCTTAAACGAATGCTGGTTTCAGATATAATTTTCTTTACCCCTAATGCGAACCTTTTACGTTCACATTGCAGATCACGACATCGACTTTACAACAGTCTTACCCTGGGGGCCGCGAAGCTCTCCGGGCAGCATTTACTAGACTAGATACCCCTAACGTAGCACTAGATTTAATGTTATCGTCTATATCGGATAATACCATGAAACAATATTCGGTCACTTACAAATTATGGTGGCAGTATTGCTTAGAAAATAATATCAATACTTTCGAAGTTCCGTTATCATCAGTCATAGCATTTTTAGTTGATCTCTTTAACAAAGGAGCATCTTATGGAGCCATCAATAGCCATCGATCTGCCCTATCATTACTCCTCGGGAATAACATAGGATCAGACGAGAGAATCAAACGATTACTGAAAGGTATTTACAGACAAAAACCGTCTCGCCCTAAATATACTGTCACCTGGGATCCAAAACAGGTGCTAAACCACATTTCAGATTGGTATCCTAATCAGACATTAGATTTATTTAAACTAAGCAGAAAACTATCAGTTTTACTCGCGATATGTACATCTCATCGTGTCCAAACTCTATCCCTCATAACAGTTTCGAATATCAACGTAACACCTTCGGGAATAAAGATTCCTATATCTGATATAATAAAAACATCCATGGTTAATAAAGAACAACCAATCTTATGTTTACCCTACTTTGTGGATAAACCAAGTATATGCCCAGCCAAGACTCTCGAAGATTACCTTTCTGTCACATCAGGTCTACGACCTGAAAGCACAGACTATCTATTTATAACCGTTAAAAAACCGTTTAAGAAAGCTTCGTCCCAAACGATCAGCAGATGGATCAAGCAAACTTTAGCTGAGTGCGGCATTGACGTAACTATTTACAGTGCACACAGCACTCGCCACGCCTCCACCTCGGCGGCGGCCTCAGCTGGAGTTTCTATTGATACCATCAGAAAAACTGCCGGTTGGTCTGCTGGTTCAACCACTTTTGCCAGATTTTATAATAGGCCTTTAGCAGATGATGACATTTTCGCTAGGTCAGTAATAGGCTAAGTTTAATTTCAATTACCATCTATTTGATTGTATAATTATTATGTTAATGTTAATATATTATGTTTATTGATTGTTAAAATCTAAAAAATCATAAATATACATACCGAAAGTTTTCTACATTTGTGTTTTAATTTAAAACATGTTCTCTAAACATCTACCTAAGTTAAATGTATCTTCGAATGAATCGACGACATACAATATGAGATCAAACGAACTTCTGGAAGTGAAGTTCGATCATTATTGTATGAGTCGATTCATTCGAAGATACACGGTCCCTCCCTCCCAGTCCCTAATAGAAAACTTGTCCGAATCTCTGAAGAAGAATGACATGACTCTTAGTGGAAGGGACAGAGTAGGGTTGTGGTAATACCAGTTAAAAAAAAAAAAAAAAAAAAAAATCGATTTAAAAATCGATTCTCTAAAGTGCGAATTGTGTGCCTTGTAGGCTTAAAGGACTACCTAAGTTAAATGTATCTTCGAATGAATCGACTCATACAATAATGATCGAACTTCACTTCCAGAAGTTCGTTTGATCTCATATTATTAAAAACTAGCTGCGCCCCGCGGTTTCACCCGCGTAAGTCCCAATCCCGCGGGAATTACGGGTTAAAAAGTAGCCTTTGTGTTATTCTAGGTGTCCAGCTATCTATATTCCAAGTTTCATCGCAATCGGTTCAGTAGTTTTTGTATGTAAAGTTTGACTATTACTGTGACATAAAATTTCAGAGTTTACAGACAGTGAAATACGTTACATAAAGTTAGTCATCGTTTATGGGTAAAGGGGGTGGATTTGTAAATGTGACTCAAGTAAAATAATCAAATTGTATAATATACTTTAATTTTCTCTTGTCAGTCGTAGGCGGTTAACTTGTAATATCCCAAACATGAAGGCTGCCGCGGATGCAAAAATTCCTGTTCCGATCTTTTCGCGTCACTCCACACATCCAGCGCAGTAGTGTTGAACAATGTTGATCCACAATAAGTTACTGAAGAGTGGCTACACCATAAAAATATAAGGAATTAAAGTAAAAACTCAACCATAGCAGAAATGTCAGTGAAAATCTAGTCATTTGTTAAAGTGAATTTTTTTCAGCATCATTTATTCGATTGGCAAACATTTGACACCGATCCTATCTGATAAATAGGTGCGATAAGGATAAGCTCTCGTATAAAAACACTAGGTGAGATCGAGTTTCTTCTGTTAGAGGTAAAACGTATCATAAAACCTTTTTGCCTTCTGCCTAAGCAGCCACTGAAGATATTAAGACTCAGACCCATGCCCAATAAAATCAGATATCACCTATAGGTTGATAGGATATTATATCCTACAATAATTTCGTCATAAAATAAAAACTAAAACATGACGCGATCCAAATCCTTTTTGTGTTAAAATTTACATTTCGGCGGTAGCCGATTTAGCTAGACTGGCATGCGTTGGTAGGCCAAGTCATGTAACAGGGTTACTTAGTTATGCTTAAGGTAGAGCAATGAATTCATCTCTTTTTATTTTCGTCGGTAAGCGCCAAACAGTATTTCTCGTTTAATATTAATTAGGTAAAACTGTCACTGTTATTGCTAATATGAAGTGCAGATTACTACCAATCAATACAGGAAAAACCAATGTTCAAAAATATCCCGTTTCCTTGTAAAATTAAAATGTCTGTTAGAAAGAGTTGTTCAAAAAAAAAAGTGTCGATAAACTAAATATCAAAATTTAATTACCTTATGTTTTGTAAGTAGTTATATTGACATTCAAATTTACAAAATCATCAATTCGACATCTTAACTTACTTTGCAAATTGTAAACATTGACAAAGGATAATCAGGCTATGGTACTAGTTGTGTTATTTTAATTTCAGGTTGTTTTATACATACCTGTAGACGGTAACCATTTCTTTTTGTATCGGAATCACATTCAACGTGTTGAAAAACCGAGGAAATAAAGCCTTTTGAATGACCAAAACGGGCTTATTATAACTGAAAACGTGAACAGTGAGTTCATTTCACTGAAATTCCCCGGCACCTGGACGAAACTTTTAACAAAGGTCAGTCAGCATAAAGAGCATATTGTCTGTAACGGATACAATTACCGTGAGTGGTGGACGACCGTATTCGGAGTAAGAACAAGCCAATTTGTGCTCAGCTCCTGAATCCAATTTAACGTTAAGCTCTTGTACTATGTGACTATTCGACCGTTTTAATGTGTCATCGGGCCCGGTTCGAATCAATTGATGCCAAACGCCACACTCTAGTCCGGTGACCGGATAATTTCAATTTGTATCGACAGTGTATGAATTTCAAATTCTGATTGCCGAATTCGGTCAGTTTGTTTGCCGTATCATCCGATAGGTAAATTCATTTGCACTTGTTTTGCCGATAAGTTCGATGCTTGAATAAGTGGGTTTTTCCAATCCGCTTTGATTCGATAGGTTTTGCGTTTCGAATAAATCAAAGCCAACCGTATCGGGGGTGCTAATACTGGGTAATAACTTCACTGTGTCGAATAGCTTTCTGAATTTGATTGGACCAAATTTGTATTGAATTTATGAAATACCTCGATTTTATGTGTTAATTATAGAACCTTAAGACTTACCCCCTTACTTATAAACGATGACTAAGCTTATGTAACGTCTTTTACTGTGACATGAAGTTTCTAAGGTAGAGTGGGTTTCATCTTTAAATTTCTATGCCGTCATGTTGGTAGCAAAACCAAAAAGTGCAAAAAAAACATAAAATTTAATGTGCTACCTTGAATTTAGGGAGATTTGTATATGAAGAATGAATGAACGAGAATGAATGAGAAATGAAGTAAATTACCCCATTACCATTCCTAAGAGACCCCAACGAGTAGTGTCTAAAAGAGATGTAGTTAATGTTCCACGGTCTGCACTTGATTTCACTCGGAGACATTTTTCATCAATTGCTCCAAGAATTTTTAACAGTTACTATGAGGATTTTATAAAGGACTGTACTTTTAGTAACATCAAAAGAAAGGCTACTCATAAACTAGCTAATGTAGACCAAAATACTTTTGCCAATTTATGGAATGAGTGGAGATATAAATTTGAATGAACAACCTAGGATTACTATAAATAATAATAATTCTCACCAATGTTATATTTGTTATGTGTATTGTAAATGTATGTAGTATATGGGTATAGATATATATTAATTTATGATGTATTTTATATATAATTTTTATTCTATCTATTTGTTGCATGTATGTATGTGTGTAAAATAAATAATTAATAAGTATGCATGTGTATGTAAAAGACTGTCTCGCGCCAAACTTATTTATAAAATAGGGTCGTTAATTAAATCTAACATACCCAAGCACGGGCCTCGGCCTATATGGGTTGTTAAAAGACTAACACCAAAACGACACTATATTTGGCTCAACGCTCCTCAAGCATTTTTATAAGGTGTACATTGGATTGTTAAGCTATATAAATAAATAAATAAAATAAATAAATAAATCTTCCTGTATTCAAAGTTTAGGGTATAGCACATTCAAGATATTACGGCAAGACTTTTTCGTTTTGCTACCAACATAACGGCATATGAATTTAAAGATGAAACGCACTATAATAGACTGTGAAAAACGTTACATAAATAACTAAGTCATGGTTTCTAACTAAGGGGGTGACAGTGTATTTTGTCGTATTTGCTAATCGATAACAACATAGCTTTAATTTTCAATCGTCCCTTACCTACTACAAAACGTAAACGAGGTTTCTTACAAAGTAAATAGCACAAACAAAAGAGAAAGTAAAATACGAAATAAAAATTTGTGTAATAAAGGTAGCGAATAGCACTTTTGGAGGCATCAAGTCGAGATGGGCGGCTAAATTGTAATGTTTACAAGTTAAATTAGATGAGGACTGTGGAAGTTATTCATAATGGACGGGGAGTGGGGAACTCACCTTTTTGTGGTAGCCATTTACAGATTACGCACAATTTGTTCTGTCAGAGATTACCTAATTTTTGGGAAACGCAATAGTCCACCGCACCCTTGCCATTATAGTAAATCGATTACGATTTCAACTTTCTTATTGTCTTATGAAATGTATTAGGACTTGTGTAGGTCAAGAAACAACACACAGAGCAAACCAACCATACTTTGCAGTGAAACTACTAAGGCTCGATTCGACCAAACTGGAATAAGCAACGAATAGCAATTCTACGCATAAATCGTCGTTTGTTCGAGTCACTCGAGCTGTTCAATCGAAAAACTGAATGATTTACACGGAGAAATATTATTTTTTGCTTATTCTAGTTTAGTGAAACGTACCCGAAGTATTTGAATAATTGAATTCCGTAGTAGACAAGCGAGAAAAAAACTAAACCAATAAATTAATAATAATTCAAATAGGTACGAGTTTACTAAGTATATGTATATGTTATAGGCAATGTGTATAATGCAGGCATTCTAAACATTTCCTAGGTATTGTATAGAATGCCGGGGTCGTCCAGGCAATGTGTGAAATGATATTGAATGTTCAAACTATTTTACACTTTACCTAGGAAATGTATGGAATACCTAGGCATTGTATAGAATGCCGGTTGACGCATAGGTAATGTATGTAACGTGTTTTTCTTTTTCATTTCTTACCACTTGATTATGGAAATTTGATCATGATACAAAAAAAAACCAACAGTTTTCATTTAAAATAAGCTTTTATATATTAGCAGGGGGTTTGGGGGGGTACGTATTCGAATAGGTATCTAATATTAAAATATTTACAGTTAAAATCCCGATGCTATCTAACTAACTAAAGCACGGAAAAATGCCGTGCCGCGGCAGCGGTCGCCAAAGCGCCTTATTCTGTAAATAAAAAAGGCGTGATGTATAAAAATCGCACTGTATATGAAATAAATGTTAATAATGTTTTTATTTATAGTATTAGGCGCTTCGGCGACCGCTGCCGTCGTTCATTATACACATTGGCTGATGCACTTCGGGCATTTTATACAATACCTAGGCAATGTATGAAATGAATCGTATTATACACATTGCCTGAACGTTTTAGGCAATGTATACAATGCCTAGGCATTCTATACAATGCCGGATTATACACATTGCCTATAACATATATACTATGTTTAAGTCATTTTTTCTCCATATTTTTACGTTTCGTAGAATATAGCTTTATCATTCCCTGGCGATACCTTGTTTTTTTAATTGTAAACTACGATTTGACACTTCCTGAATTTTAAATACAAAGAACCAATACGTCAGATCCTAGTAAAAAATTAAAAAACATGTTTTACCTACTTTTGCATTATAATATAACCTGAATATTACCGGCGGATCATTATTAAATTGATTATATTAATTTAATTTACTTAACCACTTGCTCTCTCATTATGATTTCTCCAACATCATTCAATAAATGCCCACTCTTTCGATGATAACCGAATAATTTATCGAGGAATTAACACACGTGGTATGAATTATTAATATGACAAGTATGTGTGTGTGTTTGCCTCAGTGGGTGAAATCATTAGTTCCCTTTGAACTTGGGGTTGGGGAGATAACTAGATTAGGCCAGACTTGCAGCCTGACAGGCTGACGTGATCGGGTTAAATTATCTGTAAAATTTATATTTATTAGCCACCATATAGGGGGTAGCTACCCCTAAGCTTTTTTTTCAAGAATGGTAACGCTCCCTACGATTTCTTTTTCTGTCTACTGATATAAAAACTTATTCATGTTGATCAGATTCCAACTCTGTGAAATTAAAATGCAACACGTTTCTGTATAAGGGCATTTAATTTCGCTTTTAGTCCAATTTCAATGCAGCTTTAGCTTTAAAGCTTGTAGAGATCTTACTTTGTATAAGGATCTGTTTTCTTTTCTTATTAAGCTTTGTATTACCCTTTTTCTAAGAATCCGATTGTACTAATATTATATATGTGAAAGTTTGAGTGTAAGTATGTTTATTACTCATTCTAATAACTACTGAACCGATCTGGATCAACACACATCCACTTTTTAAGCCGATATTCTCGCGGGATCGAGACTTACGCGGGACCAACCGCGGGGCGCAGGTAGTGTAGAATACCTACCTACCACCTAGACACTTAACATAACCTATATTTTGTTGAGTATAATCCAATATATAAAATTTCCATGTCACAGTGTTAGTTACCGTGCTCCTCCGAAACGGCTTGACCGATTTTTATGAAATTTTGTATACGTATTCAGTAGGTCTGAGAATCGGCTACTATCTATAATTTATAAGGCAAAACAACGTTTGCCGGGTCAGCTAGTAACATATATTATTTGTTTACCTGCACATATTTTATTTCTCACATTGAAGCGTGAAGTTATATTATTGTGGTGTGCGTGAATCGGGCCTGCCTAATGAGGCACGTTACGATATATTCATTTCATCTCGCGTAGCGGTCGTTCGTTAGTCAGCACTATGCCATATACGGAGCACCAACCGTAATGATACGGCCATTTTTGTTCAAGGAAAATTATAAGAAAATGTTTGTTAGGTTGTTAAGCAGTATACGCTGTTTTTCCTTATTTCACCTGAAAACTGCCAATTGAACGCTTAAGTTATGTTTTCTATGCCAACTGGATTTTTATCTATGTCTATAAAATGCTTTGTCCTGACTGATTGACTGACTGAATGACTGATCGACGCACAGCCTAAACCACTGATAGTAAAGAGCTGAAAATTGGAGAGTGTATTCGTTATGTAAAGTAGGCATCCGATAAGAGAGGATTTTTAAAAATTCCCTTGGTATCGGGACTTATGCGGGTAAAACCGCGGGACACAGCTATTGGATCTATATGATTTACGATAATGAATTCGCCAAATTATAAATCGTTTGAAGATCGCCCATGAAGTGGACTGACCAAATAAAAACAGCAGTGAATGGCTGATCATCACTACATGAATGCACAAGGAGGGCGGCTATCAGAGAAGAGTGGCGACGTATTGTGAAGCTTGCCAACAACACCTGAAGTGATGACCACGACCACTCTGTGAGGGTGATACTGACATAGAAGAAGATAAATCGTTTGAAAATACAGCTTTCCAGTTCGTCCAGTAGGCAGTTTGCCTGGATGGAATCGCTTTAAGCGATAATGTCGCCCATTTGTGCAACGTTCTATTTCTAAGCTTTTTTGTTTCTATTACCTACTTAAGAGGATAGTCTCCATTCTCCTTCTCCATACAAACGTAGTTTAAACTTTCCTCCCTGGATAAAGACATTAGAGCAAATATGTTTATGCCATAAAACTTATATCTGTCATGCATGACTATGCATCTACCTTTTTATTTTTTTCATTTTATAGTTTTTTTTATTTTTTATTATTATTTTAATTAGAAAATAAAAAAAAATAAAAAGGTAGATGCATTGTCATGACAGATATAGGGATTTCAGGGAGGAAAATGTAAACTACGTTTGTATGGAGAAAGAGAATGGAGACTGTCCTCTTAATGTATTGTACCTTGAGTTGTGCAAATAAAGCGTTCATCTATATATCTAATAAATAATACTGAGTAATAATGAATGTGTTCAAAGTTTGAATAAGTAAATCAAAAATTGTACCTTTAACTTTGATCTAGAACATACGATATCTACGTAAAGTAAATATCATTATTACGTAATAATAAGTGAAGATAGGTTCTCATTGTAACTCGATGAAGCATTATAACCAGGGTCGGCCGTGTCAATAAGCAATATCCAAAATCCGTCGAGAGTCATTCAGCGCTGAAGCGAGCTCTCAGCCACGCCGCAAGGACGATAGGGCACATTCCCTCTGTGTCGACCACTCGACCGCCTCCTTATTATCCCTCTTTTGTCCTTTTTCCTTTTTACACCTGACTTAGCCAGGTGAAGTGTTGGTGAGCTCCGATAATGTATGTAGGTATTAGAGACTTGAGTTATGGTAGGAAATATACTGCCGCCTAAAACTATGAGACCATAACATTTTTTTTCTACTTTGTGAATTGATTTTTTTTTCTTTTTGTGGAATTGGAGTGAATTGTTTTACTAAATTAAAGGTGTTAGAAGAGCCTCCTGTTAACCTCTAGTCCAATTATATTTAATTCCTTATAAGCTTTACAACTTTTATTTGTTATGGGTATGGGTACCTGTTCGTACCCATAGTACAAGCCTTGTGCTTAGTTTAGGCCTAGATTGCGCTCTATATGTGTAACATCATGTAATATTAAGGTGTGTTTAGAATATTTACTTTCAGTCCACTTATATGTACCTACCTACGTTCATAATAATGAATGTATACCTACATAGCTTTAAGTGAATTGTATGCTTTAAATGAGAAATGAATAAATAAATATAATTCTTGTTACAATAAATCTGAACATAAGAATTAAAAAACATTGTCCGTTATCCATTGGCGTTCAAAAGACTTTTTTCGGCTACTTTGAAACCTAAAAGAATCATCTAGGTACAATAAAACGTCAATTTACCTACCTATTCGGTAGGTACATTTCGTAGCAGGTATTGTGTTTGATGTATTGGATTAGGTATTATTTTATTTGCTTTTGACAATAAAATATCAATTTCTATTTACCCTTTTCATATTATTATTCGTACAAACGTAAATGCTTCTATTTATTCGGTCTAGACGCTCGCGCTGTTGTTATAATAATATTATGTCGGTTTGATAACTAAATCGAATTAATATAGATATCAAATCGGTAAATTAACAGTTTCTCTTAAAATGTAAGTATTGTGTAGGTACTGTTGATCCCAGTTAACAGACTGTACCTTATATTACAAATGGTAATGGACAATAATTGAGATTGTAAATTGTCGGTAGGTACCTATTTTAACCCGCGTAAGTCGGATATCGGATGTCTAAAGAACGCGCTTTCCAAAATTCAGCTCTTTTCTATCAGTGGTCTAGGCAGTGCGTTCATCTATCTGTCAGTCAGTACAAACCATTTTATAGTTATTGATTACCAACGCTGGTAACTAGCTTCCTATGCCAACAGATATTTAATGCAAAAAATCATCTTGTACTTAGGCTGATAAAAAGAATGAGAGAAATCTATATCTATAAAATGCTTTGCCCTGACTGATCAACGTACAGCCTAATGTGTTCGTTATGTGAATGTGATAGAGGCATCCGATGAGATAGGGTTCTTCGAAGTTACAGAAATTGAGACTTACACGGGTGAAACCAAGAGACCTAGCTAGTAAAGAATATTATTTAAGAACCACGCAATTATTTTACTTCTAGCCTTTCGTAGGTAAACCTTACCTACAACAAAGAAACATTTCAAACAAGCCAAGAAAATAGATTCTTCTTCTGTTTTCGCGATGTTGTATTGAAATTAAAGACATTTTTCGGTTTGAATCGCGTGGTTTTTATTACTTTTAGCACGCGATTCAAACCACGCGATTCAAACCGAAAAATGTCTTTAATTTCAAGCCAAGAAAAGTAAAGAAAATATCCCTAAGACCATCTCAACACTAATGATGCCATCCACGCTAACTTTTGTCCCTTTAAAAGACCACCGACACAAAAAATACACAATTAGTGCTCTACAAAACGTGCGCACTAATTAACTTGATCAAGTTTCTTTATTTTAGAGCTCTTTTGCATTTGTACCGCGTCTTTCCTACGATAGAACTAAGCAGACTGCAAATCGTATTAGGTGGAGCTCTATTCGCCGTTCCAATTGCTTACCGTCGTCGGCACTGATCTTTTGCTCTTTATTCAGTTAAGCCTTTTACAGCGTTTTAATTAAGAAAATTTACGTTAGATAAGGAAATATGAATTTTATATCACATTTTCTTCATGTTCTTGTAATCTAGTACCTACTATACTCTATTTAAGAAACTTAGATCAAAAATGTAAACAAAACACTCATACATTTATTCGAAAGTGACAGCTCTTTATTACTTTTTTTGACAAAAATCAAATCCTATGGTGAAACGTTTTTTTTTTAATTTTTCATATAATTTGCTAAATGTTATTCTTATTTTATCAAAATAACAAATAAACTAGCAAATTAGGATACGGTCCACTTAAATTCTGCGCTCGAAAGCTTCTGTTTCAAGGAATAGTGTCAATTTCAATATTGATACTTCATTCAGCGAACAAATATCAGTACAACGTATTAAACCCACAGGTCATATCGGTTGTGCAGCTCTAACAATTCTAGTAGAGGATTGGAAAGCGCAATGTTTGTTTTTAGGTCGAATGCTCGTAGTTTCATTGCAGCCTCGCGGATTGTGGACAGATTCAATTTTCTCCGCGCTGATAACGAAACTATAGGTACCTAGGCTACTACTTACTATGCTTACCTAACAATATACGCGAAACAACTTTATAAGATTTGAAAACTACATTTTAACTGCTTCATTTCTGTTGGTATTTTTACCTTTATGTTATTATGACTCAAGCAAGCTTTTATTGCTTCTAATAACTTTTTGATGTAAGTAAGTTCTTGAAATCTCTGAAAATGGGCGGCCTTATCAGCGATAAGGCCGCCCATTTGTGCTACTTAATTTTAAGCAATTTTTTAGTATTTACTTATTGTGTATGTGTTTGTTGTGTTTCCTATGTAATATGTTGTACTAACAAAGATATCTGTCCATCTTTCTTCTTAAAACATCTATAAATACCTAGGTACTTGAATAGGTAGGTAGGTAGGTAGGCACTTGATCCTGTTTAACAAGCATTGTTTTCAATAATAAGCAATTTAAAAGTTTGGCAGAGATAACATTGTCCTTCACCTGAGTCGAGATAAAAACGTCCAACATAGATTGTGAACACGGACTCTTACCAAGTTTTAATTACTTTAACTCTATTCCGACGGAGACTCTGTAAACATTTACTTACTTATATGGAACTTTTTGCTTAGTTTTCATATTTTGACAGTGCTATTGGCTGAATTTTCCAACTGTGGCTAAGGATAATTTACTCTAAAAGGATTGTATTCTATGTCTAATCCAAAGAAATTAAAACTGTTCATCAAATTTTTTTGGTCTTATCTAATTCTGAAGGTAACAGTGAGTCTCTTCTGGTAATAAGTATATACGTCTATGACTAAGCTGGGCGCAAACGTTCGGCATCCGGATTAGGTTTCCTGATGAGGAATTCAGATTCGGTTTTCCGTGAGACAAGCGCAAACGTCCGCCGTCCGGTTCAAACGCACCGAACCGAACGTTAGGATTTTTCCGTTGGGGAAAAAAAAAAGAAGAAAAATGTGTGCATTGTTGAACAGTTTGTACGTACGCAGATCATTCAGGTTTCAGAATCTGAATTTTTGATCAGGAAACCTAATCCGGATACCGAACTTTTGCGTCCAGCCAAGTGCCGGCCTTCCACTGCGAGCGGAGCGGAGTTAAAAATGTGTCAATTTAACATCCAACGATTGTTTCGATAGCGCGAAAGAGTTGTATGACTATGAAAACAACCTTTGTATGTTTAACTGACACATTTATAACTCCGCTCCGCTCGCAGTCGAAGGCCGGCATTTGACTTGGGAGTAGTTGGGAGTATCGGTTACCTATAACTACAACCGTAAAATAATAAAATTAAAAACATATTCACACAGCGCTAAGGGGATATGTTTTCCAAAAATGAAGATGGCTGAAATACGAGAGCATGCAGAACCGTGGAATAACTGAATTAATAAATACAGACTTCATTTTATATCCTCGTAATATAAGCTAAGTACGATGCATTTCCCCCGAGTACCTAGAATACGAGTAAAGTATATTGAAGAATGTTAAATTAAATATTATTATCTCATCTTTTCTAATTTCTAGACAGACGAATACATTTGTTGTGCAAAGCAATGAATTTAATATGTTAGCCAGAAGTAGTTTGGTTGATAGGTTTATAAAAGCGTGAAGCTAAGTGGAAGAGTGGTTTAATAATGGTACCTACATTGTGATACAACTTAGGTACAAGTATGTTATTTTGAATAAGAATAAGAATCATTTATTGTTTTAACTGTGTAGGTACACTGGTCTTAAATATGTACTATATTAGTGCACGTTCTATTCGTTTCGAGCTTACTTTTTGAAGATTACCGCATCAAAATGGCCCAATCATGAGGCTAAGTGCGGAAAAGCCCGGCGAAACTAAACTAAACTTAACTGATGATTACCGCCGATGCTGTTTTTAGAAGAGAACCAGTATGGTAATCATCAATGCTCACATGCATCCTAAAGCGCAATACACACTGAGCCCGCCGGGCCGCCGACCTATGTCGGCAACTTTGTCAACAACGACATGTTTCTTTTCATATAGGCCGCCGGGTTGCGTCGGCGGGCTGTATCGGCGGCCCGGCGGGCTCAGTGTGTATTGCGCTTAAGACGGATTTCAACACACTTATGAAATGAAACAACAGTTTTTCTATATGTAGGTACCTACCTAAATTAAATCCTTTGTAATATTTACACATCTAACAATAGTGACTTTTAGAAGGTTGACCCAAAGATGCTTTTCTTTATATTTCTACCGAGCCCCAATAAGGCATTCGATGGATCTACTCAATTAACATCTTACTAAAAGAGAATTCAAAACAAATTATCCCGCCTTTATTTCTTATTCTCCAGGCGAACATGCTAAAGTTTACAATAAAACAATTCCCTAAGAATCCCGATTGTATCGGAACTGTCTAACACTTTGAAATTAATTAACTTCGGTTATTGGTTTTCAGATTGCTAAGGAATGTTAACGGGTTGTTTTAAAACAAAAGATCAACAGATACCTACTTGAGGGGAAGTTCATTTACAAACAAAATCAAATGTGATTCGAGGTAGGTATTGTGACTAATAAAAATAAATAAAATAAATAAATTCTGTGAACAACACACAGCGCCATCTAGCCCCGTGGCCTTGAGCTTGTGTTACGGTGACTAGACAACGGATAAAGTGCTTACTCGAAACTAAACTACAATGTTTTCTATTTTCTAATGTAATCTTTTTAGGGTTCCGTACCCAAAGGGTAAAAACGGGACACTATTACTGAGATTTCTCTGTCTGTTCGTCTGTCCGTCTTAGTATGCTGTAAGAGATACAACCGTAATAGCTAGACGGTTGAAATTTTCAAAGAAAATTTATTTCGGTAGCCGCTATAACGACAAATATTACAAATATTGGAGGGGGGCTCCCATTCAACAAACGTGATTTTGACATAAAATGCAACGATACCGTGATGTATTTGTACCACTAGTCTTCGGAACGCAACCTCCAATGAGAAGAAGACACAAGAAACTTTTATGGCGTGATTATGTGATTCACATTGTCTAATGTTAAGAACTATAGTGGAGCCAGAGCAATAATCTATACCTACTATAATCCTTACTAACATTATAAGCGCGAAAGTAACTCTGTCTGTCTGTCTGGCAATAGGGTTACCTACACCCACGCGTTGCGTTACCTTACTAATTTAATCAGTGACGATAGATGTAATTTACTGTTCGTATAATATAGGTAAGTTGGTGTTCCAAACTTTAAATGAAATGGACATTTTCAGTCGGAAAGCAATAACAAACTGTGCGGTCCACAAAATAGTTAAGAAACTTGTAACAGTACATTATTTTGGCGTCCAATGTAGTCTTTAATAAAGTTAGTTGTAGGTAGGTACTTAGGTCGAGCTAGCCGCTGCCAACTCCGAAGGTATTTCGTTAACTGTCCGCCCAACTAGTTAATGACTAAAACTTAGTACTCACACTTCACCTTAGAACACTAACTTCGACAGTGCTCTTCTCTGAGGATAAATTGGTTCTTGTACGAAGACTCTAGCTAGAGTCTCTCTCTAGTTCTAAAGATTTCACCTCCGTTATGGCATTACATTAAACGATGCTTTATTATTTTACTTGAAAATATTTAAAATTTCTTTACTACTATAGCTTACTAAATATCAAATTATTACTATTAGAACTACGGATCTAGATCGCGTTGTAGATCGCTAAGTCTTCTAGCGACCACGGTCGGTGTAACCCATTTGCCGAATCGTCGAGGTAATTAAAATCCATAGTTATCTACAACGTGATCTAGAGTCTTGCCATGCAATTATAACATTAGTTTTAAGTGCCAGACATGGTTTAAAACATGATTTACTATGCCTAAATCATGGTTTAAACCAGGTCTAGTTTTTAAACTCATTTTATAATAACAAGTTTGAAGTTTAAAAAGTGTGTAAAATATCAAAACGTCTAAACTTTACTACCCTACACTAACAAAACACGCATAATTTACCAACGAAATATAAATTCCGCTGTAAACTTTCAGCACATATGCAGTCGGGAATTTCATAAAACGTTTTCGGTGACAGGCTTAAATCTACAACCACTAGAACTATTGTAAGACTTTCGTCGCTAAGAATTACTGCTTGTGTTTAGATAGTCTACCAGACCAACTAGTTGTGTTGTCTCCAACAGAGTTGGGGAAACTTTTAATAGTGTTCACGTCCCTTGGGCGATGAGCTTGACTGTCGATACGATACTAGGTGGGTACCTACCTACACCTACCGACTTGTTGTTGTTATTAAGTATACAGAGATTTTAGAACTCCGTCCGTCCTTAACTTGGGTGAGACCTAACTATGACGTAGAACTTCAAAGGTCAGACTCTTGTATGATAAATAATTTAAAGTTAGAAACTAAGACTTAACGGCAGTACGTATAACTCTGTTATTAAAACTAATTGCTCCATTTTGTAAAGAATCTTGTTGAAAATGTCATGTAACAAAATGAAAAAGAATGAAAATACGTGGCGATGAGGTCTGAAGTCGAGCACGCTCACCTAGAAGAAACCTATTCATTCTATTCTCTCGCTACTTGAAGTCCCTAAGTTATCATACAATATTAGAATAAACTCTACAAGACTTTTCATAAATTCATGAAAATCTCAGATTTTTAAACTACCTTCCTAACTCTTTCATCTCAGACAAAATGATCTCTTGAAAACTTTGTGAAAAATAGTAACGAAGCCGTTGAGTTTGCAGACAAGCAGGCTTGGCTAGGACCGGAATGGCGTTTACTTAGACATCCGAGATGCGGTTGTAAAACATGTGAATTTTTGAGTGGACTCTCCGTCGTAACAAGTGCCCGAAAACAGGTCGTTTTATCTTGTTTTAGAGACAAAGTTTCACTTGTAAAGTATGCGACAACACGGGCTGATTATAATTTTTTAATTAACTTTTCGCTTCTTTGTGGAAACCAGAAGCTGTTTTCCGAGGATTTTCGTCCTTGTTACAAAATCTGAAATTGTGGGTGGTTGTATTAACCCCCTATACCTACTTATAAACGATGATTAAGTTTATGTAACTGTTTGTTAACTTTGAAATTTCGCATGTCACAGTAAAAGACAAACGTTACATAAAATTAGTCATCGTTTATAATATAAGTAAGGGAGTAGGTACCTAATTCATTAGGTGTATATATAGATACGCAGTAGGTTTAGGCTGTGGTATAGCAACATAAAGCTTTATAAATGAATACGGGGGTATTCATACCACCTTTATATAACCACAAAAAAACGCTGGCGGCATTGACGCGATGTATGGATGTCGCTATGCCTTTGAGGACACTATCCACGAGAATTTTAGGTATTATGAATTTAGTTTTTTAAGCTATTGCATACCTTTTATCGCGAGCTTTAAGCGCGGCGACCGAATCAAGAAATTCCGTAACAAAAATAAAACCTAACACCCCCACTCCGCCTACCATGTAGCTCGGCCGAGCGTTAGCTCGTATGCAATAGCTTTACCGCGGCGCGGCAGTCCCCGAGTGCCACACATTTTTTTTTAATAAAATGATCTAGCTAAATCTTTAATTGGACTGAGAACTACAACTGTCCGTTATCATCCGAGACGCACACGAGCAGCCCCCGTGGATGCTCATGTATGCTGATGATATTGCGCTAGCGGACTCGGATAAGGGACGGCTTGGAAGGCGTGTAAATGCGTGGAAAGAGTCACTTGAGAACAGCGGTTTGCAACTCAACGTAGCGAAGACCGAATACTTGGCTAGCAATACCACAGATCCCACACCTGTCTGCGTAGACGGTCACATGGTCGAGCGGACAGACCAGTTTAAGTACTTAGGATCTGTACTTCACGAGTCCGGCGACATCGATTGTGACGTCAAGTCCCGCATTTCGGCAGCTTGGGCCAAGTAGCGAGAGGTAACTGGTGTCATCTGTGACCCGAAAATGCCGGTTAAACTGAAGGGACAGGTCTATAAAACGATCATTAGACCTGCCCTTTTGTATGGTAGTGAGGCGTGGCCATTGCTTGAGCGACATAAGCAGGAGCTGCGTGTCACGGAGATGAAGATGCTGCGCTGGATGTGTGGAGTGACGCGAAAAGACCGCGTCAGAAACTCCCGCATCAGGGGCAGCCTTCATGTCCGAGACATTGCAGACAAACTGCAAGAATGCCGCTTACGGTGGTACGGCCACGTTCTACGAAAACCGGCTAGTTACGTGGGAAACAAATGTCTTGCTATGGCGCCTCCGCCCGGCCGCGGCAGATTGGGAAGACCCAAGAAGTGCTGGCTTGACGTTGTAAGATCGGATATGCGTGCTAATGGCCTCACTACACGGGATGCCGAAGATCGTGCGAAGTGGAGACGTAAAAGTAGGAAAGCGGACCCCGGGCTCTCGAGAGAGATGCAACCGGGAACAACGCTCGGATGATGATGATGGACTGAAAACTACAACGTAATTTAATAAATACTAATACTTCGTTTATTAATTTAAATTTTTATTTTTAATTGACACATCTTCCTGAAGAAAATGTGTCAAATACAAAGAACAAAAATGTCAGATCGTAGCCTGAAATTAAAAAACGAAGTACCTATAGGTTTAATCTATAATCGATCTCGATCATCTCTTAATTCTGAATGGTATATCTGACCTTATAGAGAAACATTCTAAGTATGAAAAAGAAAAATAATATTGTAGCTACGGCTAGATATTTCAAATATATTGATAACTTTGACGGTTTCAAACACATATCCGATAGGTGTCTCTAGAGACGGCGCATCCTTAAATTTCCGACGAAAACAAAGAATCCGCGAATACTTATGAATATAGGTTCGAGAAATCGAGCGGGCGAATGGAAATTTACATCCTAATTTCCCAAGCGGGTATCACTGAGAGACTATTCGTCAGCTGTATCAAAAATGGAACATCAAAACCCATCGGCATCTGCGATGTCAAAATAATATCACCACGTAAACCAACATTCTTTTCGGTTTGCAAATGAAATTGATAATGTTTTTTTTATATTTTTACAAGCTTTTATTTAACTTGCTCTGTTAGTATGGGACAAATCTTGCGAGTAAAATTAGAACCAATTCCTGTCGATTGATTAAGTTGAAATTTGGTTTACTTACGTAAGATCTCTAGAGAAAACTAATAAGTAGGTAGATAGGTAGGTACCTACTATACTAATTATAGGATATACGAATTTACAATAATAAAATTCCTGAAAGCTATGAATAAAACGTTCATCATCATCATAAGCCCAGCCAGTGGGGAGTTTTCCTAGTACTACCCCCTAATTTTGGCTATATAGTAGTCAGTTGTTCAATCAGTAGGAATTTGTGAAATATTATACTCTACAAAAGTGATTTTTTTTGTTTCCAATTAATCACAAACATCTGACTAAAAACCTCTCGCCCTAAACGCATAATACCTGCTTCGTTCCGTCGTGGGTAAAAAGTAGCAAATGAGAAAAATCATTAACAACTTACAGTATTAACATAGTTAGCGCTTGTAAAAGCACCCACTAATTGCGAGTGACGACGCTCGCGAACTAAACTAAAGCATGATTTCCATTATGTCTAGCCGCGCAACGCGCCTCTACCAACCACTTCAGACTGGTATTTCGTCACCTGTTGAAAATAATTAGGCAAAAAAAATCCATACCTTGCAAACAAAAAATCAGGTGCTGCATAGGGCTCGACAGCAAGCTTTCTGTGTTACCCACTCGACGTGAAAACTCGGATATTTCCAACGAAAATTCGGTGGATTTTTTAGTGCAAACTATTCTCCGAACGAATCGGTATGTAGGTACTATGCTCAGTCGTCTGACCTGACTGCATCACAAGTGGAAAACAAATCTTTTTGCATTGATTTTTTTTCGCTGCATGACGTGCAGTTTAGGAGCACGTTTTGGCCACGTAGGTATTCTATAAATAAAACCTCTCAACAATGCCTTAGCCTTGTTAGATTTTTCTCTAAGCGGTAGAACTATTTTTGGTTTTGCAGAGTTCTGCTTTATTAGTTTTGAAGTGTAATTTTTTGCAATATTAGGTACCAACAATTTTTGCTGAACCGTTTCGAGAAAATACTAACAATGCTGAAGCACTGTTGAGACATTTTAGGTTAGAATTACCTACACGCATTTTTAAGCGATAAGGCTGCCATTGTTCCACATAGTTTTGAGTTATGTATGTATGTTTTCATTGTACTTAATTTATTTTTCATCCCATCTATTCGAAAAGAGCTAGTCTAATCCCTGTAAACAGGACCTGAAGTAGCGCTTTGCTGGCGATGTTCCTAGCAGGCATTTTCATAGATTCCGGGACTGGGCAGTCAACATGAGAAAATGTTCAATGGCTGGAAAGTGCAGGGGTCAAAATGTCCTTACGGACTGGCTGTCTATGTGGTAAAAAGTATGGACGTTGTAATGCCTTAGTGTCATAATGTACATATAATCGTGGTCGTGTGCCTATTTAGATCGTCTTTTGTTTTTCACTAATCACCTTTAAAAAAAATCCCGAACAGGACATTGTGCGAATTTGACTTTATGCGAATGAGAAAGATGTGTACCATTTGTCACTAGACCATTGTGACCACGATTATATGTACATTATGACACTAAGGCATTACAACGTCCATACTTTTTACCACATAGACAGCCAGTCCGTAAGGACATTTTGACCCCTGCACTTTCCAGCCATTGAAAATTTTCTCACGTTGACTCAGGCGGAGGACAGTTCCTTGAGTTTGACGTTTAAGAAATTGAATTTGACGTTTATGAAAAGATCAAGTTAGTTCCGGGCACGACGCTCAGATGGCGCAAATTTTGACAAGTAGGTACTGTTTGATTACCGACTGTGTCGATCAAAACACAATTTCGATTTCAATTCAATATGGCTGAAATCCGTGTGTTTGCGCGAGTGATTATTGTTTTCCATATTATTAAAGCTGTGAAAAATCCATTAAGTGCGTTAAGTTGAGCTTCAGCTCCTTCGCTTTTCTGTCGATTTAATTTCAAGCTATATGTGGTGTTTTTTTTGCGAAAGGACGCTTTTTGTGTGAAATAGACGCTCTTAAAGTTTAGTGGAATATTCTAGTTTTCAAAATGCCTAGGCGGTGTGCTTTTGGATGTGTATCTTCAGGTGAGTGCTTGATAATATATTAAATGTATCTATCTACTATTTGTCTTGGATAACCATACTCTCAAATCATTAAAATAATAAAAAGTTTACCGGTAGCTATACATTTTAACCACTAATTATTCTGATAGAAGAAAAGATGGCACTTGCTTTTCTTAAAATTATTGTCCTTTCGTTATTATATTCTTCATTAAAGCATTTAGGTTCTCTGTTAAAGCATTTATGTTATTATAATACCTATCCAGTTTTGTAAAATCTAATTAGAAACTAATTGAGATGGAGAATGGGGTACAACTATAGCCATGTCTGTCCTGTATTCAATTTACTAGAATCCTAGTGTGCTTAGACTTTTATGTTTCATATTTATTTATATTGTTTAATTACCTACATTACAGGTTCCTTATCAAGACATAAGTTTCCAAACCCAGAAAAGTTCAAACATGAATTTGAGACATGGGTTTCCCTTGTCGGCGGTAAATTGGAAAGGTCTTCGGATTATGATTTTTATAAAAAGAAACAAATTGTATGTGACCGGCACTTCACCGATGATGACCGAAATCGCAACCACAGAATAAGATATAAGGCAATTACATCGCTTCATTTAACTGGTAAGTGAATGTTTTTTTTTGAAACAGCTATAATATATTCTACTAACTGCGTCCCGCGGTTTCACCCGTCAGTCCCGATCCCGTGAGAATTTAGGGATCAAAAGTATCTTCGATGTAGCTTTCTTTTGGTAAAATATTTTTTCACATCGGGCCAGCGGTTCCTGAGATTTCACTTGATGTCTTTTTTTTAAATGAAAGTAGTATGATACTACTATTTACTACTACTACTATTTAGTCAAAATAAATTTAGATAAAACTACATTTTTCATTAAAATTCCAGTGTCGAATACGGCGGTCGCAACATGGTAATGGACTCAACAAATAAAGAAAATATTTGCCACAGAGATATCAATATGTTACGAGGTAATTTAATCAGTTTTATTTGATTTGTTTTTTTTTTGAATTGGCTGGAAAGTGATTTATTCCCAAAATTTCCCATTACTTTGTTTAATATTATTTCACATAATAATATTTAGCACCAAATTCGAGCAACTTGGCTTGTATTATGATGACAAAATAACAATGTAGTTATGTAGTTACCGAAGACATACCTTCTTACCATGTCTTTGGTATCTAGATCGGTTTCTACTTATTAGAGCCTTGTTTAAGGAAAAGGTTGTTGTGTTTTCCAACATTTGGACGCGCACTGAGATTCTACTCACCCTTCTATTAAATTTATTTCTATCTCTCTCTCTCTCTTCTATTAAAAAAAACATTCATACCAATTAATATCTGTATGTCCAACAAACATTATATTTGACGACGAGGATTCAATCAGAACCCTTCGCCTCTCATGTCTATGTAAATTCAGATAAATTTCCCATGGCAAGTTTCTAGTAAAAATACCTTGAGCAATAAAAACAAACAGAAATATTGTGTAGGTTGGTTTTTGATTTTTTGCTCAATTATCATTTCAGATGATGAAGTGCCAAGTAACAAAAAAGCTTGCTCAAGCAAGATTGGTGCAGAAAGCAATGAAAATAATTTGAATAAAGGTAATTTTAGCATAATTACTGTTTTTTTTAAATCAGTCCAGTAATTTCAGAGCCTTTTCGTTGCAAACAAAGAAACAAATATCGTTCCTTTTTATAATATTAATAACAAACAATACAAATGTAGATTATTTATTGATGTTTTTATTTTTTTGCTGTTTCAGATTTTATTCCATATTATAGTCACGTATCTCATTATATTATTATCATACATATGGATCATAATTATACTAAATCCTACAAGTCTCCCAATACAAAAAAGGTATTAATAAATGAGTTATTTATTTTATGTCTTGCTTCGATAGGAAAACATATTGCTGTTAATATTTTTAACAACTTAACATGTTTTTATTTTAACGGAACCCTATTACTGAGATTCCGCTGTCTGTCCGTCTGTCACTAGGCTGTATCTCATGAACCGTAATAGCTAGACGGTTAAAATTTTCACAGATGATGTGTTTCTGTAGCCGCTATAACAACAAATACTAAAAACAAATTAAAACAAATATTTAAGGGGACACCCATACAACAAACGTGATTTTTACATAAAATGTATTTTTACAACAATCGCCATCTAGTGATGTACTAGCGCCAGTGGTATAATAAATTTTAACGTTTTCGTTGCGTTCACGGATTGCTTGGTCCAGTATTCATTTTAGGGTTCCGTGCCTAATTGTGATAGTGGTACGGAACCCTTCGTGCGCGAGTCCGACTCGCACTTGGCCGGTATTCATCCATATATTTTTTTTCTGTTTCAGATTTATATCCAAATAGTCATGAATTTTTTGAAGACCTGCAAGACATAACAACAAAGTATTTGAAGTCAAAAAGTGTAGCCAAGCAAGACCAACATAAAAGCAAGCATTAGAGACCTTAGTGAAATATTTATTAATTTTCCATTTGATTGCGAAACCCATAAAGAAAAATTGAAACACCTTGAAATACATTTTTTACAAATTGAAATACCTTGAGTTCCCAAAAGTCGTAGCTTAAATCACTGTCCTCGAACATTGTTTTTAATTACCTTCTCTACCTTTCTTTTAATTGTCTTCTCGGGACCACGGCCGGTATAACCCGTTTGCCGAAACGACGAGGTAATTAAAAACAATGATTATTTTTAACGCGATCTAGACCCGTGTCTAATAATAATGATGGACGGAAATCGTGTAAGTTTAAAAAGTGTATTATTTAACTACATTTGATTACTGAACCATTTTTATTTAGTACCTATGTCAATAATGTATCTTTCCTTCTACCACAATGACACTAGTATGTTATTTAAATTTATAAAACCGCACATTGAACAAGTTTGTTTATAATATTGTGTAAATACAAGAATTCGAATGTAATAATGAAACTTTCTATGGACAATAATATTACTAAACTCTAAGGAAAATACCTTAATAAAGTACCTCAACTTATGAAAATCCGTTTTATTTTTATATTATTATTAAAGCAAACTTAGAATAATAAAATGAAAAAAATGTTTTAAGCAAACTTAAATCAAACCATCCTACTGTCTCGGTGTAGGATGTTTTGATTTAAGTTTGTTAAAAACAAATCGAGCGCCTTCATGAGCTCGTACCCCTCCACCCGCACCCCTCCCCTCCATTAGTTCCGGGCACATCGTTCAGATAGCGGTAGTTATGCTAGTTGACACAAATTCGCCGAGAGAGGGCACTCTTTTTCCGTACTATTATACTACTCTTTGCGTTGACTGCCCAGTCCCGGAATCTCATAGCTCATTATTGCCCTGTTAGCAGGGCAATAATGAGATTTGAATTTGGAATGTGAATATTTTTAAAAAGTTTTAATTAACAAAGAGTTCCTATCATCGTACTGCGTGTCTGATAGGTAAGTGATGGGTGATAGACCGAGCAGGTTAAGCAACACATGTGTCTGATAGGTGAGCGATGGGTGTTCGACCGTACAGGTAGAATATTGGTAAAATGGAGGGTTTTGGTAGAAAATGGTAGGTTTTGGTAAGAAATGGTAACGTTGGTAGAAATTGGTAGGTTTGGTGAAAAATGGTAGGTATTGGTAGAAAATGATAGTTTTTGGTGGAAATGGTAGTTTTTGGTAGACAATAGTAGGATGTAGTAGAAAATGGTAGGTTTGGTAGAAAAAGGTAGGTTTGGTAGAAAATGGCAGGTATTCATAGAAAATGGTAGGATTTGGTAGAAAATGGTAGGTTTGGGGAAAAATGGTAGTTTTTGGTAGAATCGGCAGTTTTTAGTAGAAAATAGTAGGATGTAGTAAAAATGGTAGTTATTGATGGAAAATGGTAGTTTGGTAGAAGAAGGCAGGTTTTGATAAAAATTGGTAGTTACTGTCAGACGGGAACAATGGTCAAAGTACGTTACTCATTTTCTCATAGAGGGTGATGAAAAGTAGAATGTTCACCTCGGGAGCAAACACTATTTTTCGCTCGAGTGAGATACTTTGAATCCCTCGATTCGCTCAGGATTCTACTAAAGAATCCCTCGCTGCTCTCTGGATTCAAAAAACACTCTCGCCGTAAAAATAGTCTTTTCTCCCTTGGTATACAATCTACTATTTTACCCCATCTATTCGAAAAGAGCTAGTCTAATACCTGTAAACAGGGCAAGGACTAGCGCTTTGCTGGCCATGTTCCTATCAGGGATTTTCATAGCGTTTTCCCTCCCTGTTAACTAGGCGATAATACGATTTGAATTTGAATTTGGAATGTGGATATTTTAAAAAAGTTTCAATCAACAAAGAGTTCCTATCACCGTACTGCGTGTCTGATAGGTAAAGTGATGGGTGATAGATCGAGCAGGTTAAGCAACACATGTGTCTGATAGGTGAGCGATGGGTGTTCGACCGTACAGGTAGAATATTGGTAAAATGGAGGGCTTGGTAGAAAATGGTAGGTTTTGGTAAGAAATGGTAACGTTGGTAGAAATTGGTAGGTTTGGTAAAAAAATGGTAGGTATTGGTAGAAAATGGTAGTTTTTGGTAGAAAATAGTAGAATGTAGTAGAAAATGGTAGGTATTTAATGGAAAATGGTAGGTTTGGTAGAAAATGGTAGGTTTGTTAGAAAATGGCAGGTATTCATAGAAAATAGTAGGATTTGGTAGGTTTGGTGGAAAATGGTAGTTTTTGGTAGAATCGGCAGTTTTTGGTAGAAAATAGTAGGATGTAGTAAAAAATGGTAGTTATTGATTGAAAATGGTAGGTTTGGTAGAAAATGGTAGTTTGGTAGAAGAAGGCAGGTTTTGATAGAAATGGGGTGCCACACGCAAAGCTGTAAGTAGATGGCGCTGGCATCAGATGATCTTTTTTTTTTCGATGATGGTCCTCCACCAATGGAAACGCCGAGTTTTTTTTTTATTCTTTCGGTCTCAGACCGATATGGCCAATTTGGCGCCGAGAGTTGTAAAAAACACCTGTTTGACAGTTCTTAATTCAAACCTAAGATTAGTCGACAAACGCCCTCTGCCGGGATAAAAAGTTAGTGTTCCTCCTCATTGGTAGTTACTGTCAGACGCGAACAATGGTCAAAGTACGTCACTCCTTTTCTCATAGAGGGTGATGAAAAGTAGAATGTTCACCTCGGGAGCAAACACTATTTTTCGCTCGAGTGAGGTACTTTGAATCCCTCGATTCGCTCAGGATTCTACTTAAGAATCCCTCGCTCCTCTCTGGATTCAAAAAACACTCTCGCCGGAAAAATAGTCTTTTCTCCCTTGGTATACAATCTACTATTATATGGTGTGTACAATAAATAATTTATTCATTCATTCATTCATTACACCACAGTACCTACACTTACAGGATTTGTACTCATATTTCAAGTAGGTACAGCCTGGTGACAGACAGACGTACAATGGAGTCTTGATGATGGCGAGTGTATTCCGTTTTCTCCTTTAGGTACGGAACCCTAAAAACTATAATATATATATGTGTGCTAGACCGGGCCGTTAGGGCCGATAGGTACACCTACGTAGAAAATTCGCTTCCGGTCCATAAGAACTTAATCCCAAAATGTCTGATATCGGTACGACTTAATCTCACAATGACTGATACCAATAAGCCTATATTTTAAAACGAATTTGTCCCGAATTGCCTGAAATTCTGAATGTCTATATTTCAAAACGAATTTGTCCCGTAATGCCTGAAATTTTAAATTTTTAATATAAATTGTAATATACTTAATTTCATATTTTGAGTTTATTAAATTGTTATTGTTTTACGTTTTGTTTATTTTACTTAACTTTGCCACATATGGGCCCTTCCCTCTTCTTTCCTACCTATCAGCCTGTTGCATACGCCTTCTCCAGGATCCGCCACAATGCACAATGTAGGTAGGTTGATTGACCACTTGATTTTGTTTGATAGATGACATTCAGACATTACGGGATTCAGCTGTTTTGGAACTAGAACGTTTTGAGCAAAAGACATTATGGTCTTCAGTTGTTACAAAATGCATGCGTATTCAATTTCCGGCATTATGAGATTCAATCCTATTGATTAGGTAGACATTTTGGGAATAAGTTCTTATGGACCGGAAGCGAAAATTCGCACATATTATTTTGTAACTCACGTTTCGTAAACGCGTTCCCTCCCGCCAAAACTTCCCTAGACATATGCTGCCAGAAATAACTGGAAACGTCAATGTCACAATGACATAAAATGAACATTTTGTCACTGTCATGTCAGTAAGCCGTCAGTTTTTGCTTGAATGTAAACATAATCGATTTGTCCCTTTTATTTTTATCACAATTTATTGATTTATAAACCTGGGTGCATCTATTCATTGTACGAAATGGATCAAGAAACTGCTAAAAAGCTTCTAGTTGACGGAGGTACATTCGTCTTTCTCGGAGTACCTTCAGAAACACAGTTCGGCATCGACATGCAATGTTGGAACACAGAAGAAGATTTCCGTGGAATTAAGATGATTCCTCCGGGATTACACTATTTACATTACTCCCCTGTAAGTAAAGGAACAGGCGATGTGTCGCCAAGGTAAGCAAAAATGTATATACCTGCCTAGGTATTTATTTCTGTTTTGCTCCAAAAGTGCCCAAGACTGACCACAGCATAGTCCACCGCAGGTCCCGGTCAATGAGAATAAAACCACTTACTTTACTCCGGGTGCGGTGTTATTATTGTTAAATATATATCTTCATTGTTATTTTTAAAAGATTAAAGAAAACTCCTTTTATTCTTTTAGTTTTGAAAAACCAACGGATCCAGCTCTCTCAGGATCTATTTAGTTTTTTTTTTATAACGAAACATAGCGAAAGTCACGCATACATACCTACCATTCTGCTGTTTAATTTTTTTAATCCAAGATTTTGTTCGGCTTGTTCATTTTTATGAGAGTGAGATTAAAATAAGTTTAATTTAATACAAGCCTGAAGATAGGTAGTTAGGTAATCAATAATTTAATTAACTCACTTAATTTTCACACCTTTTTCAGATCAGGATTCATGCATTACTTTCACAAACAACAATTCCTTGTAAAAATGTGGGATAAAAACACTGAAGACATAAGCAGAGATGAAATACTTGATGAAAGCATTCAACGATTAAAAGACAACCTTTTAAACTTAGACAGACATCTTGCTCCATACCCTTATGAGATCTGGCAGAAATGGAAGTTATTGTCTTCACAAATAACAGGTGTTTATTTACTACTATTCTATGTAGAGCTTTGCATTTAGTACTTTAAGATGGGTTTGTGCCAGGCCAGGTTATTAATTGAATACTGAAACAACAAACAGCCTTGTGTGCTATATGTATGTATACACACACGCCAGAGAAAAAACACACCTGTTGTGAGCCTATACCGCACTGGCAAACGCAGTAGAAAAACACACATGTTGTGTTTTCAGACCAGACCACAAGGTATTTGATACATTCAGCCTGTGAATTTGTGCCTAAGTATTGTTGGGCTTTGGCAAGTGGGCTTATTGTTATTAATTTGTATTGAATATTTATTAATGACTGAATTAAATTTGTTGTAACAAATTCCAGCGGAGCTAGCAGAAAAGTTGTCACCAGATAATGGCATCATCAGAGCCTCTGTTGAACTACTGTCCATGACTGATGAGGAACGGCCTCGGGGTGTCAAACCTTCATCATCAGTAGAAAGCCAGGTAAGCTTCACTGACAATAAAAAGCCATCTCCATTCTATGGATATTCAGACCGATTTTCTGGTTGGTCTTATCTTACTTCTTACTAATATTATAGATGCGAAAGTTACTCTGTCGACCTGTTACACCTTCAATATGTTCTCGATAATGTAGCCTAAACTGCTGAATCGATTTGGATAAATTTCGGTATGGAGATAGATGGGACCTTAGAGAAGGATGCAGGCTACTTTTGATGCCGTAAATACCGCGGGATCTAAACTTATGCGGGTGAAACCGCGGGGCGCAGCTAGTTGTAAATAAAGGTACCTGAGATTGTAAGCTAATAAGCAAAGCTTTTACCCAGCTGTTTCAAAATAAACTTCTTCTAACAGGCCACAGACAACTTCTAAGAATTTAAATAGAAAACTAAAACGGTATATGCCTATATTCTTTATGTCCCCACAGTACAAGCCTAGTTAATCAACTACGTATCAACTAGGCTTGTACTGTGGGGACATAATGAATATAGGTATATACTGTATTAGTTTTCTGTTTAGAAGCGCCATCTAGCTTAAAAGTAATCACTTAAGCTAGATGGCGCTGTATGCAAATGTCCTTGCAATATTAATGTAACCTAAATGCACCTAACATCTAGGACAGCTCAGGGTCTGGTGATGGTACATCAGTGGATCCACCTGAAGAATCCAGTTCGGGACAATCTGGCGCGAAACGACCTAAGAGGATCACCAGGGCTGAGATGGAAGATTCTATGTTACCTAATTTGAAACCTGCGCCAGGTAAAAATAACCCTTTTTAACCTTAGATGAAAACAAAATAATAGATACGGTATATTGTAACATTGCGTATTCGAAAAATGAGCTAGAAACACCTACATGCATTTTCATAAAATTATTGTATTTAAGAATGATTCAGGCATTTGTAAATATGCAAAAAGGCATTCTTATGGATTTCAAAAAGGATAATCGCAGTGTGACAGCACGTGCTCACGCGGCAACGGTTCGACATACGACTGAAGCTAGTGCGTCAGCTAGACGCAGTTTGATCGTCTCATTTTCCGAGACTAGGTAACGTATCTGCTGTTTTTTGTTTTCATCAAAGTTTTTAACAGACAAAAAGTAAGGATTAAAAGTAGCCTATGTTACCTACTCTTCGATAACGCAAGACATGTTGGTCTATTGGTGTTTTTTTTTAATTGGTTCAGTAGTTTCGGAGGCTACCTATTTGTTACAAACAAACAAATAAATCTTTGCTCTATGGAATATTATATTGATTATCTCATTTTGATAGTAAATGATTTATAACTTTTTCCCTAATATCGCACTCACGAAAGAGACAATTTATTGTAGTTAGTTTAGTTAGTTTCGCTGAGCCTTTTCCGCTGAGCCTTTTCCGCACTTAGCCTCACAATTGGGCCATTGTACGTGATTTCTTAAAGGGCTTAAGACGCCACGGGGCCTACCCCCCATTGGCGAATATCCGTGTATATCAAAATGACGGGTGTACGTCAAAATATATTGATTCTATGCACATGAAAGCAATGTTCTAGCAATGTGAGTAATGTGCGTAAAGTTTGAAGCAATGTGCTTATAAAAAACAAGGGTTATCGCAAAAAGTTAATGAGCCGCCAGCCTGATATCAGAATGACGGGTGTATTTTTAATATCAGCAAATTACTTGATATCTAAGGATGAAAATATTGCCATAGCAATGTTCCGGCAATGTGCTCGAACATACCAAAAGTACTATCGGAAGCGATGGAAGCTTTAAAAGAAATTTCGATAATAAAGTTTTAAATATCAGCGCCTGCTAATTTCATAAAGGCAATCCGACGGAATAGTGTTAAAAACTTCTGAAGTTACAGGTGTTACTTACATTACATTTATGAGATAACAATTTCATTTTCCTTTTATTATTAAATACTGTATACACAGTATTACTCGTATGCAATATAAGATATCGTGATATATAATGATGTTTCATAGAACCATCATAAAAATGCATATATGTATACACACTTCGGAAGTGAATATTAATTTTCTCTTTTGAAATGTGGGTAGTCGATAATTGTTAGTATAACGAGTATAACATAAATAAATGATGACATGAACCCCTTAGTTTAAATTGTTCCTTTACACTATTCGACGGATTGCCTTTATGAAATTAGCAGGCGTTGATATTTAAAACTTTATTATCGAAATTTCTTTTAAAGCTTCCATCGCTTCCAATAGTACTTTTGGTATGTTCGAGCACATTGCCGGAACATTGCTATGGCAATATTTTCATCCTTAGATATCAAGTAATTTGCTGATATTAAAAATACACCCGTCATTCTGATATCAGGCTGGCGGCTCATTAACTTTTTGCGATAACCCTTGTTTTTTATAAGCACATTGCTTCAAACTTTACGCACATTCCTCACATTGCTAGAACATTGCTTTCATGTGCATAGAATCAATATATTTTGACGTACACCCGTCATTTTGATATACACGAATATCCCATGCCTTCGGACCGTGGTTTATCCTAGGACATGTCGGTTTCCTCACGATGTTTTCCTTCACAGTAAGAGCGATGTTAATAGCGCACTTAAATGTTTCTTATAGTAAAAGACATTGGTGCGCGGTCGGCCTGGATTCGAAACCACGACCTTCGGAATGAAAGTCGTGGTATCTACCACTAGACCAACACCGCTCTACACACACAATTTATTGTAATAACTGATTTTATACCGGACCGGGTGATCTGTAACTCAGGCCTAGAGCCTCTCACAGACACCTGCTTCCCACTTTTATCTTTTATCTTTACCCTGTATTGTACCGATTTGTACCTACTGTAAAACTTAAATTGTGGGAAGAAATAAACGATATTTATTATTATTATTTATTTATATTTCAGGTGCAGCGATGAGGTTCACAGAGATACCATGTGACAAGTTCCCACCGGGGTCGACACCTGAAGAAATCACTAAACATTACCTTGACCAGTCATATTCTTTGGAACTGATGATTTCACAGCATGATGAGTAAGCAATAATCTATCCTTACTAACATTACAAGCGCGAAAGTAACTCTTGTTTGTCTATTAAAATAAGTTGTAAAAAACACTATTACATCCACAAACACACAACACAACCCGCCCAAGTACAACTAGTCTATAGTCTTTAATTAAGGGGTTGTAGTTGTAGTAGGCCAGAACAGATTTTTCTCGGACGGTTAATTATAAAATTTATTTGAAACATCAGTTTTAAGAACAATACTTTTTAAAGTTGAGGATATTTACTAGGTCATGTATCTTGTGAAAACACGATTATAGAATTTTTACCGATAGAATAAAATCACAAACTTTCCTCTAAATTTTACAAATAAATAGTTTTTGTCAGTCAATATTTAACTTATACTAATAAAACTTCTTAAGAGGTTAGTCTCCAAGAAACGCAAGAATAGACACCTACGGCTTTAGAAAATATAAGGCTTTCCTTCATTAAACGACGCTACAAATCAAAACGTGATTGCTTAATAGATTGTTCTACACATTCACCGTTGAATTTTTCTAAATAAATACTTATTTTTGAGAAAATCAGTCTTCAACTTTCACGAAAATCATAGAAATCGACCTTTCTTGGTTTAAAGATATCTTGGCTAATTCCTCGTCCATATTCATTAGTTTTAGTTAAATTTGAAGACAAAAGTATATACAACACATTCACCTTTACAGTTTTGTTCTATTTCAAACGAAAAATCAATAAAGATCAATCAAATATTCAGCAGAAATCCACTCAATTTTCCCATACATTTTTCTATGGCAGAAATCCTTTATTCAAAACCTTTTTGGAAAAGGAGTTTCAAACCACCAAATTCAGTGTCATCTGGGTTTTCAAGGCGAACGCACGTCTTTTTGCATTAGCTCCGCCATTTACTTCGCAATCGTTAGGGTGGGGCCAGAGTGTCAAACACGCCGATTTCTACCCGACTACGGCGATGCCAAAAGAAGGTAATGTTTTTTGCAATCTATGGATGTATGTTTCATAACGTTTTTTTTTTCTTTTTTTAATTTTAAACACAAGCACAGTTTACTTAATAGTTGGTGCACTTCGACGTTGTGTCCTAGGTACCTGAAGTCAGTTTAGTGTAGGCGTATAGAAAATTCGATGCAGAGTTTCAGGCACTTAGGTTATTAAAAGTAGAATTCTTTTTTAGAGGAGTAGTAGGGTAGGGTCGTGTAGTAGTAGTAGGGTAGAGTAGTAGGGTAGGGCAACAGTAGTAGGGTAGGGTAGCAGTGATAGGGTAGGGCAGTAGTACGGTTGGGTGGTAGTAGGTCAGGGTATCAGTAGGGTAGTAGTAGTGTAGGATATTAGTAGGGTAGAACATTAGGTTTTTTTGTCGGCTAGTTAGTCATATAAAAAATAATTACAAAAGAAAAATAAATATAAGTATTATATCCGTTGTCTAGTCACCGTAACACAAGCTTAGTCGCTTACCACGGGGCTAGATGGCGCTGTGTGTTGTTCGCAGAATTTATTTATTTATTTATTTTAATTAAATGGTCGGCTGGGAAGGGGGTCTCCCACCTTCCCCATCTCAAATTTGATAGTGGTCAACTGGGACCACAATCGAAATAAAAACAAAAGACGGTGAAAAGTTCGAAACCGAAACTTAAGAAGATCGAATCAGAAACAAAAAACCCCCGAAAAAATTAAAAGATAAAAAATGTTAATAGCTGTTTTATTAATCATTTTAAATTTAAAATTAATTAAATTAAATAATTATTAATTATTCGATGTTCTCATTTCGGATGATAGTTGTCAAACTTAAAATGCTTTTTCTCGGAAAGTATTGATCCTAGACTATTAGTTTCTTTGCAGAAGCGATAGAGATCATCGAGTTCTTCGTTTCGGATGACAGCTGTCAAACTTAAAATGCTTATTTCTCGGAAAGTATTGATTCTAAAGTAACTTTGCAAAAGTGATAGAGCTCATTGAGTTCTTCATTTCGGATGACAGCTGTCAAACTTAAAATGCTTATATATCAGAAAGTATTGATTCTAGACTATTAGGTTCTTTGCAGAAGTGATAGAGATCGTCGAGCTCTCCATTTCGGATGACAGCTGTCAAACTTAAAATGCTTATATCTCGGAAAGTATTGGTCATAGACTACTAGTTTCTTTGCTGAAGTGATAGAGTTCTTCCAGATCTTCATTTCAGATTATCGATCTGAAATTGACAGCTGTCATCCGAATTGAAGATCTCGGAAAGTTCTTTCATTTCTGCCATGAAACCAGCAAGCCAGGATCAACAGTTTTCGAGATACATGCATTTTAATTTTGACAGCTGTCATTTGAAATAAAGATCTTCAAGAGCTCTATCATTTATGTAAAGAAACTAATATCCTACAATCAACTGTTTTCGAGATTTAAGTATTTTAAGTTTGACAGCTGTCATCCGAAATGAAGATCTCGATGAGCTCAATCACTTCTGCAAATAAACTAGTATCCTAGAATCCATCGTTTCCAGAATATAAGCATTTTAACTGTCAGGTTTTTTAAAGATAACGTCTTTTGTTTCTTTCATCTTTCGTTTGCGAAGTGACTTTCTGAGAAAGTGACGTTTTGCAGAAGTCTTTCTACAAAAATGGTGTTTTGCTAAAGTGACTTTCAGAGAAAGTGGCAAAATTTGCTCGGTAACATTTTTGCGAAAGTGACTTTCTACGTATAATACAGATTCGAACTGTATCTCAAATTAAATTCGATCGTATGTAAGTAGCTTCGTTCCTTACCCCTTCGACTTAGTCTACGAAGAAAGTCAGAGACTTGAAGATATTCTTTTGCATGTGAAGACAAACTCGTATTTGACAGGTAGCTATTGATAGGGTCAGTGATAGTTACGTAGAAAGACTTGCAAGCATTATTGCTTTATTTGGAGTTAGATTACCGTATCCGCAACCGCTACCGCTACCGTATCATCTGCCCTTATAAAAGGCGATAAAAAAGGGTTGCTACATCTTAGACCATTTCAATACTTTCCATCGGGTGAGACAGTAGTCAAACGATAATCTATCGTTTATAAAAAACAAGTAATTTATGTTTTAACGTTCGCGTTGGTGTAAGTTTATCAATGATTATTACGAAGACTGCAGAGTAAACCCCACTATTGTTGTTACAAACTGCTTATTTTTTTAATTTGTATCATGAAAAAATCTAAACCAAATATAGCAAAACAAACCAAACGTACAGTAACAGGTACAGTCTGACCCTTCGCATGCCCTTTGCATTCAATATCAAACTAAAGTGACATTAGGATTATGATTGTCAAACTAATGCGGATTATGCATTGCGTGTTTTTTATGACATTCATAAAGTCACGCTTTGAAGGACGCGTAATGAATATGTAACTTGTCTAAATGCCGACAGTAGATGTAGTCATTTACCAGGGAGTATACAATAGACTGACTTGCATTTGTGTGACTAGAAATCGCCTATGTATGGGTGGAATAATATTTTCCCACGCCTGAAGAATTGGGTCTTAATTCAATGCAGGGCCATCTATGATTATAAATTCTAAATTAATGTTGTTGGAATTACCAATTGTTTGATTTTACGCTCTAAAATTTTGCGTAGGTACTAGCATCTTACGTCCTTCATTAACACATCTGAAAATCGCTAGCGCCATCCCTGTCACGCATTTAAGGTTATATGGGCCCTTAAGACTTCTCAAAAGAATCATGTATTTGAGCATAACAATTTTTACATTGTACCTATACTAATGTTACATTTGTCTTAAATTTCAGACCTTTACACATAATCGGCGAACTGCAATTCGCCTATTTATGCTTCCTAATAGGACACTCTCTCGAATCATTCGAACACTGGAAGAATCTCGTCATTCTAATGTGCTCATGTGACGATGCCATACACAAATACAGAACTGTTTTCTTCCACTTCATAAGGTCATTAGAAGTCCAAATAGAAGAGATGCCAGCTGATTTCCTAGCGGATATTGTCATGAATAAGAATTTGATATACAAGAAATTGCGCGAATTTTTCCGTACGGCGTATATGAGCAAAATTGATGGGCGACTGTTGACTATGATTGAGAGGTTTCAAGAGAATTTGACTGCTAAAATGCAATGGGATTTTACTGGATTGGATGTAGATGAGGAAGATGAAAGACCTGTGGTTGTTAAACTTAATGAAGAAAGAGTTGATGATGCAGAATAATCAGTTCTTATTGGTTAGAAGAATTTTGTTTATCCCAAAGTCAGCAAAACCCTACCTTAAGAACGTGGCGACTGTTACCATTTCCATACAAACTTAATACCAAAATAAATTATGAAAAATATATTTTTCCACCTTAATATCGATACATTCGAATAAAACGGAGAAACATTTTTCAATGAAAAAAATGTCTCCGTTTTATTTCATTTCGAATGAATATTTTGGAAAACCTTGCGGTGGGGACCCTTTAAAAGTAAAATCTTAATCCGAATAATATCGATATTAAGGTAGAAAACTAAATTTTTCATATTTTTTTTTGGTATTAAGTTTGAATGGAAATGGTAACAGTCGCCACGTTCTTAACAGCAGTACTGTAGATATGACATCAGAAGGTAGACAGTTTTTTTTGACAAGCCAATGTGAACAAATGTGGGGAACATACAACTAACTAAATTATATACTACGTGTTGCTAACGGAACTATTTTATTAAAAAAATATGGTCCTTCGGGTCGGATGTAGGTACACTGTACAACTTGGAACCAGTGCCTTGTAGAACCTGAAATAGACACAAGCTATTTTGAAAACTGATCAAAATTAATTGTAAACAATAATATTTTAAGCAGCATAGAATAATAATGTGATTGAGTTAAGTATAAAATATGATATTCTTCATGGATTAATATTTCACAAAATATTTTGTCTTGTTGTTCCTTTAATATTTTCATATTGCACATATTTTAGTCGTTTGGCACTTAGAACTTGAAATAATGATTTGGTCCAAATACGTAACTAAGTAATATACCTATATCATTGTTATGGACTAGCCCTGGTAATATAGGTGTTATCTACAATACTAGGTAATTAATAAAGTAAATATTTTTGCGTAAGATTAAATAGATAAATATTATAATATGAACTGGTGTGCGTAAGCTTGGCCGGACCAAGCAATAGATTCACTTACACCAAACTACGCTCATTATTTGGTACCTGTTTGGTACCTTTGTTCATATATTTAGTACCTACGTAGTTTCGAAAATATTAACGATAAAAAGTGGTCGGCAAATCTAACGTCAGGTTGGCCGGACCAGCTTCGATTACTCGCCACGGTTCCATGCCACTGTATATGGCAAGAGTTTGTACCTATTTGGTACCTAAGCATATATTTTTTTCATAGTCTTAGGAAGTTAAAGACATTTTTCGGTTTGAATCGCGTGGTTTTAACTTTTTAATACATTAGAATGACAAATCACATCTTAATCTATCCTAAAGAAGAGACCTGGAAAGGTCTCGAAACGTTGAGCGTTGTAACAATGCTAAAAGTAATAAAAACCACGCGATTCAAACCGAAAAATGTCTTTAATTTCAATACAACATCGCGAAAACAGAAGAAGAATCTAAGTCCTAGGAAGGTCTATAAAAAATGATTACAAAAAAACCATATACCGCCTACTAAAAATGTATTGAACTAAACATGTAACTTCGCTGACGTAGGTACACCTTCGCCTTAAAAGAGCGTACGTAGACGATAAACTTTTGTACGCCGAGAGTAGGAACAGGAGTAGGATATTTATTTTCATAGAATAGTAAATTCTCTAGCTAGGTGTAACGAATAAACGTCACATTCGGCGTGTCGTCAAGTTTAAGGGGAACAAATATTTACTTCATACAACCATCTTATATCCGAAGTAGATGTACTTATCTTATTTCTGTACTGTGTACATTGTAGGTCCAATTTGTAGGTTTAAAGGACGATCTTTCCAGACGGGTCATTTTTAACCATTTAGATTTTTTTGTCGTAATAAAATCCCTCGTCTACGCAGGCCTTGAGAGGAAAGTCTACGTACTCTTTTCTCCATACAAACTTTACAAACGTAGTAGACTGTTTCCTCCCTGGATAAAGACATTGGAGAAAATAAGTCGACTACGTTTGTATAGAGAAAGAGTAGGTTAGACTTTCCTGTCAAGTTTATTGTCCACGAGTAGAGTACGAGAGAGTAGTGACGATCCTAACACAACAGCTATACCTGTGTAGCCAGCTAAACTCAGTTTTAGGTAGCTCGCCTGTTTTTCAAACAATAGTACAAGATAAACTAACTTAGTTTAGTCGACGGTGGACGTTCGGCTTTAGAAGTGATTTTAGTAGTCTACTCGTGGACGTCGGGTTTATTGTTAAGTATACTTAAGTACAACTTTAAATCTAGATTGGCCATTGTGATCCTGGCACTTGTTAATAATTACTGTTGTTTGGTGTATATTTTTTAATTTGAAACAGAATAAAGTACACTTGGTACCTGTGATCTGTTGTTTTTTTGGTAGCACTTCGTCAAGTGGGTATTATTTGTACTATGAGTGAGTAGGTACCTACCTGCCCATCTTCGATCATATATAAATAAACTATAGATGCACGGTCGCCGCTCTAGAAATGGAGCCGTCAAAAAAAGGTATACTTCAGCCGATATGCCTTGTTTCGCTGTCAGTCGTGCATAAGTGTTTTACAACCTTAATGCCCAGTAATTAAGGTTTACATTAAACTGTCATCATCATCATCATCCGAGCGTTGTTCCCGGTTGCATCCCTCTCGAGAGCCCGGCTTACATTAAACTGTAATATGTCCTTATAAGTAAGCGTTGAAGTAGTGCAGATTTTTGATTTCGATTTTGTATGGGACCGTGTATCTATAGTTTATATATGATCGAAGCTGCCCATAGTAAATTTTTCGCAATATCGCTACACACAGAAACGTTTGCGTAAACGCGACTCTTCTACCTTTTTTAACTCTTACTGCGGGCCCAATATTCCTACTTACTTTACTTTTACTGTATGTTTCCGCAACTAGCTCTATAACTGGGCCTATTTGCGTGACTTTAAGTCATAGGTTTCCTCACGTTGTTTTCCTTCACCGTAAGAGCGATGTTAATAGCGCACTTAATTTTTTCTTAAAGTAAAAGATATTGGTGCGCGGTCGGGCAGGATTCGAAACCACGACCTTCGGAATGAAAGTCGAGGTTATCTACTTACCTATAATATATAATGTACTTTGTGTTATCTACCACTAGACCAACACCGCTCCTAAGCAGGCATAGTAGTGCTAGTGAGTAGTATTTCCCTATGCAACATTAAGGATTATTCGAAATCAAAGTCGTTAATTTACTTCATAGTAAATATTTATTTACAAATCACTTTTTCTTCTTAAATTGCTTCTTCATAGGTTGTTGTGTTTGTTTCTCAAACTTCGGTTTCTTGGACCTCGTTTGAACTGTAAGTAAATAAATTAAACAGGTAAATATTTCGTAATTTGTTTTTATTGGTCTAGCTAGTAGGCAGATCTACTAGAAATAATTTATAGGAAAAATACGTCTTCAAAAAATTCATCATCATGTTTTTTAGAGATGTATTTTTTCTCTAAAATATTTCTAGATAAACAGGTAAGTTAATCTTGTTAGGCTGGCTTGTTCCAGGCTGGGATAAAAATATATATTTCCTGACACGGTGTTATTTGCAGTATTATAATACTAGCAGAGTCCCGCAGCTTCACCCGCGTAAGTCCCGATCCCGTGGGGAAAAAAACCCATTTTTATCGAATGCCTAGATCATATTATAAATAAAGAACACACTCCAAATTTCAGCACTCTACTATCAACGGTTTAGGCTGTACGATGATCTGTCAGTTAGGATATTATAGATATGGATTAACACTTTTAGTCTATGGTAAAAAACTGCTTACTTACTAACTTTACCAACCATAAAGATCAGATGTTACAAAATTCTATAAAGGACCATTTAATTAAACAGTACCGATTATCGAGCCGAGGGCCGACGCTAATCAAATAAACCAGCATAATGAGAATTATTTTTTACTAGCGTAAATCTATCGTGTCAGATTTTAATTCACTTTGCTTTTGTTTTACTAGCTCGGCTCGGCAAATCGACAATGTGTGAGTGAATGGCTGTTGAAACTCGAAATATTACCCACTAGGCCCTTATAGTAACCCATATGCCATTAGTTTTATTAGTATCTTACTTTGTGTCTTTTGCCCCAACTTGCCCTTCATCTTTTTTGGAGGTGGTGTTTCTTCTTCCTCACTGAAATTCAATTAAAAAGGTTAAAAACATTAATGACGGCCAGCATAAATACTTATTTATGCTGGCCGTAAATGTTTGTTTCTGGTTCTGAGTGTTTTCTATAAGTAACATTCATTATGTATATATTTACAAAAAATGTGTAATATATGGTCTGTTGTACCCATAGCCCATAGTACAAGCCTAGTTACTTTGGGGGCAAGATTGCGCTATGTGTATCGCGTGTTGCATTACTTATATTTATTAAATTCTGCACAGAGGCACAACAATAATATTATGATAAGTATTGAATAACTTCATGGGGCCTCTCTCATATTAAGTAATTATTACCTTTCTGTATCAATCTCATCATTAGATTCGCTTCCATTTTCTTCATCATCAGCATCTGATTCTGCATCACTATCGTTTTCATCATCGGAATTGGCATCAGAATCATCATCATCACCCATCATTTTCTCATATTCATCTGAATCGAAGCCTAGCGAACTGTCACTGTCATCTGTTTCTTCCTGAACCTTAATGAAGTCTTCAGCAGGTTTCAAACCAGCTTGTTTTAATTTGTTTTCTTTATTTTTCTGTACATTCTTATCTACTTTCTTAGGTTCTTTTTGTTTGGATTGTGTTTTAGATATCTTTTCTTGTACCACTTGTTTAGTATTCTCCTCAACCTCTTTGTTTTTCTTACCCTTATTGCTAGAAACTACTGTCTTAGTATCTTTTTTCTTTTCCTTAGTTTGTTTTTCAGTTTCTTTGTTAATTTCTTTATTTTCTATTAAAGAAATAAGTGCATCTGGCACATCTACAGGTGTGAAAAAGTTATAATCTATCCCTAACTCCGACAGTTTGCTTTTCGTTTTATTTAAACTGTAATAAAAATGTTTACAATATGAAAACTTACAAAACAACTTCATCTGTAGTAGGTACTTGCTATAATTATTCATATAACACTATGGACATAAGTAGAGTAAACAGAGAGTAAACAAATAGTGTATAGAATAGCATAGATGTACGAGCCAACTCGTACTCTTTCGCAATATCGCCGCGTGCCGCGAAAAGCCATCGTCAGCATTCACCTCATTACAGAGTTCATTTCTATCATAATTCAAATCAGTTCGTATTTATCATCTATCAAGTAAAGTCACGCGCGAACTCATTAATCAATAGCTTTCAGTTTTAGCAGTTAATTAAGTTATCAGTTTTTAGCAGTTTATTAGTTTACCGTAAAATATCATTATAGTCGTTTACCAAGCTACAGTGTATATTTTTCTAATCTTCCTATCAATCTATCATTATATCATTTAAAAGGGGTACAAACCGCACCGGACCGTACAATAGAAGAGTACAAGGATAAACTATTTTCAATTTAGACAAAACGATGTTCAAAGAATAGACAATCGCGTAAGGTGCTTGGAAAGATTGTACCACCAAGTCAGTACCCTACTGCTTACTCTATTTGTGAGAAGGAGGTTAAATTGTTTAAATAACTTACTTGGCAATTATTTTTCTCGCTCTTTTGAGTTCACCTTTCTCATCTTTGTTCTCATTGTATGCCTGAAAGTAAAGTTTATTTGATTCTACCAATTTAAATTTAACAAAACAAAACTTACAAGTTAACATATTATTCAAATCCCTTGGAGATTGGTTCACTAGGTTCAGTTGGTGCTTTGGACATTTACTGAGAATGGAGAACCAAATGGAATAGAGAGTCAAAAGATAATCTCACGATTTTCATTGGTTTTCTACAAGTTGTAAGTTTATTTTGTTGACACTAACACATGAATAATCACAGTTGCAGTTTTTCCTTGCAAATTCTCACAAGATTTGTAAGTTTTGAGAAATAGGGCACTGGGGTTGATTTAGAAATTCAGTAGTTTAGCACAATCAGACCTACAAAATTTTAGTCTAAGTCATGGCAATTTGTAGGTTTCTGTTATAATACAATACCTTTTTATTTTTCAATCTAGCTTCAGCTCCAGGGTTGTGTACTCGACTCCAGTGTTTCCTCATTGCATTAGGTTTTTGTTTTTCAGGTGGAATCAATGCCGCTAAAAAGTTACATGAAGTATTTCTTACAATTACATTCATTGTTATAAAGTGAAATTGACTAGTTTTAGATGCAGAAATAACCTAGTAAACATTTCTCTTTCTAGTCACTGAGATAAATTGGGGTCAATGATGATAACTTGATAAGTGATGGATGAGTTTCTAATCCCCCTGTAAAAGGTGAAAGTTTGCATGTGTGTTTATTGCCTCATCAGCATCTCATGCAAAACCCACTGACCCAATTGCAATGTCACAATGTATGTAGATATCTTAGGACTTGCAATAACATAAAGGCTAATTTTTTCCCAATATTCCCACAGGATTGGGACTTACTTACACAAGTAAAACTGCGAGGTGCAGCTGGTACTTAATAAAATGTATTTCCTTTACCTTTGAGTAATCTCTTGCCCATGAGGTAATTATTCATTGTCTCCGCGACTATTTCAGCTACTGTAGGCTCTTTGAACTCAACAAATGCAAATCCCTTGGAGTTTCCTGTGCGTTTTGATCTAATCACCCGTACATTGGTAACTACGCCAAATTGTTTGAAGTATTGTGTCATTTCATGCTGGAAAGGGTAAACCATAGATTTTCATTCAGGTATAATCACAAAAATAATAAGCACCTACTTCCCTACTAAAATAATAATTTATAAATAAGTAGAATGCACTGCCAAAAAAATCTACCATAACTACAATAAATGTTGCACAGCTCAATTATATGAAGCGAAAAGTTTAGATTTTGAGAGAGAGCAATCTAAAAAGTGACCATAGAAGCCTCCGGTGCGGGCTCCTATCCTTCTAATACTATAGAGGTGAAAGTGTATGGATAAGTAAATAAACAATTAGGTATGTCTGTTAGTCTTTTACACAAAAAGTACTAAACCAATTGTGATGAAACTTTGTATGCAAATAGCTGGGGACCTGGAATACCACATAGGCTACTTTTTATCCCCAAACTCCACCAGGATCGGGACTTACGGGGAAGAAACTTAAGGGCGCACCTATCTCTTTTAAAAGGCTCGTCTTCTAGGGCTAAACATTATACCAAACACTAATGAAGGTAAACTTCACCGACATACATCATACAGTGGTACAGTCCAGCCGATTACTAGCATATTTTCATGAAAATAAGCGTCTGAAAACTAACCTCATAAAATCCATGCGGGATGTGCGATAGGTAGACCAGACCCCGCTCTGGATGCTTACGTTTTGCTTTCTTAACATTTTTAACCTCTTGACTCCCGCTTATTATTTCACTTTTCTCTGTAGCACTTTTCTGCAAAATTGAAAATAGCATGTAATAAGCAGGCATGAACATATAACCTCAAATAACCGAAGTTAGCTTATATACGCTACCTTTATTAGTTTTTTAATAGTTTTAACAAATTTATTTTGTTTACTACTGTCTAAGGCAACGTTTTCTTCCATTTTTACAAACTTATTTTCCCACAAGCACCTCGAAAATGAATAAATTCGCAAAAATCTCTGGAATATAAATGAAAATAATTTCGAATGGGGGAGGGGAAGGGAACTGTAGAGCGGGAGGGAGAGAAATATTTTTTTTTATTTTCCCGGTGAGGCAGGCAAGTCTATTTTAATATTCAGCCGTAGCATCTGTTTCGTTTCGATTCGTTCGTATTATTTTGAAAATTAAAAACATTATTACAAGTACAAAGTCTAAAAATCAAATCACTTAATAATATTATTATGTGATTCGATTTAGATAGATAGTAAAAGTATTATGTGAGTATTTACTCACATAAAATACATAAACTACAATCAAAACTTTTATCAAATGGTATATTTTTTCTATAAAATTGGCAGTATATACACAATATTCAATCAACAGTTTGAAGTACTTACCCTAATTCTAATGCACTTATTTTTTGTCTGTATAGTTGTTTTGACAGTGACACAACCTTATTTCCATCCGTGCATTGGATTTCAATTACTCCGAGTGTTTTTCGAAACCCAAATAAATATCTTATTTATAAAATAAAGTCAGAAAACGCTGCTCACACTACACAAAAGAGTAATGTAACAAAACCTCCATATCTTTGTGTTTAGTAATTAACTGTAGCTGCTTACAAAATGACTTCGATGGCTACCGGCACCTTATACCAATACATCCAGTTCGTAGAACGCGTGTTTAGGACCTCACAGGGTACTATTCTGGCGCGCCTACTGTCTTTACGGGACGAGCATGTTGCTAACAGAAACTTGCGGTCAAGTGATATCGCAACTCTCGTGGAGGGAAATTGTGTCGCTCCACTCGATGAAATTATTGTTACTCATTTACTTTGCGTGAAGGTAAGTTACAACTGAGTTTCATTTATTTATATAGCTAATTATGCGGCATTGATTTGCCCCTCGGATTCTGTAACTATTCAGAATTTATTTGATGATCTGATCATTCTTTGTGTATCAAATTCATTCGAGACCACAAAGGGACAGCTAGCTCCAAAGTAAGCAAAAGAGCTCCCAATATGGATACTTTAATAATAAATTGTTTTTGTATCACAACAATAAAAAAATGCAATAATAAAATATCTCTCAATCATACAAACATGGTTCAATGGAGAGCTTAACTGATGATTTTTCTTTAGGCTGGTGTTAGCCTATGCTTACACAGGTGTGGCTGTTAGTTAGTTTCGCTGAGCCTTTTCCGCACTTAGCCTCACAATTGGGCCATTGTACGTCTTAGAGGGCTTAAGACGCCACGGGAGCCTACCCCGCATTGGCGAATATCCCATGCCTTCGGACCGTGGTTTATCCTAGGACATGTCGGTTTCCTCACGATGTTTTCCTTCACCGTAAGAGCGATGTTAATAGTGCACTTAAATTTTTCTTAAAGAAAAAGACATTGGTGCGCGGTCGGCCTGGATTCAAAACCACGACCTTCGGAATGAAAGTCGTGGTATCTACCACTAGACCAACACCGCTCTTAACACATTTGTGGCTATTAAAACTACAAATGAATTATCTCAATTTCCAGGCATTGTTTGCCAAAGACTTCATTGAAGCGTACGACAACCAGAGTGCGTGTGTGGCCTGCGTTGTGAGACTCCTCCAAGTACAAAAGGAAGAGAACTGGACCTTGCCGTTGATGTACAGTGTGTGCCTCGACTTGCGGCTTGTTGCTCAGAAAGCTGAGGCTTGCAGCCGTAAGTATCTATGCCCTTTGAACTTTTGCCTGTCCTGATTTTGTAGACAGTTCTAGTTTGTTAAAGATAGTTCTCAGTTGATGCCCAATTGTTTTATGTGGTTTTCCAAGGTTCAAGTTGGTCAAGGTCATATCTAAAACTATACCTGCACTTTGCCGCAAACCTTAAGTTTTTCCCGCACAGTAACGAATAAGGCAGCCAGTCATAAAAAAATGGGCGGACCCTGGGCTCCCAAGGCGGATGCAACCAGGAACATTGTTGAGATAAAAAGGAGAAAATCTATATCTGCACAATTTTTTTTGTTTCTATTGTTTGCAAAGGCTAACCACTGAACTGAACCAAATTTGATCAAAATCCAATATGAGCAAACACCAAATTCTAATGATAACAATGGCAAAGTAGGTGCTTTCTTACTAATTGTTCATACAAATACAACATCCTGTGAAGATTGTAATTGCAAAGCCATATACAACCAATTTCCTGAAATAAACCACTAAATGTACCAATAACAGTGAGTGATAGCGGTTTCTTACTAAGATTGCCACAATAGAGAAAGATGTCGTCCCTACAGCTTAATGTCCCTAATAAGAAGACAGATTAATATGGTAGAAGTAAAGCTATTTATAAGTTTGTTAAAATAATAATGAACCTTTTATTGTTTTACAGCACAAAGCAATGGGAAAATATTGGAAAAGGCTGCTGAAAGTTTACTTGCCTGCTTCAGAGTATGTGCTGCTGACAACCGTTCCTCAGACATTGACACTAAAAGAATTGGTATGTTGAACCTAGTCAACCAACTACTTAAGGTCTACTTTCGCATAAACAAGCTGCATTTATGCAAACCACTTATCAGGGCGATTGATTCTTCACCGTTCAAAGACCAGTTTCCTCTCGCCCAACAGATTACATACAGATACTTTGTCGGCCGCAAGGCTATGTTTGATTCCGACTACAGATCTGCCGATGAATATCTATCATTTGCATTCCAAAACTGTCATAGAAAGAGTAACAAAAACAAAAGGTTGATTCTTACCTACTTAGTTCCTGTAAAAATGTTGCTAGGCTTCATGCCAGCTAAGCATTTGCTTCAGAAATATGACCTGATGCAGTTTTGGGATCTTGTCTCTGCTGTTAAGAACGGAGACTTGAGAGGTATTGACACAGTTATGGAAGAACATGAAGGGTTTTTTATCAAAGCTGGTATCTACTTGATTGTTGAGAAATTAAAGATAACTGCTTATAGAAATCTGTTCAGAAAGGTGTATTTGGTTGAGAATAATCACCAAATAGAAATTGCTAATTTCCAAGCAGCTTTACAGCTGATGGGGCAAGATGACGTAGACTCTGATGAGACCCAATGTATTGTAGCCAATCTTATCTATGATGGTAAAATAAAAGGTTACATATCGTACCAACATAAAAAAGTTGTTGTAAGCAAACAGAATGCCTTTCCACCCTTATCTAGTTTGTACTAAGGGTTTGTTTAAACGTTTTTTGTACCTACTTACTAAAAATACAAGTGTTTTATTCTGTGACAAACTAAGAGACTAAATTTTGTCAAATTATCGTGTTAGAAATCATAGTAAACTTAAGTTTAATTATTATGTTCAACCTTGTTTCTCTTAAGGTTATTAAAAAACTAAGTGTTTGTTAAGACGTTTTTGTACCTAATTATTTAAAATTCAAGTGTTTTATTCTGTGACAAACTAAAAGACTAACTCCCTTATTATAAGTAAGGGGGTAAATTTTGTCAAGTAATCGTGTTAGAAATCATAGTAGATTTAAGTTTAATTAAATATTAAGTAGGTATCAACCTTGTTTCTCTTAAGGTTAATAAAAAACCGGCCAAGTGCGAGTGGGACTCGCGCTCGAAGGGTTCCTTACGATTATCTATAAGTACTTAAAAAAATCCTTGACAACGTTACGCAACGTTAACATTTTTACGATTAGAGCTACTAGATGGAGCCAGTGGTAAAAATAAGTCACGATATTGTTATGTAAAAAAATTAAAAATCACGTTTATTGTACGGGATCTCCCTTAAATACCTATTTGTTGTTATAGCGGCTACTGAAATAAATCATCTGTGAAAAATTTAACTGTCCAGATATCACAGTTCATGAGATACAGCCTGGTGACAGACAGACAGCAGTCTTAGTAATAGTATTCCGTTTTTACCCTTTGCGTACAGAAGCGTAAAAAATGAAACAGTGATGACATTAAAACATTTTTTATTAAATCCACAATATATTTCAAAGAATAATATAAATATAATAAATTTTGCTGATCACTAACATAGCATTATTTGCAACAATGCCGAATGTAATGGAAGTCTTACAGTTAAAAATATGTTTTATAATACATCTCGAGTTGGTAAAATAGATATTTTAAGTTAAAACCACGTTACATCAGACTACATACGCAATACCCCATATTATGGGTTCTCTCAGACGTACGAGTCGATGTAATGCATTTCTAGCTCTTAAACCCAGTTCACATTGTTCAGGGTTCTGTTAATGTCGGTAAAAGGCATGACGACAGTTAAAGTATCATAAAATGGTCGATATAATGTTTCAGCGAAAAATTTATATTAAAAAATGTTAAACATTCAATCTAAAAAATCAGGCAATTAAGATTTTCAATAAAATAAACATTTAACTACTGCAATCTGCCATTTTAACTGAAACACCAATCCAATCACAGTGCATAATGTCACGCTTAGATAAACTCTGTTATCAAAATCTCGCTGTTAATACTGTTATCAAAATCTTTCGTCACGCCTATTGTACTGTAAGAATGTGAATTGGGAATTCTGCTAATCTTTGTTAAAGTTCAAAAGTTGTGATGTGCAATACTAACACTTTGTACTAGTTACTTCAAACACAGTTTGCTAATATTGAGTATAGTTTTGAACTAGATATGTGTACATTAATTTGATATGCTTCACTCACTTAAGTTGGAAGTCACAGAAGCTCCTCGCGGAAGACAATTTATCGTGAATTGCACATCACTCATAGAAGATTTTTTAGTAGAAAAATATTAAGAAATATTTGACTACCTATTTATATATTTCATTATGTATCTTCTTAACATTAGCTTAAACATTTAACGGTTTTTTTCTGTTTTTAAATAAGCTAAATAAGTTAAGAGACTAATAGATATTATGTAACATGCAAAGCGCTAATATTTGTCATGTGATAAAACATCAAGTCTTTGGGGCATTCAATTGTGAACTCAACTGTATATCATACGTTTTATAATGTAAGTAAGTCGATAAAAACTATATTAGCCTTATTAATAAACGTGGAGTAAGGTCGGAGTAACTTTACCAACTTTTGTTTCTGTCTGTCAACTTTGAAAGTTCTTGTCACGGAAAAAGACATAGCATGTTTTCACTACTCCAACCTTACTCCACGTTTACAAGGCTATAAGGGTTTCTTGTTGACTACGAAACCCTAAAAATGGGTATTACAAAGGGTATTAAATTCTAATTTCCATCTACGTAAAGTAAATAGCAGTTGATTTTCATATAAATAAAAAAAAGTATTATGCTAAGTATACATTTTCTTAATATTACACGTATCCCTACCTATAAAATTGAAAATTATTTTAAACACCAAATAATAGACCCGAAATTGCTATAAATATTCAAATTAAATTACCTAAGTACGCTAATCAATATATTAAGAAACAATATATTATTGTATAGCTAGGTATTGTAAAATAGAAATCAGTTTTGTTACTAACTTAAGAAATGCAGGCATGCATGCACTTATGGAAAAAGTTATTAAAATGGATATTAGAGAAGGATTTGATCTTCAATATATTGGTAGAAAATAGTAAAGACAATAAAATCAGACTTTGTACTAACAAGTACATGTATGTTTGTGATGGTACAACTAAGCTAAAAAAATGGATGACCTTTTTTATAGAAATTAGAAACTGCACTTTAGAAGTTCTTTTCTTTTTAGCTACAATACTTGACACTTCTTTCTTTGTTTTTAAAGACAAAAAAAAACACAAGGAAATGCTTTCTTAATTTTGACTTAGCGTGGTTCTCTTGGCGAAGCGGTCTAACGCACTGGTTCGGATTACCAGTAGTCGTGGGTTCAAATCCCGCCGGGAATACGAATTTTTGGAAGCATTTTTTCAAAAACATATTTCTTTAGTGTTTGTTATCACTAAAAGCATTATTAATAAACGTGGAGTAAGATCAGAGTAATTTTAAGTTGTCACGGAAAAAGACAAACCATGATCTCACTCCACGTTTATTAATAAAGCTCTAAGAAGTAATATTTGGACTTTTTTTTTAACCGACTTGAAAAAAGAAGGAGGGTTTTCGACCTCTAGGTATATTGTTTGTAAGTATGTGGATATGTTCACGCCGTACTGGCGAATGAAGTCCGATTTCGATAATTCTTTATTTTTCATCATCCCTAATATCCGTTCTAAGAGACAATGAATTGATTTAGTAGGAAATATTGTAATTTGTTTAATTTCGGTCAAACGAGAATTTGTGCAGCGGTGGTCCTTTGAGCAGTTCGTCTTTGTAAGCCGCTAGTATTGCTCGCGACATGCTGGGTTCCGATGAGCTCGCTTCGAGGAACTGACGAAGTATCCTGAAAGAAAGTAGAAATAAAATTAGCTGACTGGAGTTAAAACGCATTATTTGATTTATTTGTTATCTATGCCTGTTGAATCCTTTTTATCGGGTGCCTAAATCACACAAATAACATATTTCCCATAATTTCAGCCCTCTACTATTCGTGGTTAAGGGTGTGCGTTAATCACAATCAGTCATTAAGGACAGAGCATTTTATAGATATATAGATAGATATATGACAGATAGCTTTATATGCACAAGTTGTTCAAATGGGCGACCTTTGGATGGAGTAGGACTCTACATTATGTATTAGAACAAAAATAAACTTTCCTAAGACAATTGAACTGCAAAAAGTTATCAGATTTATTTGGTGGCCACCATAACACAAGGTGTTGGTCTATCCCTGGTCACCATAACACAAGCTTTGTTTAGTCTGAAATATCGTCAAATATAGATAGATAGATAGTTGAGCGCTTTATTTGCACAACTCAAGGTACAAAACATTACAATTCAGTACAGTATAGTTCTATTATAAAAAGTTAACCTGTTGGATGGGTTAACTCCAATCGCCTCGTGTGTCTGCAGTAACTCGGGGTGGTCTCCAATTGTGTCTGTCAGAGCCGCAATCATTACATCTGAAAAATAAATGAAAATTAAACGCTGTAAAGTTGTTGACGCTGTAAAAATGTCGAGTTAATTTAAATCCAGAATTATCTACAACGCGATCTAGTCCCGTAGTTCCCTCTTAAATATTTGTTTTATTTTGTTTTTAGTGGGTACTTATTTGTTGTTATAGAGCGGCCACAGAAATGAATCATCTGTGATAGACAATGTCAACCGTCTAGCTATTACGGTACAGCCACAGCTACAGCCTGGTGACAGACGAACACACAGACAGCGGAGTCTCAGTAATAGGGTCCCGTTTTTACTCTTTGGGTACGGAACCATAAAAAAAATACACAGATATCATGTTAATTTAAATCTAGATTAGACATGAAACGGACGTTTTTAATCTAATGTTGCTGTGCTTACCAAGAACTTTCTTCTCGATGGTGCGCGAGAGTTGCCCCCTCTCCGCCTCCAGCTCCAAGAACGCCATGAACCGCTGCGTGGCCGCGCGCGCTGATGCCGGGTCCCGGGACAGAGATTGCGAGAACATCATCTGTTCATATTTTATGTAATCAATTAGAGCTGCGTCCATTTACGGCGGTATGATAAGTACCCATTTTTACTGACTGAGGGCACCAGCACCGACGCAAAATAAAAATGCCATCATATAGCGCCATCTTTACAATGATTACAGTCAAAATTCCAGACAGGTTTGTCGAATAAGTAGTTTTGTTTTCACAGATGTTGAAGATGAAAGTCATCAAGTGCGTGTTTATATGCTATGCAATCACTGATCGATATTGTTCTTTCTCCATGATTACAAATAAAAACCCACTTGATGGCTTTCAACAGCTGTGAAAACAAAACTAATCGACAAATCTGTAATTTTGACCGTAATCATTGTAAAGATGGCGCTACATGATGGCATTTTATTTTGCGTCGGTGGCACCCTCAGTCGATAAACACGGGTATTCATTATACAGCCCTCGTAAATATAGACTAAAGAGACCAAGCAGCTTATCCGCCACCGCGCGGGGAGAATTCAAGGGCTGCTAGTATCCTCCAGATCGCTTATTCGCCTTTTACGACACCCACGGGAAGAGATGGGGTAACCCTATTCTAAGTATGCCGGGGCTACGGAGGTATATTAATAGGGAGACCCAGACTTAAACAGACTTTTGAGTCTACTTTTTTTGGTGTAGTGGTGTGGCTCACTTAGCGTAGAGTTTTCAGGTCGCCCTAACGTCTCTAACTTTTGACCTAACGACTCTCTGACAGCAGTCGACAAAGTTTTGAGTGGACACTGAACAAGCAACCTATCATCTAAAATCGTGGTTCCTCTTAAGGTCATAGCCCACTTACACGACTCAGCTCCCACCCGGCAAAAATAATATAATTCAAATATGGGCTTTAAATATTACTCTTTAGATATATTTTACACTGACTGACGAGCAGTCTGACGGCGGTAAGCTCGCTGAAAGCGAGCTGTCTGCTAATTTATGATGCCAATGTAAAATATATCTAAAACGCAATATTTAAAGCCCATATTTGAATTATATTATTTTTGCCGGGTGGGTGCAGAGTCGTGTAAGTGGGCTATGACCTTTATTCTTTACCTACCTTAGCCAGTTGATAGATAATCTCTTCGAGCGTGTATTCCGTGTAGAGAGTGTCGGCTGCCTTCAGCTTGTCCATCATTTCTTCGTACTCCTCCTCGCTCACGATCTGGCCACCGTCTCGGTCGTAATCCGATGTACCTGGACATAACAAATATTCTTATCACTATAGAATTCTGTATCTTAAATTTTGTTGTTGAAAGAATGCTTCCAAAAATTCGTTCTCGGAGGGATTTACACCCGGAAAAATACTGGTAATCAGAACCAGCGCGTTAGACCGCTTCGCCACGAGTAGGTTGCCTGTAAAAGATCGCCTTTAGGCGATAAGGCCGCCCATTGTGCCACATTAGATTTAAGTTTTTTTTGTAATACCTACTTGTACTTATATTTTATATGTTTGGTACGATAATTTATATCTATATCTACGTAAGTAGGTACGATAATTGTTGGATATCGATATAAAAAGTAGCCTATGCCTAGAATAGCTCGTTTAAATACAGTGTTGACTTTTAACACATTAAATTCGATCCCGAAACTACCATTTCATCACAAACCTATGAAGGTTCTTCTAATTACTTAATTAGAAGAACCTTCATAGGTTTGTGATGAAATCAACTGACTACTCTCGAGGTCAACTGTTCGCAGAACTACTAGTTTAAATTACTTTGTGTTATTTTTAGACAATAGGCTTTAGCAGCATTAGTTAATAGGCTAACGTTACCGAACTAAAAATAGACATTTTGACCTATAAAATTGAACGTGATGTAATGAAAGATAGTTCACCCTCGCTAGGTGCCTAACCTACCATTGTAAAAAGATATTTTTAACAACATTTTTTTCACACCATCTGGCATATTCCCATGATCTATCTAGCGAAAAATTGTTCATGTGGATTCACTAGACACTATAATAACTAGTTGCACCCCGCGGTTGCATTTGCGTTAGTGTCGGTCATTTATTTTTACACATAAAAGATGAGCACCTCACCCTTAATCATTCGTATGTTTCTCTCCATCCCAAGGTTGCCTATAAGAGACCGCTTTCAATGGTAAGGCCGCCTGTTATGCTTCTTTAGATTTAAGTTTCTCTATTTTTTTATTAATTGTACCTACCTAATTGTTATTTTTGGTATAATAAAACGTTCTATATACATATGAGCTACCACTATCTTGTGGTAGGTAAGTGACGATAAGGTCTAATATGTAACACGCTCATCTAGAATATATAAGTGAGTGTCCTACCGCCAGCGAGTGAGCGTGAACTATTTTACTATTTTGGCGCTCACGAATCGTACTAAGATCCTAGAGAAGCATACTTCGTAAAAAAGACACAGAAACAAGAGAAATATTGCTTTGCTATTGACCTGCTCGTGACCACGGCCGGTGTAAATCGTGCCGGAATCTAGTTAATTTAAATCCAAAATTATCTACAATGCGATCTAGACCCGTAGTTCTAATAATAACAATCCTAGAGAAAGTAATGTAGATTATGCAGGCTTGTACCGTATGGATACGTACTGATAATATTAGTCTGCAGCATAGGATCGTATCGCTTGACGGGTTCTGGTCTCAGGTCTCCAGCAGACAACATCGGTCCCACAGGCGATAGGTTGTTGTTTAGCTCCCAGTTTTTAGAAGCAATGCTGTGGATTATGTCTTGACTCCCGCCAAAGGGGAACGACTGGAGAGCTGGGCTTCGGTTTTGGTAGTCCTGAAATATCATTTCGTGTTAGGTTATATTTATAGTGTTTGGTATTCCATTTTATGTCTATGTCTATTCCGAATATAAAAGATATTTGTTTTGAATTTTATAGCCCGGCGACAAGACAATCACTCGCGGCTCGCCAACTAGTTTCTAGCTCTACCACATCGTTCGATGCTCGCACTCTGTCGAACACCTACCTAAGCCAGTAAAAAGCATTGTGTGAACAAACGATTATTTCTCACTGGCCTGTCAGGTTTAAAGACATTCTGTATTAGCTTACTTGCCTGTCTTAGCCTCTATTTCTCTAAACTAAACTCTAAACTCTAAATTTTTTTTTAAATCAGCTGTCTACAGCGGAGTCTCGAATCAATATTAAGGTCCCGGTTTTAAAGCTTTTTTTAATTAACTTTTTTTTACCTACCTATACTTTATTTATTTCTAATTGAAAAAGACCGAGTCCAATCGTAGTACTTTAAATAAAAACGATTCCATCAATGCAAGACAAGATTAATGATCGTTTTATTGTTAGGTATCTATCTACTCTGATTCCTGATTTAATAGCTCTAAAGGGACGATAAAATGTAAACGATGGCTGACCGTTCTGGCAAAAAGGACCCTACATTTGAAAAACCTAATCTGCAAAAATAAAAACAAGTAATTAATCCGCTGTCTAGTCACATACATTAATTAGAAGCTTAGTAGCTTACTATGGGACTAGACAACGCTGTGTGATGTCCACAGTTATTTTTTAATTATTTCTAAAAACACTCACTCCGCACTCAGACATTTAATGGTTACTTAAACTATAGGTACTAAGTAAAGATTTTCTTTAAAAGTTAAAAAAATAAAGAATTCCCACTTTAGAAAAATTGTTTTCGATACAATTGCTTTCAAACACTCGGCGGGATTCAAACTGGGTTCGGATTACCAGTAGTCTCTGGGTTCGAATCCCGCCGAGTAAGTAAGTACCTACCTATGAGTTTCAAAAAACATTTTTTTCGTTAACAAGAATACATTTATTTATTTACTAGCTGCGTCCCGCTGTTTCACCCGCGTAAGTCCCGATCCCGTGGGAATATCGGGATCAAAAGCCTTCCTCAATAAATGGACTACCCAACACTGAAAGATTTTTTCAAATCGGCCCATCGCGAGCGGTTCCTAAGATTAGCACGTTCAAACAAACAAACAAACTCTTTAGCTTAAATAGAAGAAACATAGAAGAAGATAGATAATAATTAGAGATGGGCCGACTAGGGGTTCTGCCGACTAGCAGACTAGCCGACTAGTCGGTTCCAAAATTGCCGACTAGTCGGCAATGCAGATCATTATAATTCCGAGATATTTGGGTTAATCATGACCACTCGGCGATTGGATTTAGTTTGCACACAGGTCGCAGACGGCGTTTCCAAAAAATGGTTGAAATAAAAATAAAAGTTGGATTTTTTTTAATGAAGCTGAGGCATAGTTATGACATTTTAGATGTTTGATGTTATGATGATGTATGTAGGCTATTACGTGTTTTGTTTACGTTTTTCTAACTACACACCTTCTAACTGTACTACTAATTTAATTATATATTGGTTTTATTGCATAATTGTTAGTTGACGACTAGTCGGCATAATTTGCCGACTAGTCGACCCATCTCTAATAATAATAATAGATAGAAGATTTGTAGGGTACCGTAGAAGTATTGGTCGTACCTTAATACTAGCTTGTTCGATCAGCATGTTCCGCAGTCGTTCCTGTTGCGCGCTCTCCTCTGCCGCTCGAAGGTTCTGAGAGTAGTGCGCCCGGAGGTAGTCGATGTTGAACTTTATCTCTTGCAAGAATGTTATGGCGTCTTCTTTACTCATCTGGGAAAGCACATTGATCATCAGAAATTAGTAGTTTCACTCTCGGTTTCTGGAGACTTTTAAACAACGTTAACTTTAACGGTGGTTAAATTTAAAGAGCCATTTCCTATGATTAGACGACCTCTGTGGCGCGTCGGGCGAAAGCGCGACCGCAATGCAGAAGGTTGCGGGTTCGATTCCCGTCGGGTGCAAGTATTTAGGTATGTTAAAAAAAAATGTGTTTGGTCTGGGTGTCCCTCTATGTATAAAAGGTATGTATGTACCTATTTACAAAAGAAAAATAAATATATGTATTATATCAGTTGTCTAGTCACCGTAACACAAGCTTAGTAGCTTACCACGGGGCTAGTTGGCGCTGTGTGTAGTTCACAGAATTTATTTATTTAATAGTTTCAATACACATATGGGGCACAATGAGATTATGAGGATTTTTTAGATTGTTAAAGTTAACTGTCGATAAAAACCCATAGACTTTAGGTATATTGTGATTGGAGTCTTCTTTTTCTTTTTGTGTAGTGGTGTATCTCATCTAGCGTTAGGTACATAACATGACAGCGGTAGAGCTGTTTCGCCATCAAAAAGTCCTGAAACTATTTCAATAAGAAAGTGTCTAACGGTCGTTAAAAATCTCGAGAAACCTATCTCGGGTTATTAAACACCACTCTGTGACGTTTTCGCATATTCTAATGAGGAGGAACACTAACTTTTTATACCGGCAGAGGGCGTTGGTCGACTGATCTTAGGTTTGAATTAAGAACTGTCAAACAGGTGATTTTTACAACTCTCGGCGCCAAATTGGCCATATCGGTCTCAGATCGAAAGAAAAAAAAAACTCGGCGATTTCATTGGTGGAGGACCATTATCAAAAAAAAAATAGATCGTCCGACCCCAGCGCCATCTGCTCACAGCTTTGCGTGTGCCACCCCATTCCTAAGTATACCGATATTGTGATCGGAGTCTTCTTCTTTTCGTGTAGTGTTGTATCGCGAATCACAATTCGGCGTAAGAGTTTTCAGGTCGCCCTAAGGCCTCTGACTTGACCGAACGAAATAGATAACAGAGAACCGTGACCAACTGCTTAACGTGATTGTAACTCAATGCTGAACCTGATCACATTTAGGCACGTTCTGCGTTAAAAGAACACCGAGGGAAACCCGCCATTTCTTAGAATGTGTGAGCGGCACGAAAGATGAAAAGTTTTGTCGTGGAAGGGGAAAGTTCGCGCAGTACATTTTACATGCGCTTTCTACGAAAAATCGACTTTTGCGCATCCGCCATTTTGTTTCTTGATTCGTGCCGCGGACTACCATAGTTCTTCTTTCCTCCTTTTCGTATAGTGGTGTGGCTCACCTGACCACCACCAGTTTTCACATCTCGCTAAGGCCTAAGGTAGCATAGTTCAAGACACGGGACATTCTGAGGCGTCTTATCACCTAACCCTCAAGGTTGCCCAAGACTCACCAGGCCTTCCTGAAGGAACTCTTCGATAGCGCTTGTGACTCGGTTCTCGTCTCCCGTCCAGAACACGTACTCCGCCATGTCGAGAGGCGAGTACTGCACGCCGGAGTATGATGCGTAGTGATCCATCTGATAAACAATAATAACGGGGGATAATAATAGGTTATTATATTAATATGATTATTTATATTTGTTGTATTAGAGTAATGTGTTGTATAATAATGTATAATAAGTTAATAACGGCTCACTGGTGCACGGAAAAACTCGTAAGAGTTTTTGTTGCACCTTTTAGTAATAATTATTTTTGTATATTTTTTTTTCTTTTATGTAAATAAATAAATAAATAACGTAGAACAGTTTTTGATAGCTATTAAACAGAAATGAAAAGAAACTAAGTTAGTTCTCAACAACTACCACAAAACTAGTAAATATTTTAAGGACGAAGATTTTTCTTTAAAAGACTGGTAACAAAAGATTTCCTACAATCATCATCATCATTTCAGCTGTAAGAAGTCCACTGCTGGACATAAGCCTCCCTCATAGATTTCCAGATGCTTCGGTCATAAGTGGCCTGCATCCATCGTGAACCCGCGGCCTATACACCACAATACACCATCATAATTTACTATTCACTCTTTTGATTTTTATTAGGTAGGTACCTAATAAAAATCAAAATTCCATAGATAACAAAATTTTAATAATGGAATAAGAGTAGATGATCATAATTTCACTCATTTCGTAGTAACAGCACCCTTGCTGCTACAAGTAGGTAGGTAGGTATATAAAAATCGGTCTAACGAAGGTAAAAAAACATAACCATCCTTTTGCAGTAGTCGGGTAAAAAGTAGGCTTATTGTCAAGATCTGGAAATTCAGGGTTGTTGTTAAAAACTCACATTATTCTTGGTTTCCTTGGAAAGATCAGCATTGAAGGCCCTTCGGACAGCTGTGTGACCATTCTGTGGGCTGGGCGCGGAGCCGTGTTGAATCAGGCGGGCGGCTCCATGGAACACCTGAGTAGGTAGGTACAAGAAGTATATATGTACATACCATACATACCTATTCAAAATCAAATTAGTTTTAATCAATTAGTTAGGTAGGTACAGTAGGTACATGTTTTCACATTATCGTATGGAATCGTCTTAAGTACCTAGTAGGTATTGAAAAGTTATATACCTATGTCTTTGGAACGCGACCTCCAATGAGAAGTAGACACAAAACACTCGTGGGGTTATTTTAGTGTTATTTGATTTCTAAACAAATACATACCTACATCGCAGGGATACTGTTTTCGTCTGGGTTTTCCTCCAACGAATTTTAATACTGCCGATAGTTCTAGACTACTTAGGTTTATTTTCAAAAATAAGTAAGCTATTGAAACAACTTATTTCAATAGTTGTTTCGGATGCAAAATACCATTTGATATTGGTTTGTAGTAGCTACACTAACAGAGTTGACTAATTGTGGCTAATAATGTAGTTTTAAGAACGTGGCGACTGTTACCATTTCCATACAAACTTAATACCAAAATAAATTATGAAATATTTAGTTTTCTACCTTAATATCGATATTATTCGGATTAAGATTTTACTTTTAAAGGGTCCCCACTAGGGCATGCAATATCGGAAGGTTTTCAATCCCGGGGCGATATCGATATTAAGAGCTCAATCCCGGGATCCCGGGATTGATACTGGGATTTTAGATATCGTTAAAAAGGCGAATTTATTATAATAAAAATGTGTTCAATATAACATATTTAATATATTTAAGAGTCCAGTGGTTTCATTACGTAAATAAGTTACCCCGAGGGCCGTCCACCCCATCATTTTGGAAATATAGCGGACAAATAGCCTAAACCCGAAAGTGTCTAAACTTTCGCGAAAAATTCTAGGCGCACCACTAAAATGATGTTAGCAGAAAAATTTTACATGTGAGCTTGTATAAAAAATACTTGTTTTAAAAATTGCAATGAATCACGTTACTTTCATTGTTTTAAACATTTTACCAATTCCCTACGCTTCTAAATCTTTACAGATCTCTTCCTCAGGGGTAGACTAATTTGGGTTTAATTTTAATAGTTCCATTCAATCATTCCATGAGGAAAAATATAGCTAAAAACCTTAATTTATACCCAAATAGTAAATTGGTCAAATCTCGATATCGGATCACTCAATCCCGGGATTATAATATCGAACTTTTGCGTCCGAGATCCCGGGATTACGATATCCCGGGATCCCGGGATTCATGCCCTAGTCCCCACCGCAAGGTTTTCCAAAATATTCATTCGAAATGAAATAAAACTGAAACCATTTTTTTCATTGAAAAATGTTTCTCCGTTTTATTTAAATGTGAATAAATATTTTTAAGTTCTTAATTTCTTCATTTCTTAAGTCGTAGAACCAAGCGAAGACTCTTCTAACGACTGACCTTACGAAACAATGGCCCTGGCTTAAAAGACGTGTACCTACCTATGAGTTAACTGGGATCGGAGCACATAGGTAGATCCATTTCCACATATCCCCTTACCTTAGTAGGGGGTTCCTCACTCGGTGGAGCAGTAGCCGTGGCATCGATCACGCTGACGTGCGCTCCGTCTTGTACGACCACTCGGTGGACGCCTTCCGAAGGCACATCGAGTTGGGACTGAGAGTGCACTTCAGGTGCGCCGGCAGCGCCTGAGGAGTCGGCAGATCCGTGCTGTTCCAGTCGGGATACCAGCTCGCCATTCGCTTTTACTGCATCTAAGTAGGTAATAAAACTATTTTTATTATAGCCCTTCACAATATAGTTTACTCATCTCTTTACTTACTAATCATTTGAAATTCTTATATTAGTGGATATTTTGAGAAATCATATCTCAAAATATTGAGTCGATTTAGGCAAATAGGTACCTACTTATTAAACAAAATAAGTAGGTACTTGCCTCAACCTATCATCTTTAGGTAGGTACCAACTTATAATAATAAGGAAGAGAGGGCAAAAACCTAATCTAATAAATTATTACAACAACGGGTTTTTTGCGACCTAAGATCAATATTTTTAATCAGACCGTCATTACATTAATTCGTTCATTATTAATTAATTACAGCCGATGACATATTCTAATGATTTTATTTTTAAAATTCTAAACAAATTTAAAATAATTAAGTACTAAGTTTATTTTTCAAACGAGCTAACACACAACGTATTCTTCTATGTACATGAGCGAGCTTGCCCATCATTTTAGTGATATATATGAGATGTTGCTTACTTCTTATACCTTTATTTATTGAGAATCTACTACATAGAGACAGATCCCCAGCAAAAATTATTTCAGAAGTGGGATAAAGTAACTTACGTTACTTAGAGCTTTTTTCCAAACTGCATCAGACAACCCTATTCAGAAAAAAACACGTAAGCGCGATCTAAATTTTCTTGTGGCGCCATCTATCAGCGTAGAACAAAAACGTAAAATGTAGTACTTCTTTTGAAAAAATGCTTTCAAAAACTTTAGTACCCGGCGGGATTCGAACCCGCGACTATTGGTACCAATAGCCAATAGTCCAACCAACCAATAGTTTACCAATAGTCGCGGGTTCGAATCCCGCCGGGTACTAAAGTTTTTGAAAGCATTTTTTCAAAAGCAGTATTCCTAAGTGTGGATTAACACTAAGAAATAATGTTTACAAATGTAGTACTTTTTACGATTCCAAACGGGAAGAGATGGCGGTCCTCAATTCTATGCCGAGGCTGCAGAGCTAAATATATTAGGCTATATTATTGTTAATGTAGGTATCTTCACCGATTACTTATTGACGGCTTAGGTAATAGTTTTTTTTAAATAATTGGAAAAGACCAAAGTTTCTTCTTTTAAAAAAAACTCTCAGCCATTTAGAGTTAAAATGATACTTTGAATTGCTTTACAAGACTTCTTGACTAGCCAGCAAGATAGGAAACGTCAAATTATTATATTACACCTATTTTACATAACTACGCGACTGTTGCCGGTAAAAAAAATGAATGTTGAGTAATAGTATTTAACTGATGTTATTTAGATAAGTACCTACTATGACTACCTAAGTTGGTATTTAGATTTCGATTAGTTGATAGAAACTTTAATGAAATACCTAAGCCTTAGTCCCTCATTAGATTAAATATTCATTTTTAGGGTTCCGTACCCAAAGGGGAAAAACGGGACCCTATTACTGAGACTTCGCTGTCTGTCCGTCCGTCAGTCCGTCTGTCCGTCTGTTCGTCTGTCACCAGGCTGTATCTCATGAACCGTAATAGCTAGACGGTTGAAATTTTCACAGAAGATGTATTACTAAAAACAAAATAAAACAAATATTTAAGAGGGGCTCCCATACAACAAATGTGTTTCAAAAACATCGAATCGAGTAGGTCATGAAATTCAAAATGGCTACCCTATCTGTCAAATATACCAGTCTGCCTTCACTTACCAAAGAGTTTCTTAATTATATAAGTTTCAGATTATCTTTGTGCCAAAGTTTTTTTTTTTCATTTTTTTTTTTAGTGGTCGTATGATGGAAGTAAGAATCGAAGCTAAATATGTCACATTTTTCTATCAAATTTCAAATTTATCAAAGTTCGGTACCCAATTGTGATAGTGGTACGGAACCCTTCGTGCGCGAGTCTCGCACTTGCCGGGTTTTTAATTTTTTTCCTCCATGGTTCAATTTCAACTGCTAATATACCTCTGGAGAGATGTTGGAGAGGCATATGCCCTGCAGTGGGCAAACACATGCTGTTGAAGAAGAAGAAGAGAAGAATATACCTCTAAAGGTAAGTAATTGATATACTTAGATACCTACCTATAACAGTAGGAGTGCCCCGGGGCCCCGGGGCGCTAACTATTATACAAGTAAATTTGGGAATCAAAAATATCGAACGGCTATAAAATGAAAAACTAAAATCTCGAAAGTTTATATTTTCGAATAGTTAAAATACGTAAATAAACATATCTTTTTTCGAAAATAAAAATATCAATTGTAATTAAGAACGCGGCGACTGTTACCATTTCCATACAAACTTAATACCAAAATAAATTATGAAAAATTTGGTTTTCTACCTTAATATCGATATTATTCGGATTAAGATTTTACTTTTATAGGGTTTAATTTACGCTGTAAAAATGAAAAAAAAAATGTTTCTCCGTTTTATTTCATTTCGAATGAATATTTTGGATAACCTTGTGGTGGGGACCTTATAAAAGTAAAATCTTAATCCGAATAATATCGATATTAAGGTAAAAAATTAAATTTTTCATAATTTATTTTGGTATTAAGTTTGTATGGAAATGGTTCTTAAAATATCGAAATTTTACGGGTTATTTATGGATTATTTTTTATAAAAGTTACATCGAAAGTTATAATATCGAAACTCAACGTCGAAATTCCTAATAATCTTGAAATTTCTTTCTATCTTTCTGGGTGGTTCTTATACATTCTATATTTAATTACTCGGAATTTCGGCATATTCCACAAATCCCCTTACATAATCCCCTGCTCAGGGGATTTGTAGACTTTTTGTCCACAAATCCCCTGGCAAACCCGTCGTATTGCCGCCAGGGGATTTGTGGACAAAATGTCTACAAATCCCCTTACCGATATTTAAAATCGGTGTAAGTCTATAAATAAAATACAATATACCCAAATGAAAATAAAATAATTAAAGTTTCGAAGTACACTATGCGTGTGGCGTATAAAAAAAAAAGCTACGCCCGCGGTCTTTTTGTTTTATTATTAAATTAAAACTTAAAAATCATGATTTTATTTTACATAGCATTAAAAACTACTAAGGTTTGTAGTATGCTAATACTGTAATCTGCGAAGATGTTACAATTACAAATAAAGAAATAAATATCAAATGCGGAAGAAACAAAGTAAGATTATGATTGGTACGTGCATGCACATCTATCGAACCAATCAATAAGAAACTAGTACGGCAGGTACTTTCTTCAATAATAAAATAAGACAGTTGTTAAATAGTAAACCTAAATGTCAAAACATTCTCAATAGGGTAGATACAAAAAACAGGTCTTAGTCCATTTATGATAAAAACGTTTTCAAGTTATAAAGGTTGCGTAGACTAGTTAGGTAATGCAATTTTAGTAAAATATTCTTCTAGGTTAGACTATCGCGTAATTAAGACGCGGAATTATATTATGTGCACTGGTCCTCTGTCCGTACACATTGACGATGAAAGAATTGAGCGTTGAACACGGACACTCGCGTAGGTCCCGTCCCCGCGGGAATATCACGATAAAAATTGCCTATGTACAAAAAGTATGCCAGGTTTTCAGCTACCAATATTTCAAGTTTCATTGCAATCGGTTCAGTAGTTTTTGCGTGGCAGTGTAACAAATTTACATACACATACACTTGCAAACTTTCGCGTTTTTAATATTAGTAAGATGTACATTGGGCATGAGCATTGTTCTATGGCATTATTATTTGTGAAAAGTTAGTTGTTATCGAACTAGGCGAAAATTTTAGTTTGTTACAATTCGCCCTCAATGCGCCTAACAATAAATTCCATAATCCTGTAAAATAAATACCTACACAATGCTGTCGGCTTTAAACCAGTTCTCAAAGGGTTGTTATTGTTCTAAGTACCTGTTTCAGAATACGGTGCATTTTTGCGACTCTTTAAATTAATAAATATTAGAGATGGGCCGACTAGGGGTTCTGCCGACTAGCACACTAGCCGACTAGTCGGCAATGCAGATCATTATAATTCCGAGATATTTGGGTTAATCGTGATCACTCGGCGATTGTTGCTATTTTTGGATAAGTTTGCACTTCGAAAGCTGTAGCGAAACTTCCACAAAATGGCTGAAATAAAAATAAAAGTTGGAAAAAAAATGGAACTGAGGCATAGTTATGACACTTTAGATGTTTAGATGATGTATGTAAGCTATGACGTGTTTTGTTTACGTTTTTCTGACTACCCACCTTCTAAACTGTACTACTAATTAAATAAATATTGGTTTTATTGTAAAATAAGTTTATTGTTAATAATAATAAGTATATTAAGTTGGTTTATTGTTAGTTGACGACTAGTCGGCCCATCTCTAATAAATATGGCTGGTAGTTGAAGTGGTGCTAGTGGCATTACACATTACAAAAAATAAAGCTACGATACTTCTACATGCTACATGAAGACTGAGGCTATCTAACACACTGTTTATATATGATTAAAAAAAGGATAATATAATTTTAAATTAAGGGGATTTGTAGACTATTTTTCCACAAATCCCCTGAGTAATCCGCCGTATCGCCGCCAGGGGATTTGTGGACAAAAAGTCTACTAATCCCCTGGGCAGGGGATCATGTAAGGGGATTTGTGGAATATGCCGGAATTTCAATCTTAGATATTTAAGTACCTACCTATATTTTTAATACAATCGTAATTTTTATTTTCGATGTTTTGAACATTGGTATTTTAAACGTAGATATTTAAATTGTCCCCTTAGACTTTAATAAGGACCATAATACCATACAATAATAACTTACCTAATCGATGAAATTCAATGTGTTCACTGTTTAAATCCTCTGCATTACTTTCGGCTATGAAAACAAATAAACAATTTGTTATTTAATGTAGGTAGGTACACACCACAAATTCATAAAAATATTTATAAAGAGAAAACATGTGGTAAAAAAGAGTTCTCTTCCAGCAAACCTCGAGGGACAGAAAGGTGCAGGCATTTAGTGTGTAAGGAAAAGAAAATTAACATAAATTTAATTAACTTATTAAAAGAATAACGAAAGGGACTCGCTGATTTATCTACCAACGCACAGCTCAAACTAAATGTTTGCTATTATCATTAAGTATGTACCTATGACATAGGACACTTATTACCTAAGGTGATTTTGAAGTCCAATCATTTGTTTAGAAGTGTAACTACCTAACTATTATAAAAGCTATCTACCTGATTAAAACCAAAAATACACAATAAGCACCAACCTAGTACAATACAATTCTCATTTTCCTTCACAGGTGTACCTATAATCCAATATTGCTAAACAGTTTCAGTGAGGTGACAACGTCTTCATTACGGTAATATTCATTAACCGACCGACCAAGGCCTGACCCAGTTTCTAGGTTCCGAAGGCCTTATTGCAGACCCAGCTGTTATAATAGGTACCTACCTACCACCTACCCCGTTCATTCACTAACAGTAGTTACGTATTATCTTTATAGTATATAGTACCTATAGAAACAAGGTTACGTCTATGCAGTAAACGAGTACTAAAAAACAAGTCGAGCTCGCGGTTTCACCCGCGTATGAGCCGGTCCCGTGGGAATATCGCGATAGATAGCCAATGTGCTAATTTAATTCTCCAGCTATTTGCATACCAAGTTTCATCCTAATCGGTTTCGTAGTTTATGCGTGAAAGAGTTACAAACATTCTCGTTTCCTAAGGCTATTTAACTCTCCAGGCTGCTTGCAATGCAACTAGTTGCAGAAGGGATATCCAACTTACTTGAACTTTTACCAACAGTGTCATGCAGATCTATATTAAAAATGCGTTTTTTTAAACACAATTCGATAGATGAGCGTTTGAACACTATCCCATCTGATGGTAAGTGATGATATGGTCTAAGAATAGAAAACCATCCTTATAATTAGTATAGCGACAGATTGGTTGACGACTGGTCGGTCAGGGTTTGGAGGTACGAGATGGTGTGTACCTCCAAAGGGAAGATCTTCCACCGGGCAGGTGATTTGCCCGGTAGGCCGCGGCCAGACGATGTTTCGTCGAGAGTTGTATATGAGCTTATCTCGGAAAGAATTTGGATAGTGCGATTCAGGATTGTACTAGTTACGCCATCTGTTGGTTCTGTGGGCGTCTGCCACACACAAAGGCATGTAGTATGGCTGCACCGGCCAACGCGTAGGAACACGGTTGACAGGGCTTATTTTAGTTGTAGAATACGTGCGCACTTATTGGAATTTGACAAAGAGAATGAATAGCCCTGTCTGAATTTGGTTCTTGTAAAATGTTGGTAATTTCCCTGTACAGGATAATTTATGTAGATTGAATTCCCACTGATTGCTCTACCTTTTCAACGGTAGGCCTATCATCCTACGCAGGGGAAGTTAGGTATTTTGCCTAACTTTGTGTAATGAAACTTGTCTGTAGGTACCAAAACTTATGTGATTATTCCTATCTCAACTAAACAGTTATGTAAACTGCTAGGTTATAGTTTGATTAAATAGACGTCCGTCGTATTGTCGTCGTCGCGTACGTAAATCTCGATTTCATGCGAATATATTCAGATAAAACGCTTCTCCTTCTTTTCTTTTTAACTGACTTTAAAAAAATAAGAAGGTTCTCAATTCGACCCGTATATTTATTGTAGGAATGTGTGTGTAATTTTCACGACGTACTGCGACATATGAAGTCCGAAGAATTCCAACTAAAAACCAAATAAAAAGTAATATCGAAATTACTTTTTTTATTTGGTTTTTCGTTGGAATTCTTCAGTGGTGAGTCTCACTTAATGTTAGAGTTTACAGGTCGCCCTAAAGCCCTTAACTTGATTTAACAACTTTTTATCACAAAAGCATATTTTATGCTGCATGCAATGAGCGGTGTACTGGGTGACTAGTCGGGTGTCGGGACTCAAAACTAAATTATTATTCATTAACATAGTTGTTATGGAGTTCCGAAAAGTCAAATTCCGTATGAAATTGATTGATAATTTGAAAGCCCAATTCAATCAATTATTTATCAATCAATTTACTATGACCTTTATAGTAACTTACTCACCCACAAACTTTCACATTTATAATAGGTACTAAATACTTAATAAATAGGATTAAATAAGCATGTTGAACTTACCCAGTTTTAGTTTTTCCAATTGCTCCACCGGTACGTCCTGTAAATAGAAGAAAAAGAACAAAATATATAATTGAATTAGTTTGAAGCCCATCACCATGTCAGACAGAGACAGACAGTAATTTGTAACAGGAAGGACGGTAAGTTATATTTAAAACAGGCAAAATACAATTTACGAAATTAATCTCATGTTTCGGATTTAGGGCTATATTTCACCGGGACACCATGGCGGCGCAACCTGTTGCGCCACCGTGGTGTCCGTAAGCTACCAAACTAGATACCATACAGACACCAGAGTCGCCACACCACACTGAGACATAACAGTGCGACACGTGCTGCATGCAATGAGGTGGGGACGTCACTGGCTGCTTAGAAAAACGCTAACAAAAACTTTACCCACAAGTTAAAGATAATAATAAATTAGTTAGTAACTTTAATTTATCTGTAAACCAAAAATAGAGCGGTATAATAAATGCCTCGAGCGTCGAGTGCCTTTACAAATAGTACGAGTAGGTACACCTACAACCGTAACTTTCGAAACAAATCTATTTTTAGTTGCTTTCTCGAAATTCGACCTCTAGAGAATAATAGGAACTTTTATATTGCTTTCTTTCATCTAAAGATTCAACCTCTGAAGATCAGGTGTCTAATAGGTACAACCTCCTCTAATAAATAAATATTGTAGGACCTTGCACATTGTGCCATCTAGCCTCCAAAATGAGCCACTAAGCTTGTACTATGGGTACTATAGACCATGTCTATACTACCTAAGTATAGGTACTTTTTTTGTAAATACATATACTTATATTACCTATACTACAGAATATAGAAACACCCAGAACTAAAAACAAATATTTATGGTAAGCATAAATACCTGTCTCCGAGGGGAATCGAAACCTTTTGTATTGCAGTCGAGGGTATGTCCAACACGTCACGTAGATACTAGAGAACCTTCGAGAACTCGACGGGAAAAAGTGAAAATGGGTGACATTACATAACATAGTGAGAGAAGGGCAAATAGATTCGGAGGTGGAGGCGTTCTTTACCGCCTATTCTGTGGTAATGTCAAAGGAATTCGCGACGCTACGGCGACGTGCCTCCGCCGCGGCCTAGAATACTAGAAATCTATGTAAGGACGCACAAGCAAAACTTTTTCACAGGCGTAAAGACTAATGACTCAAATATTTGATGTTATTTGATGAGAAACCAGGGGACGGCATTTGTATGGAGAAAGAGGCTTAGGTATCAAAAATATCCCAAACAGGGACTTACACACACTCCAATTGCTTCTTTACTGACATCAAAGTAATGAAATCGTATTTGAATGCCAATGACAGCAAGCCTCCAGACCGGAATATTATACTGAAGATCTTTGATGCTTAAAAACAGATTTGTGTGTTATTTATTGTGTTGACGACATCTGTGGCGCGTCGTGCGAAAGCGCGACTGCAATGAAGGAGGTTGCGGGTTCGATTCCCGCCGGGTGCAAGTATTTATGCTTTAAAAAATAAATATTTGTGTCTGGTCTGGGTGTCCCTCTATGTATAATATGTATGTATTTACAAAAGAAAAATAAATATAAGTATTATATCCAATGTCTAGTCACCGTAACACAAGCTTAGTCGCTTACCACGAGGCTAGATGGCGCTGTGTGTTGTTCACAGAATTTATTTATTATTATTATTATTTAACATAATTTATCGGATCAGTTTAAATTATTAATATATATATTACGCGGTTTCACCCGCGTAAATACCGAACCCGCGGGATTTTCGGGATCAAACCTATCCTTTACTATCAATTAATTAAACTATCTCTATCCAAATCGGTCGAGCCGTTTGACCTTGAAGAGGGAACAAATAAACAAACAAACAAATTTTCCGATTTTTTGAGATTATATTAGCCAGAATTGTCCCACTGTTGGGCAAAGTCCTCCCTCCAACTCTTCTATAGGGCTATGGTTCGCCAATCAGATTTAAATTAATTCGAAAATAAAATAACATAAACAAAATGTAATTTATTTTAATCAAAGTTATGTGCGCTAATAACATCGCTTTTAATACGCTGCAGAAAAACATCGTGCATGGGACTTGGGACATTTTTCCAATCCGGAGCAGGCTCCCGTGGCATCTTACTGCCTAGCCCCTTTAAGAGGAGGCCCTTGCCCTACAGTGTGACAAATTAGCGTGTTAACAAAACTACACCAAAACAAAATGTTGCAGGTACCAGGGAATTTAATACCAGAAGTCAGTGGCTAATTCCAGGGTTTTACGACCACCCTCCACGTCTAGGCGGACAACATTTTGTTTTACGACTTTTTGGAAATTCAAACTCTTTATAGCAAGCTAGCTGCGACTCGTGGTTTTATCCGCCCCGCGTAAGTCCCGACCCCGCAGAATATTGAGATAAAAAGTAGCTTATGTATTATTCCAAGTCTATCTACATACCGAGTTTCATCTCAATCGGTTTAACGGTTTTTGTGTGAAGGAGCAAAAACACTCGCAAACATTTACTTATTTTTTTTTGTAGAATTCAAAATTAAAATTGCTTTGAATATGTTGTGCAGTTAAATGGGGTTCCTACCGACATATTTATTAGACTCTATTATTACTGCTATTAAAATAGTAAAGCAGTCAGCATATTTAGGCGGTGCGATGATCCATCAGTCAGTCATGCATGACAAAGCATTTTATAATCATCATCATCCGAGCGTTGTTCCCGGTTGCATCTCTCTCGAGAGCCCGGGGTCCGCTTTCCTACTTTTACGTCTCCACTTCGCACGATCTTCGGCATCCCGTGTAGTGAGGCCATTTGCACGCATATCCGATCTTACAACGTCAAGCCAGCACTTCTTGGGTCTTCCCAATCTGCCGCGGCCGGGCGGAGGCGCCATAGCAAGACATTTGTTTCCCACGTAACTAGCCGGTTTCCGTAGAACGTGGCCGTACCACCGTAAGCGGCATTCTTGCAGTTTGTCTGCAATGTCTCGGACATGAAGGCTGCCCCTGATGCGGGAGTTTCTGACGCGGTCTTTTCGCGTCACTCCACACATCCAGCGCAGCATCTTCATCTCCGTGACACGCAGCTCCTGCTTATGTCGCTCAAGCAATGGCCACGCCTCACTACCATACAAAAGGACAGGTCTAATGATCGTTTTATAGACCTGCCCCTTCAGTTTAACCGGCATTTTCGGGTCACAGATGACACCAGTTACCTCTCGCCACTTGGCCCAAGCTGCCGAAATGCGGGACTTGACGTCGCAATCGATGTCGCCGGACTCGGGCCGCTTTTATAATAAATACTTATATGTACCTAAACATAAACAAAACACAAGAAAATACAAAACTATTTACGTAGATAGCATAGACTGATATTTAGTCACTAATGTTTAACTTATAAGTAGGTAAATTTTAAAGATACAATCACAAAAATAAGCCGAACAAAAAAAGTTGGTTTTGACTACCAAAAAATATATTGTCTCCTACACTCGTCAAAGTCGCACAATCGCTGACGCAATACTGTGAAACGAAATCAAACGCTCTTACCGCTCCTCTATTCCCTTGCAGCCCCTACGCTATCTCTTATAGTTTCGATAATATAGCGACTGTCACTTTCGTCCTGAGGCAAAATCGTACCCAGTCTACCCTACCTACCACCTTAACCCTTAACAGTTGAGTGCTAACGGCACGACTTCTGAGAAAAACTTTGTACGGCTCTTTGAAACTTAGTTAAGAGAAAAGGATACGCACTCGTTCTCCATACAAACGTAGTCGACTGTTTCCTAGATTTCCTCCCACATTAGAGCAAGTATGTTTATGCTATAAAACCTACATATATTCTGCCATGACCATGCACCTACACATTTTGATTTCTTACATTTTCTAATTAGAATAGAAGTAAAATTCAGATTAAGTATACAGAATTACATGAAAAAAATCAAAGAGGCATGATCTAAACGTAGAGGCAAACAGACGGACAGCGGAGTCTTAATAAAAGGGCCCCGTTTTTACGATTTGGATACAGACAGAACCCTAAAATGAAAGAACTTGTCTTTAAACATGTGACATTGAATGAAAGGGGGGGATCCCTTCTTTCAATATCACAGGCTAGGAGGGAGTCTTTTGTTACTTATTTGACGTTCGATATATAAAATAAATATAAGTATTATATCCGTTGTCTAGTCACCGTAACACAAGCTTAGTCGCTTACCACGGGGCTTGATGGCGCTGTGTGTTGTTCGCAGAATTTATTTATTTATTTATTTATTTATAATGGTTCTAGAATATTGGAACCAATATACTCAATACCTATGTATGTATATGTATAGGTACTTACCGACTTGTTCTCCGATCCATCATTTTGTTCTGAAACAAAAAGACGAAGTTTAGATATATCGTTTTACTCTTTATTATTGGTAGGTAGGTCGAAAACTCTTTCTTGTCAAATTGTTTTATGGCTCAAGGCTCAATTCAACCAAACTGGAATAAGCAACGAATAGTAATTCTCCGCATAAATCGTAAATGCATAAAGCTGTAGTCGTATTTTTGAACCGTCAGAAAACCTATTTGTATGCGAAAGGTTAATTAATGCATACGAGACAGTACAAACTTGCGGATTTCGTACTTTTGTACACGAATAATATATTATTGCACTATTTATAGCACTACAGCGCCATAAATAGCATGAATTAAAAGTTGCTTGCGCTCTGTAAGTATAAATCATCTAAAAAACTGATAAAAAGGCTAATTATTATTACTATACGAATAATTTAATTCCAGTGGTTCAAAAATACGGCTAACTGTTTAATCGAAAAAATGACGCTTAATGCGAAGAATTGTTATCCGTTGCTTATTTCAGTTTGGTTGAATCAAGCTTTAGTCGGATAGGGGTTGGGTTAGGTTTATTACTTTGAATAAACATTAGAACATATTAATAAATTAAGGTATTGTTCAACAACCTCATTCATGTCATGCAGAAGACATTACCAGCCGTGATAAGTTTCCGCTAGATCGGTCTCAGGGGCGGTTGACTGGCTCGCTTACAGCCCCTACACGTGTACAGCTAGTAACAAAAGTAATAGGTAGGTATACTCGTGAATATGTGACTTTTATAATGAGCGGTGTTGGTCTCGAATCTTAAGAAAAAGGTATGTGCGCTAATAACATCGCTCTTACGGTGAAGGAAAAACATCGTGAGGAAACCAACATGTCCTAGGACTCACCACGGTTCGAAGACATGGGATATTCAGTGTTTTCTATGTATCATATGTATGTATTTACAAAAAAAAAAACAGTGTAATATGTTTATGTAGTATATCCGTTGTCTAGTACCCATAGTACAAGCCTAGTGCTTAGTTTGGGGCTAGATTACGCTGTGTGTAACGTCGTGCAATAATGCTTTACATAATAAAATTCCAAACTGCCTAACTCTTGACAGTTATTGAAAGAAATTGGTGTGGTGTCCTTACATGAAAACAAAATACAGCAGATACGCTACCTAGTCTCGGAAAATGAGACGATAAAATTGCGTCTAGCTGACGCACTAGCCTCAGTCGTTATGTCGAACCGTTGCCGCATGAGCGAGCACGTGCTGTCACACTGCGATTATCTTTTTGACATCCATAAGAATTCCTTTTTGTTTATTTACAAATGCCTGAATCATTCTTAAAGACAAATGTTTTTAAATACTATAATTTTATGAAAATGCATGTAGGTGTTTTAGCTCATTTTCCGAATACGCAATGTTAGAATATACCGTATCTACTGTTTTTGTTTTCATCTAAGGGGGTGTCTAAAACTTTGCGTGAGAAATTACACACAGTGGGAACAGATCGGTAAAAAGGGGTAAGACTCTAGACATAATTATAATTTTTGCACTTTTCTGTCCTTCAATCAAATTTTAATTGTTTCTGTTTCAATCAATTAAAGTTCATTTTTTCATAAGCAAACATCAACAATTCGTACTTTTTAAACTTACACGATTTCCGTCCATCATTATTAGAAACACAGGTCTAGGTTGCCTTGTAGATAATTATTGTTAATAAATACCTAATTACCTAGACATTTCGGCAAACGGGCTACAGCGGCCGTGGTCGCGGCCTTTGAAAACTCTGATAAATCTACAACGCGATCTAGACTTGTGTCTAATAATAATGATCAACAATTCGGTTCCGTCCATAGTAATTAACTTGCCAATTTCCCAAACTAAGTATAAAACATCAACAATATTACTACATCCCGAGTACTGATCCATTAAGTATGATCTCAGTAAAGTTCGTGTAATAGGTACTTATTAAAACCATAATCTCTGATGATGACGTTATCCGTTCCTATCAACTCTCTTCTACAGATTATCTCAGTTAGAAACATAATAAGCCACGTTCAATACGCCCATGCCTCATAGAAGTACCTACAAAGAAAAATCCGGTCACGTTCGAGTCGAGCGAGTCCGACTCGAACTTGACCGGTTTTTTCTTCGGCACGAAGGGCCGCTATCACAATTGGGTACCGAATCCTAAAATGAACACTAGACCAACCAATCCCTGAACGCAAAGCGAACGTTAAGTTTATCACTCAATCACTAGATGGCGCTAATGGTCAAAATACATCGCTGTATCGTTGCGTTTTAAGTCAAGAAACACGATTGTTGTTTGGTAGCCCCCCTTAAATATTTGTTTTATTTTGTTTCTAGTATTTGTTGTTATAGCGGCAACGGAAATACATAATCTGTGAAAATGTCAACCGTCTAGCTATATTACGGTTCATGAGATACAGCCTGGTGACAGACGGACAGACAGCGAAGTCTCTATAATAGGGTCCCGTTTTCACCCTTTGGGTTCGAAACCCTAAAAACTATAGACATGAATAGGTATATGAAGTCAATGTAACCAATGTAAAATCTGGCTCTCATGCAGAGATCTGACCTAAGATTTTGCTCCATTCTGGTACGATTTACATTACACTTATGTATACATTCAAGTGCCTTTCACAAATACGCAGCGGGGGGTCACAATTGTGACATTTAATATTTTCTTTTCTATTAGTGCTGGGAGTTAAACAGTAGGTAAGTACTTATCATAAACCAATTTAATATTTTTGCGAGTCTTTTGCCAGAGTATAGTACCTAATAGTACGTAGTAGAGCCTCCTATATAAAATAAATATCGCCTGTACCAGGCGATATTTATTTTATTTTTTTCTGAAAGCAGACAGTCAAATATAATAACAATATAGAAGGGTAGGTACCTACTATGCAATAGCTTAATAGTGCCACACGTGTTTTATTCCAAACCTACTACTTTGGAAAAAAAACGTGTGGCACTCGGGGATTGCCGCTATAGGTAAATCTTTTCTAATCTAGTTGCATAGCAACAATGCAAAAGATTTACGGAGTGGGCGGAGTGGGGGGGTTGTTCCGCGCTCAAAGCCCGCGATAAAAGCTATGCAATAGCTTAAAAAATTACGTCCTTTGGAAGGCTTGCATGGAGTGAAACGAAGTTAACACGTTACGTCGTCGAATAGTAGATTCTCTTTATTATAGTAACAATGAAATATTAATAAAGTCGAGTACTCTCTCCCCCCCCTCCCCCTATGCTTCTAAGTTCGCAATTGGGTCAATCATTTGTATTCTTCTATAAATAATCAATTTTTACCGCCGACATCTCTTCAGTATTTAAGTATGGCAGAAGATTCCATTCATTGAAAATCTATTTAGCACCGACCATTATATTAATTGTTCAATATATTATTTATTTGAACTCTACGTACTGTGTTTATTGTAGGACACAAATGGAATCGTTGTTATTTACAAGAAAGGCCTTTGTCAATGATATCAAATTTAGTCTAGATTTTCTCGAAACAATAAAATAGGTGGGAAGGTAAATAAATGGTTATTGTTTAGCTATTTATAGTGCCAGACTTGGTAGACTATTAAATATTTTATACCCTTAGACTGCGTCCTTATTAGTTATTAGGATACGTTGCGTCGTATTCTGTGGTAATTACCACAGAATAGTCAATAGTCACAAAAAAAATTGCGTCTTCCATCGGAGCCCATTGCTACGGATTTCAGACTCAGACTACAGGCCAATAAAATATTTTATTGTAGGTATAACATTTCATATTATCAAAGTTTGACATAATAATATGTTTTAAATTATGTACCCATCATTATACACTTCCTCTAGACTGTCCTTGTACTATTTGCAAATAATTTACAAATATTATAAAATACTTGACACTCGCTAATTCCCAAATGGCCATAATCGGTTTCAGAAGGAGTAGAAAATAAATAAATAACTATAAAAAACAAAAATACAGTAACTAAGAACAATTTTATAAGATTAAAGGTGCCAACTTATTTATCCTACCATATTCTATATTCACATTATAAGTAAAAATGTGCCAATACCACAGACATCTTGCCCTTTGACTATCTTACTACGACGCAGGTTAAAAGCTCGTGTCTTAGCCGGATATTATTCTATTATTTCGTAGTTGGATAGTCATGGCTGCTTATTGTTACCTACACAAATACTTTTAGCTAACAGGAGATATTAATAATGGAATACACAATAAGGTGTTAAGCTAAGTACAAAGAGCAACAAAGAAAACACGCGATCAAAAGCTAATAAAGTTATTTACACGAACATTTTCTTCTTAAATTGGTATTTATTGTTGTTTCATATTGTTTTGCCAGCGGTTTCGTAATATTTAACAAATTGATTTCGATTCTACGGCGGTAAGTTTTGAATTATTTCGAACAGTCTTTGATAAATTGCTCGCAATTTCGAGACCTACACATTGAAAACAGAAGCAGCTGCTGCCTGAGTTAATTGATTTGATTGTTTATTATGTAGGTAACCAAATTAATTACCTGATTAACTATAGCATTAATAATAACTAACTGTTACTTTAAATAACTGTAAATTTAATTAAATCAATTAATCAAAATAATGACTGTGAGAACTATGATGCGAAACTTGTAACTACCTAAAACAATCTTCTGATACCTACATAAAAATACATAGTTAAATACGTATGCATGTTTACGTAGTTATCATAATATTGTTAAGTTCTTCACTCTATACTTATGTATATACTTACCGACTTTCTAACTAGATACCCATATAGGTTTTTTAACTTCACAACTTACACAAGATCACTTACTTTGTACCTACATATAAAACATAATTAATATTAAAAACTAAATTAAAACTAAAACTGATTTAAATAAAACTAAACTAAACTAAATCTAAATCAGCTAAAATAAATGTACCTACATTAAATTAAATAATGAAAATCCAAAATCCAAAAAGGAGACTCTAGGTATGGTGCTTCCCAATAGGGTGGCTGTATTGTTTCTTTAGATATTCGTATTATATTTATTCGTTATCAAAAGTAGCAGTCAGTAGACGTTCTTGCATACACCTATGAAATTAATTACGTCCTACGTTTCAGTTATTGTTGTAGGAGAGAGGACTGGCAAACCGACGTCGTTAACAAAATACGGGCGGTATGGACTTAGACCTTACCACACAAGTAAGGTAATTAAATTAGTATAATATTGTTTAATTTGAGAAATGACTATTTATACTAACTATTTATTTTCTCAAACTAAGAAAATATTTACCTCTGTACCTCTACCATGAGTTGATAGGTAAAAAAATACGTGTACTGTAACGTTAACAGTTTGACCTTCTGCAGTGCACAGAGCCCGCGGCTGTTTCCTGCCGCAACGGTTGCTACTTGTCGGCCGCGCGTGCCGATATTTTGCCGTGCGAACATGCCTAAACTGTTAACGTTACAGTGCACGCATTTACGTATCATCTCATAGTGGTAGGTACTGTAACTCTGGAAGTATTTATGTTCTTGCCAATGTACCTACCAATGCAATATAATAAATGACATCCTTGGTATCAGTTGCAGTTGAGAAAACATGCAAACAGACATCATCGGTAATTTATCCATTTTTTTGGTTATCTTTTTTATTCATGAGGGTGAAATTATACGATTTTTAATTTACATGGTTGTTTTTATTACATATACCTATAATTTAAAACAGGGGTTTACTATGTCTCGTAAACAGGCCAGTTGCAATTTTAGTGGCGAAGTATCGAGCTCCCTAACAGCAAATAAAAACATGGTAAATACCCCGTTTCTTTTCAAATAATATTTGAACGTATAAAATGTTTATTTTACACTTTTGATCTCAAGCTAGTACGTACAAACATAGAAACTAGGTGAATTTTCTTTAAAAGGTATCTACTCTGTCAAATAAAACATCAATCAAATGTAGATATTTATAAATAAAATACATTAGTTACCTACCTACATAAAGAATTTCAAAACGTTTTTTTCTTCAATCGAATAGGCAGAACAGTTATTGAATCCAATAAGTAGGTAAGTACAAGGAATATTAAATATTTTCTTTTGACCCTGTGAAGTGTAAGAATAAGGAGACGTACCTACTTACGTACTCGTGATCCCACGCTTGGAAGCATCCATTGATAGCCTATTTTAAGCTTTCGGATAAAAAATAAGGAGATCCAATTGAGAAAAGTAATATTTTTCAAAAAGTTATTATAATATAATACTTAGTTATTTCTTTGAATTTTGAGATGAATCAGGCAAATAATTATTTATTCATGTTTTTTTACGCGCTAAGCAACGCTCTGTATTAATTTTTCTCTGCTATTAGATTTATTAATAAATCTAATAGGCATAACAGGCAGCGGTTTTTAGATAGGTAAAGTATGTGATAACGAGTGTGATGTAGATACACGCCTACTGTAGGTATATCTAATATATCGAACTTTCGGTAAGAGAGGGGCATAAGTGGCCTTAGGTAAGCAATTACACTTACGCCTTTGTCTTACCGAAGGTACGATATATAAAATTTAATGTCCCGATTGATTTCCTCAACTATATATAGTATTATATCAACGCAGAGTCCAAATCGCTGGTCATAGAGACATCAAATTTGGAGAATATGTTGAGGGTAAAACCGCGGGACTTTGCTAGTCTACATATAACACTCGTGCTTTAAATGAATGTAACCTCACTTCGTCGTCGCCACTTCACTTCATTACGCGCACGGTGGGACACAATGACAGCTACACATTACTTACAGACCAGAATTAACTACTAATTAGCAGATAGCAAGTAGCAGATGATATAAAGAAATGGAACGGATGTAAAGGATGTCAAACTCTACCAGTTTGTACAAACTCTACATGTCGTTTATTTGCAAAGATCGTCTACGGACCAGTGTTTTTAAAGTCATGTAATCGAGATTGTACATAAATCGTATTTTTATATTAATTATTTATTAGAGTGGGATGGGTTGATTGCTAAATGACTAGGAGGGAGCAAGACTTATAGTACTTATAAGGTCTTCTGTCTTTATCTATGTATCGCTATTCTTTGCTTGACACCTAGTTCACTTCATTTTAAATTTTGCATTATGCAAAAAAATAAAATGGAACTGATTTTCGCATATGGACGCGAAAAACCAATTCCAGTCTTTTCGGTTCAGTATATTCAGTCTATTTCAGTCTAGTCTACGGAGTTATAGAATTGGCATCAGGGTATACCTATAGGTCCAAACTTCATAAGGCGTCAAAATGCGCAGGACAAGAATATCAAGTTAAGGGCCCTATTCTGAAAAACTGAAAATCCATGTCGGAAATTGTTGATTATTTCATGACGGAATGTCGTAGAACTTTTTTTTGTGTACAGATTGTAGGCGTCATTGTTTCCGATATTTTAGTGCAGTTTCCATACAAATATGTCGAAACGTATTGAAGCCTATCGACATTTTAGCCAAATCAGACATTTTTTGTCTAAAATTTGGATAGGCTTTGCACCAATAGGAGGTTCTTGTCTTAAAACTACACCAAAATGTAGGAAACAATGTCACCTACAATCTGTGCACAAAAAAAAGTTCTACGACATTCCGTCATGAAATAATCAACAATTTTCGATGAGCCCGACAGGGATTTTCAGTTTCAAGGTCGTTGGCGTATATACTCCTCTTAATTTTTGACGGACTTCCAAAAAGTTATGTTACCGTTACAGTTTTACGGGATAGATCCCGTGCCCGACTTCAGATTATGAAGGTCGTTGGCACTGGTTGGTAAGGTCACTTTATTCCTAAGGTCGATACTTTTTTGTTGAAATTAAAACACTAACAGAGCCTAATAGGAATTTTACACTGTATTAAACGTACGTGCCCCGAATAGCGGATTTAATTAAATTTTAACAGCCTAGGTCCAGACTTTGAAGTTAATTTGATCCCAAAAATCTGTCAGAGTAAGTTATTATGTTATGACGTAAGTTTGGTCGATTCAAATAGTTGTAGGAGTTGTTATCTAACTTCACTTTACATAATAAGCACAACTAACTAACCAAAAATACTTGAAACACTGATGTTGAAGTTGACAAAACGGTAGGTACAACTAAATATGCTAAATCTGAGGTGGGTAGATACGTGAGTATTCCATGACTTTGGTCGGGATTTTTAGAGTGACTATCAATGCACAGCCTAAACCGCTGATAGTAGAGAACTGTTCGGAGAGTGTGCTTTATTATGATGTAGACATCCGATAAGAAAGTGTTTCTGGAAATTCCAAGAGGATCGGTACTTACGCGGGTGAAACCGCGGGACCCAGCAGCTTACCTAAGCTTCTTTCTTTAACTATTTTTGATGTGAACGGGGTGGGTAAACCTGATTGTTGGCGTGGCGATACAGGCCGTGGCGACGCATCGCCACGCTATGTGATGGAATATAAAAAAATTGGTAATGTATTTACTATAATAATACGTAACTTATAGAAAACAATTTCGATGTTTCACATCTGCCATGCGTTCCGTGAAGGCCCACGTTTTTTTTTGTTGACCAAACATATTCAGAAATTCATCAAAATTTATTTTTGATGAAATTTGATGAATTTCTGTGTAAAAGAGATAAGAGATCTTCTGCTCAGACCTTTCTATGAATCCCAGTCATATTATTTCCCAATCATCACGGTCGAAGGAGCTTATTTGTTGTTTGTTTATATCAGTTTCCGTTCGATTACACGAGTCCGTCCACCCCTTGTTATTCCTCTCACGTGTGACAGCCCGTCCGAAATAACTTCTTGTGTGGTAATATCCTTCAATAACTTCGATAATGTAAGCAATTTATGATGAACACAAACCACAAATCCAGTACGAAGGGAGAGTGTTTTGTGAACCTTATTAATTTTATATGAGGTTAAGATCGGAAGATTTTATTTTAAGTGTTACACTTGAGGGAAAATTTGTGTTAAGAAATTGCTTTTTGTTGCAAAATTAAATGCGGGATTTGAACCCTACTCTAGCAGGGGGTGCTAACCAACAGCACCAACTCAACTCAAGGCACAGGGTTGGTAAGGAACACATTATATTCTCATTTTTTCGAGTTAGGCTCCTATAATTTATTATAATTATAATAAATAAATGAATCGCTTCTCTATAATTTTGACTTCAAAAAAAATTACTTAGCATGGCTCTGGGTTTTGAGCCCAGTTTATGTGATTTTACATTAGTGACAGTGTTGCAGTGTCACCGCAAAGCTACAAGATCACCAACACGACGAGCCAGGAGACCGAGAAAAACTCGAAGTAAAACTTACAAAGAACTATCTTCATATGGCTCAACTTTTCTAAGACAATCAAGAATCTAATGAAACGTCGTTGGTGAGCAAATATAAAAGTTTGAAGTTCAAAGGAACAACAAGGAAGGACCGAGAAAGGTTCAAGAGTGAGAAGGTAATGAGGAAATTACTTCTTATATCTTACGAGAAGCTCATTGGTTTAGCTGAGCCCACCGATCTTGTATAATCATCTTGTATAATCAAGCAACGCCTGGCGGGGTCATTACTTAGATGGGTCAGCGATAATGTGTGTGGCAAAAAATCATTTTCTCAAAGTGTAATTGTCGTGTCAGCTCTCGAGATGTAACCTTCTCTATCTTCCGTGTAAATTTTACTTAGGTATACTTAATTGAAGTTCAAAAAAAAATATGTTTTACTAATTATATTAACTTTATTGAGTCACAAAATACAAATAATGAAAACACCAAATGCAAAGATTAAATCTAAATTAAATAACAATATAAAAATTAAAACAAGATACATTTAGGAAAAAAACAAAATAAAAATAAAACACATATATCTAACTAAATAAACCTAACCTAACCAACCAAAAAAGATCGGACTAGCGACTCTCCAGAAGCTGGCTCGGGCCAACATCTAAAAAGACAGACCGAAACTAATTATAAATTAAACTAATTATATTGCGCCTAATTGTTTCCTAAATCCGCGCCTTAAAAACAGAAGCTTGAAATTAATTCAAAATTAAACAAGGAAATTAATGTCAATATTATTTCAACGAGCTTTTGTTTTAATACGAATTCACTTTAATTGTACTGCGGTTTTGTTAGCTGCTGTTATTAAATTTAAATTACCTTCAAATGAATCAAACTATTCTTATTTAAAATTACCCAGAATATATTCATTATATAGGACAAAACGTAGAATTATTAGTTTATTGTTTGTTATACGTCCAGTATCACGGGGCTATGGAGCCCCGGACTTTGGGAAGGCGTGCGTGGAGCCGAAGCCAACACGTAGAGGCCCTTTTTAATAACAATTTTACTCGCAAACAATGAAGTGGACACCAAGCTGGCGATTATCCCTGTCTGCACTATGAAATGCAGCCAAGGACAACCACCGGATCGAATAGAACTATTGAGAAATCTACGGATGAAAACAACATGGGGCTATAGTGATGTGATGGTAGTGGATTGGCTACTGGGGGAACTATGGTGATATTGGCGCCTGCCGTAACAATGTCCAATAATTATTATTAGAATTTATTTATTAGTAATTAGTAATTTGGATTAAACAACATAATATAAGCTAAAGCATCGAGAGATGTGATCTCGGTAAATGTAATTAACATTAGAATAAACATAATTAGTTAATATACCTTCACCAATCGACATAGGTAGGTACCTACTTCTTTATTTTCCCGCAAATGGGTACCTACGTTTGCAATTTGACATGGCCTTCAATCAGCTTATAATCTGCCTACTAATTATTAATTTCCATATTACTGATCTTACCCAATGTCACTGTGGAAATTCCCCTTATGTACGTACGTACCCGTTTCACTAAAGTGAAATCTAGCGGGGACGTGACTTGAATCGCCGCCGTCGGTTTCTGATGAAAGGAACCAATATGTCGACTAGACATGAACCTTTGTTACCGTTCGTTTCTGTGAACCTAACTCAGTGTGTAGGCGTTTGCTGATTTCCTGCTGATCTCAATTGTGATCAGAATGGTACGTGGATCATTGTTGTTCACTTTGAAACATAGATCGATGTTAATTTGTGCCAATACAACATTTACTAGATATATGTAGTATTCCTGTGTTCTATTTGTAGAAAGATGGCTGATATAAAGTTTTCTTTTATTTTATCTCTCGAAGCGATCAATCGCTTCATATAAAGTTATATTTATATATGTACCATAAAAGTTCTTTCTAAGCTACGCACCTATCAAAGTTTTATGATGATCGGAAAATCATTTTCTCGACCGAATACTGAAGTAGAATATTGAACAGCGCGTATGAAATGCAACATTCTTGAAAATATTTTGTATTTCTTGAAACCGAAATGTATATAAAACGAGTTTTTGATTCGTTATTATGACTTTGATAGAAAATACCGAAAAAGATTCCGAATATTCAACGAATAACTTATTCCATATTATAGAAAAACCTTTTCAATTTTCTCAAATCCGCAAGTAAGTATATACCTTTACTTCGTTTTTTAACTTAAACTATGATTTGACACATTTCCCTATAGAAAAAATACTAAGAACCCAAACGTCAGATCGTAGTCTGAAATTAAAAAATGAAGTATAGGTACCTAGTTGTTTTGAAAGCGTCTTTTGTGAACAAAATTAAACGTCATTAAGACATTCAAGTTCATTCACACGTTCATTAATACGTTGTCTTTATTGCAATACCTACAAGACACTTTATAATATAGCCTGTGATATAGCATACTGAGATAAGTACACTACTTATATGTACCTACCTAGGGTTAGATATGTCTAGGTAGGTACGAAGTACTAAGAAGCACCACTTTATGGCTTGTCGATCCAGAGCGGTGAAGTAGCACTTAGATACGTACCTATAGTCTAGGATTTATTGTGAAGACCAAAGTACTTAGTGTAGGAAATGGAGGGGAAATAAAATAGGGCATTAAGTAGTAGTAGCAATGAAGTCGGTAACTACCTGTCTTTATCTAGGTACTACCTTTGAAGCTATCGGTTCTTTCCTATGTTAAATAAATAAATAATAAACTAATATGGCAGTACATTGAACACATCGCCATCTAGCCCAAAACTAAGCAACTAGACTCGTACTATGGGTACTAGATAACGGATATACTTCATATTTTTTTGGTAAATACATACTTATGGTACATACCCAGAACCAGAAACAAACATTTATAATCATCATAAATAAGTAGTTGTCCCCAGCGGGAATCGAGCCCGCAAACTTCTGCGTTGTAGCCAAATTTCGCCCGAACCACCATTTTTTAGTTTTTTAAGTAGGTATTCATAGTACAGGCGGAAATAGTACCTACCTCCTGTGTCCAATGACCATCCATGAGATAAGTTAAAGGGCTTTATGTTCCATGTCGAACAACGGTATTAATGTATTAAAATCTCAACTCTCTTCTTAAATAGATTCAATAAATATTTCACTAAGCCAAATAACCCTGATTTCGTCATGCAGAGTTGTAACGCGAACAAGGAGCTGTTGAAATATTTAATTAATAATTAGTTGGATGAATGAAATAGTCCAACATTTATCCTGACACATAACTTCTTCACTTACAGAAAGGGTTGGGGTCGTTTTTATCTAAATGTTAACGCCTTAACCCCTTACTTACAAACGCTGATGAACAGCTGCATAAACTATGTGTCGTTGTCTTTTACTGTGACATGAAGTTTCAAAGTTGACAGATAGGGACAAACGATACATAACTTAGTCATCTGTTAATCATCGTTTATAAGTAAGGGGTTAAATTCGTATAACGAAGCTTTGCCTTCGGAATAGATGGTCGCACATGTGGTTTGCCACAATTACCTATCAACTTGAATATTCGCCAATAGAATAGCCTAGTGTAGCCATAGCCAATACCGTAGCCCACATAAAGCGATTTAGGCTAGGGCCGAAGCCTTTAAAAATGGTCAAAAGTGGAACTAAATTATAGTAGAATGAAACCCATTGGAAAAGGAAGAGAATATAACAAAAATTATAGGAAAAATACATTACGGGCGATCTGAGGTCGGGAAACTCTCTATACCTCTCTCTAATAATTTACAATGGTAAATTATATTTTTTTAGACCATCAGAAAGTAGAGATTTTAACGAACAAAAAGCCCGGAAGAAGCATCGGGAGAAGACTTTAAAACAAAAGCCTTCGGACCGTTTTAAATCCTAGTCCTCGAATAACATTCTTATGTGACGGTTTAGAGGCATAGTTTGAAGGCAAAGATTGTTTAGCTTGACGTCTTCTTTCGATTGGTATACGAATCCATCCGCGACATAGCGTTTTTTTTATTTTTTTCGAACAATTTCCTTTTATAATTTCATTGGCCCATATCTCGGAAACGTGTCACTTTAGAACAACATGTGATAGAATATTTTCTCTTTGTTTAGGTTTCTTCTATCCAAATATATAGGTTTCATTGTGCGACAAGAGACTATGCAAGGTCTACATATGGATTTAAGATGTTCTTTGGGCATAATGCCACGTTGATGTTGTTTCCAGCCCCAATCTGTTGCTGTCAGTTCGTTATCCAGCCAAGTTTGAAGCTGATAATTTTGATTCGAGTTTTTTCATTTGTTTGCATTTTCTGAGAAAATTTACCATTTTAATGTATATTTTTATTAGACCATTAGAAAGTAGAGAATCCAACAAACAAAAAGCCCACCAACGTTTTTAAAAAATGAGATATTTTGACGCGAGATTTTTTGCTTGAAAAGTAGGGTGCTTTTTTCGATATTAAGTCAAATTAAGGTGAAAAAATAGTATTTTTTTAATCCAAAAATTTACAGTGTGTTCAGGGCATAAATAGGCATTTTTTCCAAATTTGGTGAAAAAATAACCTTTTTTGTATAAGATAAACAATAAACACCAAAAACGTGGTTTTTTAAATTTTTCACATACATTTTGAGGTTATATGTAAAAATGGTGTATGCAAAAGTTGTAAGTAGCTCTTTTTATTACCTACAAACTTTGCTATTCAACTATTTTCCATAGGACTTGTAGTTTTGCTACAAATCAAGAAAAACCGATTTTAACCCTTTACAACACACCGGGTGGGGGGAGGGGGGGGTTCCCGACCCTAAATCGCCCGTAATTTATTTTTCCTGTAATTTTTGTTATATTCTCTTCCTTTTCCAATGGGTTTCATTCTACTATAATTTAATTCCCTTTCAAACATTATCTACCCTAGCCTAATTGTTTCATTCGTGTTTCAAATACCAATAGGCCGGTACAGACACCATGGAAGACGAATCGAAACTCGTTCCTTCCCACAAAGTTATGAATTTAAAAAAAAAAGAATTAAAAATGTGTGAGCTTAGATCTCGATTTGTCAAACAGATTATTTTTTCATTTTTATAAGACACGGGTCTAGAGATCGCGTTATAGATAATAACTTTTATTAACTACCTCGACGTTTCGGCAAACGGGTCACAGCGGCCGTGGTCCCTAGAAGACATTTAATAAATTTTTTTATCTATAACGCGATTTAGACCCGTGTCTTGTAAAAATGATTGACGGAAATCGTGTAAGTTTAAAAAGATTATTTTTTGATGAAACAACATTAGTTAGAAAAAAAAAAAACAACAACACAACAACCGCGTGACCGAGATACATTTCTTCCAACAAAACAAGACCTCGAGAACTAAATGAAATAGAAGTAGCTATAGATCTTCATTTCCCTAGAAGATTTACCGCATATCATTATATGCTTCGAACAAAGGGGTCAATTGATACCTTACTAAACTCGGCCAAGGGCAAAATATATTAGGTGCTTTGCTAAACTATTAATGGCGTTAAGGTTAATGGGATGAAACTAAACTGAATCTATAAGTGTATATTTAAATTAAACGGTTTTACATGGTAGGTACCAAAATCCAGATTTTCATTAACAAAAAAAGTTGCTGGTTTTGGGCAACTTTTATGTTTTCCCTTGGGATTATAATGTATTTTATCATCATATAACCATATAATAAAACCTTCGGGATGAATTTCTCTAAATTATTGTGAAAACTTAGTAATGTAATGAAAATCTGTAACTGTGATAATTTTAAAGAATTTAGTTGACAGGCGACTTTTTTTCAAAACACAGAAAAATAAAGTATTAATAAACGTTTAAATTCACACATAGCTTTACATTTTACCAAGTGTTAATCACGCATTATTATTTATTAACGAGGAGACATCTCGCGACCAAGACCAATTAGTAAAACATTATGTAACTAAATTAAAGTTGAATAGTTATAGCATGTTATAGCTATAGTTTTGATACTACCGAGAGCTTAACAAAGTTTTTAGCACGGTAATATCCACCAACGTTATATTTCAATAGCACTTATCGATCAGTGGACACTGGACGGGCGTGAAACTGCATAATAACGTCCGTGCTAAACCGAGTAATTACCTGCATACCACTAGTTAAGCCGTAGGCGGTAACTAGCTAGTTCAACAAGCTTTATTCCACGGAACGTGCATATTCCTAAATGCATTAACACCCGGTACTGAGAATCAATTTTGCGCCTCATTACTGTTACTGGTAAATCTATATAAAGTGTTTAATATTCTGTGGTGCAAGGTTAAACGTGGAGCGGCCATGAGACTGTGGAAATGGAGTGATAAAGATCAACTGCACCTCAGTGTAACGAGCGCTTACATGGATAGTGTTGATGCAAATAGATTTAACTTGTATTACTAAGAACGTCGGATTCGCGAACTCGCTTCACGTTTTACCTTCACTGGCGCCCATGACCAACAAGTCATGAGTGAACATTCACTTATATCTACACTGAAACGTACCCTTATATCTCTTTGGGTGCTGATTGAAGTTCGAACATTACACTTCAATTGAGTGACTCAATTTGTAATAAGTTAGCAGTAAAATGAACCTATTTTTTGGTTTAAATCGAGTTACTTTTATTATATTAGGCGTTTTTCAACACCCGATCTATCTCAGTCTACCCGTGAACAGGTGGTCTGGAAAGACCTCGAAAAGTCCGATAACAACGCGACTAAATCCGAAAAATGAAGAAAAATTTAGGTTGCAACCCTATTCACTTCGTTTTGAACTAGATGGGGATGTAAAAGCGGTATTTCACAAATATACTAAAGCAATAATAAGCAACACCGATCAATAGGATAAGATAAGTAGGCATAAACGTTATCTCAAGTTGTCAAGTGTTGTTATATCGTTCAGTTGAAAATGGAATCATAAATCGATATTCTATACTTATCTTCATATTATATCCAACATCATTTTACACGGAATGTTCAATATTTTATTCATTTTTATTTCAAAGAGATATTATTATTTATGCTAGGTATCAATCGTCTATCTTTCTTTAATGATATGTATAAAAAATCATACATAAAAAACAGATTGCTCCAAATATTATATTTTGTTATTTTTATTTTAAAGTTTCTTGCCAAAAATATTGGTGACTTACAACATTTATTAAGCTTTTCTTAGTAAAAATGTTAGAAAGAACACTCTTGAAAATGAAAGACGTGCTTTTAACGTATTTTATTTAACTAATAAGGGTTCAATAAACCTTTATAAATGGAAAGGTAATTTTCCGTCCAGCTCGATTTAGCCACAAAGTAAGCAAACAGACTCAGATAACGTAGCATTCTCTAACATTGTAACTTTCCATGAAAATAAAGCGAATGGAAATCTACGTAAACAAAAACATTTCTTCATTCGTATTGTATGTATATGTTATAGGCAATGTGTATAATGCAGGCATTCTATACATTTCCTAGGTATTGTATAGAATGCCGGGGTCGTCCAGGCAAATGTGTGAAATGATATTGAATGTTCAAACTATTTTACACTTTACCTAGGAAATGTATGGAATACCTAGGCATTGTATAGAATGCCGGTTGACGCATAGGTAATGTATGTAACGTGTTTTTTTGCGTAGACAGCGTTTCGATTTTTATACATCACGCCTTTTTTATTTACAGAATAAGGCGCTTTGGCGACCGCTGCCGTCGTTCATTATACACATTGCCTGATGCGCTTCGGGCATTTTATACAATACCTAGGCAATGTATGAAATGAATCGTATTATACACATTGCCTGAACGTTTTAGGCAATGTATAAAATGCCTAGGCATTCTATACAATGCCGGATTATACACATTGCCTATAACATATACACACCATATCAAATTTTCAAAGGCGTGGACAGAAATAACAAATATTTATACATCTACCACTCAATCAAATCACAAGATTCTACCTAGGCAGTGTCTTGTTTTTCTTGCGGGAGCGATTGGGTTACATTCGATTCTATAAATAGGAAATATTGAACCAATGTTTTAAAACTAGATACCTAACGATGCTTAGTGTGGCTTTGTTCAATATGGAAAGTAATGAAACTGTCTTCGGTTTTTTAATAGACAGGTGAATGTTGCAACTGCAACACTACCTTACCTGATGCTAAGTGACAATTTGATCTAAGATGTAGCAAGATTACGTAAAAACTTATTAAAAGCCTTTGGATTGGACACAAATATAGGTATGCAACTAATACCGTGTTCCTAGGATTTAGAAACTAGGTACAACCTACTTAACCTACCTCTTCTATCCACTGTTATTTTATTCCCACACACTCTCCCAACCCAACCAAGCAATAAGTAGGTAACTTAATAGCACAATAGTCGTCAATTTATATGTGCTAAACATTGTGCAAACTCTCAAGTCTCAAAGAACCTTTGTAAAGTTTTTTTATCAGATCATTCAAATTGAATTCCAACTTGTTTGAAATGTATTCAAATACGAACTTTCAATTCCTGCAAAGGTCAACCTTTATTACAGGAATAAAATGGAATAACGAAGTAGTTTGAATTGAAGGAAATAAAGGAACTTATTAGCAATTTATACTCAAAATAAATTTATATTCCATTAATTCTGAGTAGAGTATTAGCTTTTGGTGACCAAAATACTGGCTGATTTGGCTAACGAATAGGTATTGATCCAAAGAGGCAAGCCTTTTGGTTACCATACCTAGAGACTAGATACCTATTTAAATTATTTAGTTAGGTATATAGTAGCACAGAATATATAAATAGTATGAGGTAAACGTTTTTAAGTGTTAATTATGTAATCTTGTGTAAATTGTAAAATAAATCCAAAGTAGGTTACTTATTGTATTCAGTCTGTTGTATGATGGAATAATTTTAATAAATATAAATCAACTATTGACACAATTAGCATCAAAATGATAGACATAAAAATTCCACCTTTTGTTTCGGGACTTTTTACTTTCCTAAATTGAACAATCGTATTTTACAAATAAAAGGTAACGAAAATTACAAACAATCAAGCATTATTAAGAAAAACATTTTGATAGGCAGATAGAAAAAGATGATAATTATTTTTATTTCGTTTTTTTATATATTTTTAAATCATCACTAGCCAGAGTCTTGCGGCTTCACCCGCGTAAGTTCCAATCTCGTAGTGATTTCGAAAAAAAAATAGTGGATTTTTCGATATTCTCGCATGACAAACACCACACTCTCCAATCACTTACTTGGGTTCTGTGTTGATATACAGGGTGGTCCAACTAGTGACGTCAATAAACTTTTTTTAGATTCCTTACACCTGGGGGTATCCGAAAATACCCCATGTATGTTCTGCGATTTTTTGTAGTTTAGGAGTTATGGCCTTTTTTCTGATTTTCTACTAAAATGCGACCACTGACACCTATTTGCTCATACTGACTGCAATAATTGAGATAATTGGCTGATTTCTTTTCAAATGTGGAGCTGAATAATTGGGTCATGTTTCCTGTTACAAAAAAAACGCGTAACACCAACCAAACTGTTACAAATAAAAAAAGTATTTCATAAAGTGAGCGTAGACAAAACGCTATAAACACTTTAAAGAGCAATTAAAAGAAAAACTCGCCTATTATTTTTTTTCCAAACCAACTTCAAAAACTTCCTTACTTCATCAGCTACCCTATCATTTTTATTGATCTATCATTAGAGGATCATAGCAAAAATTTTATTTTAAAATTCCTTGGTCGAAAATTCTCTCACTCATCTTACTGAAACTGAAGGGAAACTCCCGGCCTAATCTAATAACATAAAAACATATTTGTTCTTATTTTATTTAATACATTTATTTGTACAAAGCTTAATTCAGATTTGTGCGGAAGTTTTTTTGCGGAAGACAAAAACCATCACTAGATGGCGCTAGTGGAAAAATACATCGTGGTATCGTTGCGTTTTTATGTCAAAAATCACGTTAGTTGTATGGGAGTTCCCTTAAATATTTGCGGCTACAGTAATACATTATCTGTAAAAATGTCTAGCTATCACGGTTTATGAGATACAGCCCGGTGCCAGACGGTCAGACAGCGAAGTCTTAGTAATAGGGATGAGTGAGAGAATTTTCGACCAAAGAATTTTTAAATGAAATTTTTGCTATGATCCTCTAATGATAGACCAATAAAAATGATAGGGTAGATAGCTAATGAAGTAAGGAAGTTTTTGAAGTTGGTTTGGAAAAAAAATAATAGGCGAGTTTTTCTTTTAATTGCTCTTTAAAGTGTTTATAGCGTTTTGTCTACGCTCACTTTATGAAATACTTTTTTTATTTGTAACAGTTTGGTTGGTGTTACGCGTTTTTTTTGTAACAGGAAACATGACCCAATTATTCAGCTACACATTTGAAAAGAAATCAGCCAATTATCTCAATTATTTCAGTCAGTATGAGCAAATAGGTGTCAGTGGTCGCATTTTAGTAGAAAATGAGAAAAAAGGCCATAACTCCTAAACTACAAAAAAATCGCTGAACATATATGGGGTATTTTCGGATACCCCCAGGTGTGAGGAATCTAAAAAAAGTTTATTGACGTCACTAGTTGGACCACCCTGTATGTATAGTCCAGGCATTCAATGAGTCAATCAATTAATCAGTCATGACATGGAATTTTATATTATAGATATAGATATTTTAACTAATTTTTCGGTTTTAATCACGTTGTATTTATTACTTTTAGCATTGTTTCAATGCTCGACGTTTTGAGAAGAACCCCTAGGTTCCTCCTTCAGGATTTAGATTTAGCATTGAAACGATGCTAAAAGTAATAAACACCCACGTGATTAAAACCGAAAAATGAGTTTATTTTCAATCAAACATCGCGAAAACAGAAATTCAAATTGAATAAATTATCATTTTGAGACTCATCAAACTGTATATGAACGCAGGGTTCACCTTTTGAGCAGACAATGCTCGTGGGTACCTAACCCACGCACGTAGACGGCATGAATAACGTTCTTTAGTAGACTATAAACAAAGTGGGTTGGTTATAACGATCTCCGTGACCCAGGGAAATCAACGGTGCTGAGCGTTGTGGGTTCGATTCTAACCGTCGAAAAAATATATGATTTACCTACCTCTTATTTCATATTTATTCTTTACATGTAGTGGTGTTAGCTCACCTAGTATTAGAGTTTTCAGGCCCTAAGGCCTCTAACTTCTGCTTTCAGAGACAACAACCGGGACCAACTGCTTAACGTGCTTACCTACTAATATTTAATAATGGTTAGTGTTTTTAATAGTTAGCTAGGTAAACGTTTGATTTAGACCCAAAGACAACAAACATACACACAGACATACTCACAAAGTTACACCTTTATAGTATTATAGTAGGATTATTTGAAGGATTCCTGATAAAGCCAAAAGAATGCAGATAGAATTCTCGGCGAAATTGTCAACAATGCGTGGAATTTACAACAGTCGAGTGCCTTAAATGAATGGGATAAGAAATATGGACCTGTCCGAAGCGATATGTTATTATATTTTTGTAATACAACAATTTTTAGGCTTTTTTATACACAATAAATAAGCGATTGTCTTCTATTGCACCTTATGGTGAAATCCACCAAGTAACCCCTTTTTGATGCCAAAAACAAACGCAAACTTGCTGAAAATCGACAGTCGGGTTAGTGAAAAGAAACATCAGTGCCGTTTGTTCTACTGGGCCGATGGCTCGGGATTGAATAACGTGTACTCAGTGAGTATAATAAATATTCGTAGAAAGCCGGTGCGGTACGCTAGTGTAAAAATGCTTGGAATGCAAAAGAATTGTATCGTAGCAAAGCTCTGCGCTGCGTAGCAGCTCGTAGTAATTGTCTACGAAACTCGTAGAGCTCTCAACTCGTGGCTATTGTTTACGATTGGGTTTTGCGCATTGTCGTAGGTTTTTTTTTTTTAAATAGTAAAACTTCTTTAGACGCATATTTTTTTACATATCTATCTATACATACTAGTAGGTATTATAAAGAGGAATGATTTTTTTTTTGTTTGTTTGTAAGGAATCGGCTCCAAAACTACTAGACTGATTTTAAACATTCTTTCATCAATAGAAAGCTACATTATCAAGGAGTAATGCTACTTTTGTTCCTGATATTCCCGTGGGATCGTGACTTACGCAGGTAAGACCGTGGGGCGCAGATAGTGTATCATGTTTTAGTAATAAAATAAAATGTAGTACAAAAGAGCTTTCCTATGTTTTCGGTTTTTCATTATCTATATGAAAAAGTTTTTCGGAATAATTAACAAATAAATGGGAATAAAATTTTAATTATAAAATCTAAAGTATTTTAATAAGCACTTATTTTATTTTATTTTTATCTCCATACTAGCCCGCGTTAATCCCGATCCCGGGGGATAATTGTTCAAAAATCAAAATACCTAAAGCGCAGGTAAAATAAGGATAAATAAAGGTCGGCGCAGATCGGACGCGCAGATCACGCGCGTAACCATGAGTTGTAATGTATGAAACTGTATGAGACAAGTCACACCGCTTGAGTAACGAAGACGTGCGTGTCTACGCAATGCGTAGCCCTACGCAACGCAGCTCTCAAGTCACAAACCGGCTGCAGGACTACGCCGTACCTTACGCATAGCAGAGCGGCAACGTCGCATTGATGACGTTGTATTCAATAGCGCGCCATATTGGACGCCACACCGAACAAACTTGAACACGCACGTATCTTCGCTGTACTTATCACACCGGGTAACGCGCGTAACTACGCGCGTTACCCGGTGTGACATCGAACTACGCGCGTGACTACGTGCGTAGTTACGCGGGTAACTACGCATCCGGTCTGCGCCAGCCTTTCTTTATTAGATCCCCATAGCTTGAGCTCACTTGGCGCAGTTGGTTAGCACGTCCGGCTTAAGAACGGGAGGTCGTGGGTTGAAGTTTTTTAAGCAACAACGCCATTATGTCTAAATACAAATACCTTAAAAACAACTAAAGATATCCTCAATAATAAGTAAAGAAACCTTCCAACAGTAGGTTCATTTTCTTCCCTCAATATTTACGAAAATGCTTAACAAAGGCATCTAACAAAAATGAGCTTTGTATCTCACTTATTATCTGACTCGAATGAAGGCAAGGTACTAAACAAATAATTCAGTACGAGTCTGGGAGGATAGAATGACGACTTAAACGAAGCGAATGGCTTGCTTTTCACTTCCTTTTCCATTTATTATAATAAATATTGAAGGAACTTACACACAGCGTAATCTAGCCCCAAACTAGGCTTGTACTATGGGTTATAGACAAGGATGTAGGTACTACACTTTATACTTTTTTTTGATAAATACATACATATGAAACACCCAGACTAACAATATTTATTTTTAAGCATAAATCCTTGCACCCGGCAGAAATCAAACCCGCAAGCTTCGGCATTGCCTCAAATGTACTAAAACCGAATCACTAACAAGACATGACCACAAAGACCGATTCGAATTCCAACATGAATTCATTTTGCCCGATGTAACTGTTTTACCTCTCCTCGTCTCCATCTATTAGTAAATGTTTGGGGGTTTCTTCTAACTTTCATTATCAACCCCCAGATTTATAAGAACCAAATTTAGATAGAAGACACACTGTCGATGTATATCAAAAGCTTCTGGCCGAGCAGCTATAAACTATACTACGTTTTTCGAAACCAAAATCGGTTCATCCGTTCGTGAGCCACGGTGCCATAGACAAACAGACACCCCTCTTTTTCCGTCGTGGGTTAAAAACTGTCCGTATTTTCTTGACCGGGTTGTTAAGCGAGACTTACATTTTGTTGTTTGTAGATTTGTTAATTATTGTATTTAAAAGTGGCTTTTGTCATTGTTTGTCAGAGTTCCATCTATCTATATTTCAAAGTCTCTGTTTAAACCCTAAAACGACTACATAAGCCACAATTTATTAATGTTATTCAACCACTATTTAAGGGAACAAAGGCATTGTAATTGGACAAAAACACAGTAACGCAGAAAATCAAGAGGACAAGGGTCGACGAGGGATTAATTAAAAATATGACTGTACGTACAGTTGAGACAATAATAAAACAAGGTAACAAAAAGGTATTTATGTAAATAAAATAAAAATGAACTAGCTACGTTTAGCGGTTTCACCCGAGTGTGTTTACATTAAAGCGGAGCGGACCGTGGACTGGCCAATGACAGTGCCAGAAATCTCCACTCCTTATCAGCGGAAAGAGTGGTCTGTTCCGCTAAGCTTCGCCTCAGTATGAGACACACACCCTCGTTTATTTAGGTCTTTTCCCCACAGTTTATTGAAATTTTACTGACCATTTTGCTTTTTTAATCCCCAACGGGAAAACAGTGTATTTGTCTGTGTCATCGTAGCTCAAGAACGTATAAACCGATTTATACAGTTTTTTTTGTTTAGTTTGGAATTTTGTGATACAAAAAAGCATCTATCCATTTAGTTCAATCCATGATGATTCAGTTACACTATTTTAACTTAAATTAACAGTATGAATAGTATAGATAATATGTAGACCTTCCTTTTCACTTTTGTCCAGTTTATTTCCGTCGCCATTCAACCCACATGTGCCAAGCGTCATTTAAGAACTTAGCCCTGCTCGCACTTTGCTATAAATAACGTTATTTATTTACCGGTTTTCTTTCAAAATGTTGCCTCCAGAAGAATTATTTTCTCAGAAATAACTTCTTTATGCTAAATGCAATCTTGACAATTTTGCTTATTTTCTTAATCTGGAACTTTGGAGGTTTCAAAATTTTAGCTGAAAAAAATATTGTTCCGGCGACAATATTTAATTAGAAAACAGGGGAATACGACGTGTTTTAACCCCCGGCTGAAAAAGAGAGAGGTCTTATAAGTTTGAGGTGTTTGTGGAAATGTATTAGCTCACGAACAGATAAAACGATTTTGATAAATGGGTTTTGGTTTGATAGGTGACAATAGATGGTATTTACAAGATTTTATTTAATTTGCAAAGTACATATTATGTATGTAACTGTGTTTGTTGAGGTGCAATCCCCTCAATTTTGAAGCAGATACTTATCTTTTTAACCGATTGCCGAAATGTTGTAGGTATAGGAACGTTTATATTCTAGAAAACAAAGTTGAGATACCTTCAGAATTTCTGTAAAATATGGCTTAAAATGTTAATAAATCGAGTTATAGGCGGTGCGGGCGATCGTAATTGGAGGGTGGAAGATGGCTGACTGCGAGGACACAAAGTGGCATAATGTACGAACGAATATTCGATAATTTGAAATGAAATATAACATTTAACATCTTATTATGTTCAAGGTTGTATCTTTTAAGTATATTAGTAGGTACTCCACTCCACCCGATTTGTCGGGCCCGACAGTCTACACCTACAGCACACATATAACACACACACACACATTAATGTGTACACTAATTTATCGTGTTCTATAGGTGTGAAGCATGCAAGTTGGAGGGTCAACTGGCTGCATAAGCAAGCCATATTTCGATAGGAAGGTTGTGGGTGCGAAAAAAAAATGTTTTTTTTTTCAATACTGTAACTTAATGACGGATACCAGCCATAACATTAGAATTGGGAAGCTTTTTCCCAAAATAATAAATAAAAATTGCTAAGATTGAGTTACCGCTTTAACACTTTTAGAAATAATGTGTGGAATTATTTTAATTTAAAATTGTTCAAATTCCAGCGGCTCTAATCTCCAAGCACATATAAGTCAAGCACCTTTTTACTGTAAGGTAATAAATCTAATCCGTCCACGTGTGAATACCCTACAGAATCTCAGCCTCAAAGTCAATAATAAAGGACCAGTTCAACGCTCTCTAATAGAATTTACTGCCTTTTCATAAAATATTGAGGCAGTAAGCAACTTTGTGTAGGTATTAAATTACGAGGCAATCATGTTTCCGATAGAATGTGATAAAATCGAATGTGAAATCGATTTTGTTAGAAGAGTATTTAATTAAAGCGATTTTACTTTTATCTTCATTGGTTCATAACATAGTTACAAACTCAGGATATAATATTCATAAAATACTTACAAAATATTAGGTACAAAATATACATAGGTAAATTACTAAGTGCTGGCATGAATACACATTTATACGTTGCACTTGTGTAGTTAATCGATTTTACTTTCATTTTCATATGGAAAACATTAAAATCTATTTACGAAATATGGTAATTTAGGTAAATTATTATTGCTGGCATAAATACATTTGTATGGTTGTTTTTGACGTGCGACGTATGAGCCGAAACGACGTACTTCACACTCACAGATCCTTCACAAGCGCAACGTAGAAATGTGTGTTCAAGCCTGCTTATTAATTAACCTGTAATAAAAAATAACGCCACTGTGATCTGTTGACAGGCACGGTTGGATTGGGCTATTTGATAGGCATTTGCTACATAATTTTGGAAACCACGAGATCGGAGACTTGTGCTAGGGTTTGGTATATTCTGGCAGTATATTGGCTACAGTCATGTTTATACCTATAATGTTATCCCTATGACCATACAATGTTAGACTTTGACTACCTATATCTTAGACCCGTCGCACACTGCAGACTTTTACCCGATCATACTCTCGGGCGATAACCTGCCGATTATTTGATCCGTAAAAGTTTGCATAAAATATGAAAGTACGTACACTACACTACACTACACTAGTCTGCCGCTACCATATGTAGATATGGTAGCAGCATATCAATAGTCAATGTTCAAACTAATCAAACTATCGGCCGAGAATTTGATCGGGTTAAAACCTCGATCGGGTTTAATCGGGTTTGTAGTGTGCGGGGTCTTAAATTCCATCCTACATGTTCTTCTATAATTCAGTTTGTAGGCTTATAATCAAATTTATCGGTCGATATCCACTGATAAAGAGACCGTCCAAAGCAGAAACGATCAGCGTACAGAAAATTTGCTAGTCAAACCAATTTCATAATAAGATTTGTTTCAAATTCAAACTTCAGCAATTACCAAAGTTACTTAAGCAATCAGTGAAACATCAACACCCCGGGGAGTTGTTTACCAACTTAAGCTGGATAACGTCTTTTTTTACGTAAATTTGATACGTAAATATTTTAATTGGCTTTTTTTTTAAATATAAAAGGTTAATAATTAGTATAAACTGCAGGGAATACAATAAAGTTTCTTCATCTGTCACCGGGTGTATATCATAAACCGTGATAGCTAGACAGTATGTATTTCTATTACTATACAAATACTTTACTTTACTAGCAGAATAAAATAAATAGGTAGGTATTTAAGTGGGGCGCATGGATGCCCCATTTTGTATAAGCGTGATTTTTTTGTGATAATGGCACGAATGAAACCCTTTGTGCGTGTCCGACCAAAAACTAAACATTATTTTAAAAACGGATATAGGAATAGAATGGAATAGATCGTGTCGCATGTCTATCAACCTTTCTATCTCTTTTGAAATAGACTAGATTCCATCAAAAGTACGATCAGATACAATAAAATGTAACTATTATGTTTTATCCCCTTCGGAAACACTAGGCTTGTCGTAAATCCCTAACACAACTCCATTCAGATACCCGTACCTACCCTAATATAGACCATGACATCCTGAAATCCGAATTGGAATCCTAATTGGGTCTTCCCGTGAATTATGATCAACCATACCGTCTCTTTCTGTCAACTGTGTCCAGATAAGAAAAAAAAGAGATAGATTTATTCTCATTTCGGGGTGTAAATAAACAGGGTTTTTTTTTACAAAAGTTTGCAAAGTATAACTTATTTTTATTAGAGACTAGCAACGACTGCGGGACTTTCCTGCGTAATACCTGATGCCATTGGAATATCGGGTTAGAAAGCAGCTGATATGTTATTCCAGGTCTCCAGCTATCTACCTACCGAGTTTCATAGCAATCTGTTTAGCCGTTTTTGCGTGAAGGAACAACAAACACACACATGCAATACATTTTATTTACATACCTAAGCGTCCGGAGTTCCGGAATTCGTAATTTGCTTGTAAACTTATAATTTAAAACAAAATTTAAAAATATTTGAGGTAGAACAGGTAAATGGAAGCCCCTAAGTAAGTTCTCAAAGTTTCCTGCCTGTCACTGGCATGGTTTTATCTCAAACATCCAACATAGTATTTAGAAACTGCCAACAGCAAACCCTTCTGAATTACCTACCTACTGTAATTAACAAAAGCTGTTAGTTTTACGCAGCGTCCTACGTGGGCGATCGGATGCGAACGCGATGCGGCGCGGTGCGGCGCGGAAACAAGGAACAGTCGAGAGTCGCGCCGCATCGCACTTTACGTGCATTTGGTCACGTAGGACACTTCAATAGCTATCGACTGTTCCTTGTTTCCGCACCGCACCGGATCGGATCGCTTCGAAATCGCGTTCGCATCCAATCGTCCACGTAGTACGCTGCGTTAGTCTTCGCACAATATGGAACATCAAATCACGTGTTCGAGATTATATTTACGTCGTAAATGACATCATATCCTATAACGTCGATTGCTATTACGTTACATGGTGACCTTCAATCACTGTCTATATATGTACAGACCTACAGATAGTAAACATGGTAACGAAATATACAGGGAGTGTTTGCATACGATATTAGATAGGAAGATGATGATAATAGTTTCTGAAGCTTACATTTTATGCATGGTAAAATTTCTAATGTCTAATTTCAAAATTGATTAATCTATCTATACCTATAGCAAACCTGTAGTTATTTCTGTACGGTGGCGGGTAAACATGATCTCAAGAATCAAAATCTGGTGTAAGGCATACGGCCGGCCGTAAAAATATTTACAATAGGCTAAAACCTATTTACTGATAGGTGTGGTCAATGATGACTAGAAAGGCTCTAAATAATTTGGGGATTCAGCGGACCCTGGGCTCCCGAGAGAGATGCAACCGGGAACATAGCTCAGGTGAGGCAGGCAGCCATAAAAAAACTGATATTTGTGAGTTTTTCTTCGTTAGATAGGTACACCTACATCGTTATTACGGATTTGAGTTGCGACAAAATTTATTTGATGGTACCTACATGTAAAGAACTCTGTTTGTCAGTTTGACTGTTACGCCTAAGCCGCTACACAAATTTTAATTAATTTTATACCTCGTATAATGGGGATCTTCGAGAAAATAGAAAGCTATTAGAGTAATTAATTTAATAACTTAATACGGTACCTAGTAGGTGCTTGTATAACTTTTTCACATTTTAACCCCTATAAAGTTAAATTAAGGGGATATTGCAATATTCAATCTCTAAAGAAGGTGATTTTTCAAAAAATAATATAATAGAGTTCAAACCCACACAAAAACATCTGACGATTCCATTAATCTGACTTTAAACATGAAGAATAATGAAGTAACTTAGTGAACAGAATTTTGATACCTAATTTAACTTTGACTAAAGTTTTCTTAAAAATTTCCTTAGAATCCTTAGAAATATATCTTAGAATATTTTTTTAGCAGATATAACATAATAGATTGAATCCAAAATCTAGGTGTAAAGTGGAAAAAAAGCTTATTTTCATACTACACAAAATACCTAAACACCATGAGTTTCTTGTTGTTTCTCCATGAATTTCTTGTGGTTTCTTCTCATCGGAGGGCGCGTCCCGAAACCACAGTAAAATCTCGACGTTTCAAAACGTACGTCGTGTATGTAATTTATACATCGTTCTTATAAACGTTAGGATAAATAACAAACGTTTCAGCATTTTATTCGTATAAATGAATAAATATATTACAATTTTGAATTTTGCGATGGCACTTCAGTATATTTAGAAATGTTTTTAAGGTCAACATAATTTAAATACGGGTCCCCTTGTGGTTAATTGATTATCGCCTAATCCGTGGTTTATAAAAACAATTCGCGACGATACGGCGAAGCGCCTCCGACACGACTTATTTGCTGTATACGTATAGGAGGTTATTTGACAAGTAACTCTGCATACTAAAAGAAAACCCTTTTTCTACCCCTTGACATTAATCTATTTCGGTGATCACTTTTGTTGTATGAGAGCCTCCTTAAATATTTGTTTGTTTTTGTAGCGGCTACAAAAATACATCTTCAACTGTCTAGCTACCACGGTTTATGAGTGACAGACGGGCAGACGGACAGCAGAGTCATCATCATCATCATCCGAGCGTTGTTCCCGGTTGCATCTCTCTCGAGAGCCCGGGGTCCGCTTTCCTACTTTTACGTCTCCACTTCGCACGATCTTCGGCATCCCGTGTAGTGAGGCCATTAGCACGCATATCCGATCTTACAACGTCAAGCCAGCACTTCTTGGGTCTTCCCAATCTGCCGCGGCCGGGCGGAGGCGCCATAGCAAGACATTTGTTTCCCACGTAACTAGCCGGTTTCCGTAGAACGTGGCCGTACCACCGTAAGCGGCATTCTTGCAGTTTGTCTGCATTTGACGACCTCTGTGGCGCGTCGTGCGAGAGCGCGACTGCAATGCAGGAGGTTGCGGGTTCGATTCCCGCCGGGTGCAAGTATTTATGCTTAAAAATAAATATTTGTGTCTGGTCTGGGTGTCCTTCTATGTATAATATGTATGTATTTACAAAAGAAAAATAAATATAAGTATTATATCCGTTGTCTAGTCACCGTAACACAAGCTTAGTCGCTTACCACGGGGCTAGATGGCGCTGTGTGTTGTTCACAGAATTTTTTTTTTTTTTTTTTATTTTAATGTCTCGGACATGAAGGCTGCCCCTGATGCGGGAGTTTCTGACGCGGTCTTTTCGCGTCACTCCACACATCCAGCGCAGCATCGTCATCTCCGTGACACGCAGCTCCCGCTTATGTCGCTCAAGCAATGGCCACGCCTCACTACCATACAAAAGGACAGGTCTAATGATCGTTTTATAGACCTGTCCCTTCAGTTTAACCGGCATTTTCGGGTCACAGATGACACCAGTTACCTCTCGCCACTTGGCCCAAGCTGCCGAAATGCGGGACTTGACGTCACAATCGATGTCGCCGGACTCGTGAAGCACAGATCCCAAGTACTTAAACTGGTCTGTCTGCTCGACCATGTGACCGTCTACGCAGACAGGTGTGGGATCTGTGGTATTGCTAGCCAAGTATTCGGTCTTCGCTACGTTGAGTTGCAAACCGCCGTTCTCAAGTGACTCTTTCCACGCATTTACACGCCTTCCAAGCCGCCCCTTATCCGAGTCCGCTGGCGCAATATCATCAGCATACATGAGCATCCACGGGGGCTGCTCGTGTGCGTCTCGGATGATTACGGACAGTGCGTCCAGTATTACGCTAAACAGAAACGGACTTAGGACGGATCCTTGGGCAGACGGACAGCAGAGTCTCACTAATAAATATGATATCTACCGTTTTTACCCTCTGTGTACGGAACCCTAAAAACATTCGAAAAAAACCTGGCCAGTTAAAAAGAATAAATTAAGGTCGAGTCGTAACGATCTTTTTGTTTGATATTAAAATTACGTGCGGTCCTTTGAGATGGCACTCCGGCGGCGGCACCGGCACCGTGCAAAGTAAAACAACGAGAGTGACAGTCCCCAACGAGCTCGCCCACGCCCCGCTTAAACTGGACCCAAATATTTGAGATACACTTTAATTAAACGTAGATTACGAAATACGGTTTATATTTTGTTAAGTAATTTGTACATGTGTGGATTAGTTGGTTAGTTAATCAGAGTAAATAATTGGTTGGCTAACTAGTTTTTACGTTCATTAGGTTACTATCATAAGTATTTTTTTTAACTTCATTATCGCCGATTCTTCTTTTCATTCGAGCGATGTTCCCGGTTGCATCCCTCTCGGGAGCCCGTGGTCCGCTAAACCCCAAACTGTTTTTGTTTATTTGTGGTCGGCGCAATAGGTAAGTCATCCGTCATTGATCTATTGCAAATAGATTTGACAATATTAATACGGCCGGCCGCCTGCTTACCACTAACCCTACCAAGAACCAAGTTTATCCGCCATCGCGCGGAGAGAACTCAAGGTTAGCTAGTCTCCCTCAGATCCCTTAGTGACGTTATACGACACCCACGAGAAGAGATGGGGTAACAACCGTATTCTATATATTATTATCACTAAAGATTAAACAACAAAGCAATTCAAAATAAAAACTAAGGGCGCCCAAATAATAATATAAATAAAGAAATCTTATATCTGGTACTATATTACAAGCCTAGATGCTAATTCGCGTCTAGATATGGGTAACATTGTACATTTTTTATTATAAATTAACCACTTAATTCATTAGTATTAGCAAGCGAAGTATAACTAATTGTTCCTAAAACTGTATAAATAGAGACAAAATGGCGCTGCTGTAATTACATTACGTGGGCTAAATGAATTCAGGTTCAAATGTCAAGAGCACGATCGCATGACACAGTTTTTTTACATTTTCATTATCCACGTTACTATTTACTAGCTGTGTGCCGCGATTTCACCTGCGTTCCGATCCCGTAGGAATTTCAAAACCCATCGGATGCCTCCATCACATAAAGGACGAGCGCATTGGCCTAACTGTACCTGCCAATCATGAACGATCGTGCCGGTTAAGCAACGCTTGGCGTGGTAAATGGATGGCTAATAATTTGTGTGGCAAAAAAACATTTACTCGAGCTCCTTCGTGCTTCGGAAGGGACATTAAGCAGTTGGTCCTGGTTGTTATCTCTGATAGCAGTCGTTTTGTCAAGTTAGAGGCCTTAGTGCGACCTGAAAACTGTAACACTAGGTGAACCAGACCACTACACAGTGGTGTGGCTCACCTGGTGTTAGAGTTTTCAGGTCGCCTTTTAAGGCCTCTAACTTGACCTAATGACTGCTATCTGAGATAACAACCGGGACCAACTGCTTAACGTGCCTTCCGAACCACGTTACCGAAACTGAGTTACCGAAACTGAAGGTAGCTAGTGTCCGCCGGACAAATCCATTGTACTTAACGCGAATAAGCAAACAAAGGATTCTGTTTGCCTAACAATCAGTTCCAACAGCTATCTGTTTATCATTAGCGTATTTAATTGACTTACAGAGTTCTACAGAAATCTATATATCTATGACAGGCATTGCCCTGAGTGACTGACTGGTGATAATGGATCAAATGAAAATCAACACTGCCTATTACTGAGCTAAAATTTGGAGTGTCTTCTTTACCTATATTAATAATAATACTCGTACTTCTTACGGGATCGAGACTTACGCAGGTGGTGCGCTAGGTGGGTAGCTTATATTATACCAACTGCGTCCCGCGGTTTCACCCGCGTATGTCCCGATCTCGCGGGAATAACGGGATAAAAAGTAGCCTATGTGTTATTCCAGATCTCCAGCTATCTACATACCGAGTTTCATGGCTTCGGGTAAATCTAAAAAAGGCAATGAAATCGCTTACGTGACACTCTGGCTGGTATCACGTAACGAAACAGAAAGTAACTCCAGACAGTTAGACCTACTAACATTGGATGAAAATTTCAATGTCATGAGCAAACGAGGAGGGGTGTGCAGAACACTGGAAAATGAAATTGCGTCATACCGATCACGTAAAACGTAATACACGATTACGGATACGGATATACACTGAAAGATTTACTAAATGATATTCGGAATCTGTGGTTTTTAAATGGATTTAATTTCGTTAAAATTAAAATTTTCGTTAGAAAATACTTAGAGATTTCCCACAACTTATGGTTACTTTTCTGACTTAACTTTTATGTATAAGGCTAAACCAATTTAACACGTATATCCGCAATATTTGTTTGTGCCATTTGCGGTCGAGACTGCGGGCAGCTGGGCTACTGAGTCGATCGCTTTTGTCAGGGCAATTGGCCGCCGTCTTAGGGATAGGGGTCTTGACTACCGCTCGGAGTCGTACTTGGTGCAAAGGTTGGTCATTGCCATACAGAGAGGCAATGCTGCTAGCAACCTCGACTCTTTTGCGCCGGGTACGATCAAGGGCGGCTTGACTTTTTTATTTTTTTACTTGTTTGTGTTATGTATCTAATAATAATATGTTAATTCAAAAATAAAATTTCATTCATTTAACACCTTTGACAGCATGCTTTATCTTAGACCATATCGTGTCTTAACATTTTGTAAGAATAGTGGCAGTATGCTTGCTTATGTCAACGAATCTTCTTCTTCTTAATATTATAAAGAGGAAAAGTATGGACGAATTTTCGTTGGAGGTAAGCTTCGAAAGTAATGAACCGATATTGATGAAACTTAATACTATCATTCATACATTGAATCCTTGAAAATAACATGAAATAATTTCAATTCCGATATTTCTACAGGATCGGGACTTATGCGGGTGAAATCTTCTATTATTATAAAACGGAAGAGTTTGTCTGATTGTTTGTTTGTTTGAACGCGGGAACCAGGAACCGCTGGTCCGATTTGAAAAATTCTTTCAGTGTTGGATAGTCCATTTATTGAGGAAGGCTACTTTTAATCTCGATATTCCCACGGGTTCGAGACTTACGCGGGTGAAACCGCGGGACGCAGCTAGTCCATTATAAAATACAAACAAAAGTCACATTTAGATCCACACATTAGAACTGGATAAATTTATTACATCATTAACGAACAAAAGACAAAAGTAAATTATTTGGCTAACATTTTCGTACAACAACGTCCTATTTGGTCTCATGGGAACATATGTGCTATTAGAGACTACTCTTTGTCCTGGCTTTTATTAAACATGATGGTTCTGAGTTTGTCTTCGAAGTAATCATAGAAAGTGAAAAGATAAGTGTAAGGTTTTTTTAGTGTACCTAGAATGTTTTATTAAAAATCTTACACTTTAAAAAAAAAATAGGTCGTATATTATAAGTAGGTAAGTACCTACTTACTTAAAGATTAATTATAGGTTTATTAAATATTTATAACAAATGACAACGAAATAATGTTTATGTTTCAGTATCAGTAAAGTTAAAAAATGTCTAAAAGGGTTGAGCTTTCACAACCAAAATATACAGCCTTAAAATAACAACAAAAAATAAACATAATATGCCTATCAAAACCTCAACATAATACAATTCTACATAAAAAGTAGGTATCTGTACAACCTACAAAAACGTAATGTTATCCGATATTGTTCCATGGAAATATTTTAACGCAGGCGGCACGTGTTTCATCACAAGTCGACCTAAACAAAGGTACTAGAGTACACGTGTAATCCCGTCAAACAAATCGGTAAATAACGAACGGGAGGAAATAACGATTGTTAATCACTGCTGATTCAAACAAGTAGGTACTAACGACATGGATATACGAAGTAAAAAAGTCTATGAACTTTGCTCTCTTATCGCTCAAAGAGTTTGTTATGCGGCTTTATGGTTTAAGAGGGTTCATTCCATTCTCTTTCTCCATACAAACGTAGTTTACGTTTTCCTCCCTGGATAAAGACATTAGAGCAAATATGTTTATGCCATAAAACCTATATCTGTCATGTCTTGTCAATGTACGAACCTTTTTTTTTTTCTAATTAAAATAATAATAAAAAATAAAAATGAAAAAAATAATTCGGAAGATGAATAGTCATGCCAGATATAAGTTTTATGGCATAAACATATTTGCTCTAATGTCTTTATCCAGGGAGGAAAACGTAAACTACATTTGTATGGAGAAAGAGAATGGAATAAACGCCCTTAAACACGGTATAACCAATCCAAGTAGCTGCAATTTTCTATGGCAAAATCAATTAAACTTACAGATAGGTACATCCTCTATACACTGCCACCGTGATTCTAACACTAATTTATTTTATTTCTTGCAGCCGTGAAAGGAATTACCTATACGTGCGAATAGGTACTGCCTATGGTAGGTAAATACTATGTAAGTGCACTGTGTAAGCGAGCTATAACTATTCAACTCACCATTAGCAATCGGCGCCCCAGTGATGCTGCTTAAGGAAAGCAAAAGGAGTAATGCGCCCGTCTTCGGCGAAATTGGATTCATGGCTGATCTGCAAAGAAAAACAACAACCTTAATACGGAATTGGGAAGAGAATTTTTTAAAATTTATTGCGTGAGAATTGATGCCACAGCCTTCAAAATAAATGATTGATTATTATTGCGTTCCACTTTTCGTTCCGGCGGTCTAAGCAAAGACACATTAAGCCGGCTAATCACTAGAGAGCTGTAACCATAACCGTTGCATATACTGCAAAAACATATGGTTTTTTGCAGTACATACCTACAGTTGTAGTGCGAACCACATACACACTATCACCAAAAAAACATATTGTGTATGTGGTTCGCACTACACGAGCGGGTCACAGAGAGCCGACGATTGACGGTTTTTCGGTGAATCAAAGGGCCCTCGCAGACACGCGTTACAGCGAGCTGTAACTGTAAACTTGTTACTGTATCACGGATAGTGTGATACAGCAACAAGTTTACAGTTACAGCTCGCTAGTAAGTATCCGACTTTAGATATCACATATTTTTTCGAAAAACAAACTGGTATTTAAAACAATAAAGCTGTAATTAGAGTATGATTCTCGGAATGCGTTCAAAAGCTCCACAACAAAGAAATGTTAAATGTCTTTGCTCTACAAAAAGGTAGTCGAATAACTCCTTTGATCTGAAAAAGTTCAACAACCATATTTTGTTTTGTTTGTTTACTGTGTTGACTAGTGACTTGCCTTGTATTGGAACGAATGGTTAATTTACCTGCCTACATGTTATGTATAGATATGTCACAGCCAATTTTTATGATTCCGCCCTGATTACATCGGCGTGGGCGTCCCGCGTCGTCTGTTTAGAAACGTTCACAATTATGTAATAATGTCGTGGTGATACCATATTATATAACTGTATATAAAAAATCTATGTATAATTTCGATATGTGCTGGGCCCCCAACACGAATTTAACTTCAGCTTTCTATTACCAATGGAAATTCTCTAAAATAGGTATATTATGTAGCGAGAAACTGAGGTTCTACTTTTTAATCGCTAGTGGTCATTTGTGATATAAATAGCTTGATTTTTACTGATTTTCCTTCGTTGAAGGATTTTTTCCACACAATGTTGTACTGTAGTACCTACTTATGATGAAAGAACTGTTATTTTTTAACTTGTTTTCTTATTTCTTACAGTTTATATTGAGCTAAAGGGTGTAAGCTCCAATGGCGTATAAGTCTGAAAAGGTCTAACGAGAAAAACCTTTAGGATAAAAATAACTCACAACTTCAGAACAAACCTTCATGTTCTAAGCTTGGTAAAGTTTTTTAATAGATACTAACACCTGGCTATCTCCCACGACTATTTCTTAAGTTTACAAAACTATCCAGCTTCTATTTTTTACCTGGGAAATAGCAAAAGGCAATCTCGAACGTGCGATGTCTTTTAACTGCAAGAAAATGCAACAACAAACAGTTATCGATTTTCAATACAGAATGCATTTTTTTGTCATCCTGTCTGACTTGGAAACGGTTGCTTTGAACTATGTTAAAGATTAATATACCTATCTAGTTTTGCCCGTTTGTTTTGTTTTGTTTTTCTAGTTTTGCTAGTTGGCCCGTGGGGTTCTGACGCTAAGAGGTTGATTTTTGAGATAGGGCGACGCCTCCGTGAGAAGGGCCATGACCCTCAGTCTGGCGTATATTTGGCGCAAAATCTTTCTTTGGCCATTCAGAGGGGAAACGCAGCCAGCGTAATGGGCACTTTTGGCCGTAATGGACTTGGTCAGTAGAATTTTTTCTTTAGTTTAATTTTTGTATTGTGTAGTGTTTAATATATTTATATTTTATAATATATTTTAATAGATAATAGGTATTTAAATAATCTAGTTTTTAGTTTTTTAGTAGGTATATTTTGAATTGCAGTTAAATAAATAAATAAATAAATTCTCCGAACAACACACAGCGCCATCTAGCCCCGTGGTAAGCGACTAAGCTTGTGTTACGGTGACTAGACAACGGATATAATACTTATATTTATTTTTCTTTTGTAAATACATACATATTATACATAGAGGGACACCCAGACCAGACACAAATATTTATTTTTTAAGCATAAATACTTGCACCCGGCGGGAATCGAACAGTTAAAGTTTAAAGTTAAAATTTAACATTTAAAGTTCCGAAAAGTAACGCCCTAACTCAATCAATTTTATGAATTCTTTGAATTTTTTGAATCACTTAAACCCCCAAATTAAACAAAAATCGTATAATTTTAAATCGTAATTGTTTGGGAATGGTTTTCAGAAATCAAATGTCGGTGAAAAATGAAAATAAAATCGAAAATAAGTTAATATCTAAGTCCAAAATATGCGAAATGTTGTAGCAGATGTAGTCCTTTGATAAATCGTTCCAGTGGATGTGTGTGTCAAGTTTCAGATAAACTAAAACTTATTTGGCTTATTTTTTATTATCCATACCAAAACCCAACACTATAAGCTTATTGGTTTACTATTGGAACTTCAAATGATATTATAAGTACGATGCGAGGTGTGCAGTTCAAAAGATTCGATATTTTAGAACGAGAAACAGCTATTATAAAACTAGCTAGAAGTTACTTTCCAGTTTTCATTTTCTCGTTAAATATATCTCAGGAGTTGTGAAAGCATTTTCAAGTATACCATCACCTTACTTCAAAGAAATAAATTAAACTTTAAAAACATGCGCATAAAATTTATGTTCAGTTACGTTGTTATATTTTACAGTAGAAAATGGTTTCATTTTCATAGCAATTTGTTTAATGTAGAAAATGAGGTTTAAAAATCTTTCGTTCTTCACAGTAGGTAGAAGCTATATGTAGAAGCTTCTATTTAGATATAATCAAATGGAGCTAAGTAAAGTACCTACACAATTAAGTTGTTTGTAAAAATCGGACCAACGAAATCGAATCAACGATTTTCTTTCCCAACGGACCAAAGTAGAATCGGACTAACGCCTAGTCGTTAGTCCGATTCTACTTCGAAACAACAACAAAAGTTTCCACTCCGACCTACATTTAGTAAGATAAGTTTGAAAGGGCATATATGTATCTGTTATGGACAAAGACGAAATTATGCGGAACGACCGCGAATCGATCATGTTAAAAATTGCTGTAAAATTGACTGAATATCTACTGGCAACTCGTGAGGTACAAACTAACCATCCAGTGAGAGAGGGCTCCAACGCTCACCTATCATAAAACTAGGTTTTTCTGACTACCCATTTCTGACCAATCCGTTGTCGGCGTTGACATACGGACGAACAGACAGATAGACGAACAAACTAATGTTCTTAGAGGGTTCCTTTTTTTTCCTTATACCCTAAATAAACATTATGTTTTCTAAACCTCTAAGGGATTGGAAAATACGCAGGAGAAACTGTCACAAATTCACTCAAAGGAAAAGTTCAATTAGTTTTCTTCAACTATAAATAGGCCGTTGGTGGATTAGTCTTCGTACTGATAGAACCCTCGTCACAAACTGACATCGCGATAACGTTGAAACTTAAGCTCCAATAAGTCAAAATGTTAATCAGGATACTAGAAAAAATAACCTTTTGGTTTCTGAATTTCTTTTTTGGCTACTAGTTAGGGCACGTATTCTAAAAATAAAACGTGACAACATTGCCCCAACACTATGAGATTTTTCTCGTAAACGACTTAACAACGACCAACAATTTTCGGAATTTATGCAAGAAATAATAGAAAAGAAAAAAAAAAGCTTTAGCGAAAGCTTTTGAAGTGTTACAGTTAGTTTCGCTAAACTTTGCAAAATTTCTAAAAACCTTAAACCGTTTTCGATGAAAAACTAATGTTGCTGAGGCATTGTCCTCCATCCGAGCGATTTTCCTGATTACTTCCCTCTCAGGAGCCCGGGGTCCACCTAAGTAAGTCTTATTGACCATAGTAGGTCGCTAAAATGACTTCAAAAAAGAAATGTTTTTGCAAGAAAAATATAATCCAAAATAAAGCTATAAATCAATCTTTTCTCCCCACTCGCCTTACGGAATGAATACTAAGTAATTTCGGCACGAGTATCTAAATATATCTGAGCCTATCGCTATTTTGTAACGAATTGGTATACAACAGACCCATTAATAACGACTAAAGCCTGAGATTTTGTAACTGATCCTTTTAACGGTCTCTCTTATCGAGTCAGAGATCAAGCTAAGTCTGGGTACCTAAATCTTATCTGACCATTAGTTTCAACGGCGCATTAAGCATCATTTGCTGATGCCAACACGACTAATAGAAAAGTTCTAGAAAAATCTACATATAAAATATAGAGAAACCTCTACCTGTTTTATCAGTCTGCTTGTTGCTGTATCTGTTCACACTTCATTTGCAATCAGGCAAGTTAAATATAGGTAGATGAAGTAACTTGTATTATAGCTGTGGATTGTCCTTAATAAATAAATAAATAACCCAATCACAGCCATAAGGTAAGGGAAATGGAAGTGCCTACTTAACCCGTAAATTGAAACATAAATGGGCAGTCAATATAGAAATTGGGTCAGAAAGCGCAACAAGTTGAGGTAAACAATGTGATCTCTATAGATGTCCTAGTTATGTGGTATCGTTCCCGATTTTGCAGGTTCTGTGCCAATGCTCTGGTGACCTATTTCCCCCCGCGGCCCGCTGTGACCTCGCACTAGCATCCCTGGTCCCTGCACCGAGCAAGACGGGCCTTACAGACACGTGATTGAAACTTGAAACATGTGATCAAATAATCCTTTTGATATTCAAAGCTAGTGAGAACTTTCTAAGACGGTTGAGGCAACAGAATTATAGAACAGAATTTTTAGTATTAGGCGCATTCGAGTTATTCAAACTTGGATGGGACCGCAACCTTGGTAGGTAGGTAAGTATAAAAGCACCTGTTTCTGATGTACAGTAAATGTAGCTTTGTTAGCGACAGAGAAGAGTTATCAAACAAATTTCCTACCTAATTAACATTTCAAAAATACTCATCAACAATTTGTATTATATATACTAGCTGTATCTCGCAGTTCCACCCGCATAAGTCCCGATCCCGTGGGAATTTGTCATAGGATGCCTGCATGCATGCAAAAATCCTTTCTTATAGGATGCCTACATCGTATAAAGAACACACTCTTCACCGGAAAAAGCCGGTGAACTTTTCAATTTTCAGCCCACTGCTATCCGCGGTTTAGGCTTTCCGGTTACTTATCTATAGATTGGTTGAGTTTAGCACAAAAAAGCATTTCTGTTTACATATAAAAATAATTGCAAAATAAATGGATCCATTTAAATTCTTGTTCCCCTATGTACCGTACCGTGGTGAGTGACACCACAGCAGGGTAGGACGGGTCACAGGTAAGGGTAGGTACGTTAAATAAAAATGCTTAATTTGTAAAGTAAGCAAAACCTTCGGTTCGGTCGGCGCTGAATCCTGAATTAATTACGTCTCCAGGGAGTCGACAAACCCGGGATTAAATTAAAATAACGTCTTTAATCGGAATATTTAACAGGTGGATAAAGTAAAATAGCTGGTAGGTACCTATCAATTTCGTATATTAAAATGCGATATATTATAAAAGGAGGGAATAAAGCTTGGTTTCTGGAGGTTTTTTTACGGCCTTTAAATATTTAATATGAACAATAACAAATATTTAAAAAGGCGTTCCTTTGTTATGAAATGATTATATTTAACATGACCCCCCAGTTATTGATGTATTCCTAGTGACGACTTCCACGAATGACCGTTTCTTGAAATTCTACCCCTTCTACAATTCGATTATTCTACGTAACCGACTGTTTGCACTTGCCTTTTACCGAATTAATGAAAATTTCACAGAATTAACGTCAACACGATCGATAAAGTATCTTCGGCGCAAAATGCCGAACTTTTAGAAATAATCTATACCTACTTAGGTACTTCTTTCACCTGTAAAATTGGTGAATGTAGGACACTACTGTGTTAAAAGTCCACCTAGAACATTTGCCATCAGGTGAACGAAGTCGGATACTAAGTACCCTGTATTTATAAAATAGGCTCCACATTGGCAGGGCATTGGCCTTATAATGGGCTTGAATTAATTCAATATCTATCTGAGTGAATATATACCGGGAATTGGGAATGATTGATTGCCAATTTGACCCGTTTACTGTAGTTAAATGGATGAGGAAAGCTGACGCAGTAGGTACAACGATTTAGGGAAAGGTAAATTATATTTAGAAGCAACAACAAAATCGATGTTGTTGCTTGTTTTACTTAATTAACTGTTGTCTATTTAGCCTCATTATCGATGTGAAGTTAATACAGAATTTAGTTAAACTTTTTTTTTATTTTTAAACCGCATTACTTCTATTATTTTAAACATGTTTTAACTCCCAACATTTCGAGGACTTCACAGTGCCTCTTGAGCACGGGTTGACTAAGGTGTCATTTGTTATACTTCCTTATTGTTCTAAAGCAATAACACAATCTTTACCGTCTAATTTTAATATAAACTGTTAGTCCCGGAAAGAGCTCCCGTAAGTTCCGATGCCGTGGAAATTTTAAAAATTTTTTTAGAATATTTTAATATAATTTTAGAAAATTTAGATTGAATCAGCATCCTGAAAACCGAAGATAACTAGGTAACTACATTATTACCCATTTAAGACAAGCGTTGTTTTATTCAGATGATAGGCACTTAATTTCCTAATTACCGTTTACCCAAGTTTATCGTACGACTCAAAAGCGACACAACCTGGGTCAATAAAGGTATCCCTTTTGTTAATTTCATATACCTAATTAATAATTACTAATTTCGGATTACATTTTCATTAAAGAGTTTGTAGAGAGACCAAATAATAATTCAATTTACCAAATGCAAAGCAGTTGGGTAGTTACTTAATCTGTTCTTTCAGTACAATTCATCTCCCAGTGTTGGCACAAGATACTGACTTCATGAAACGAGACAAAGTACACTTTATTCGTCTATTGGCTTAGCTTTCTACAAAGAGATCAACTTAAATAGGATTGTCTTGAAAAAACATCAAGTAAAGCTGTTTTTAAGTACCTAAACCAAATGTTTAGCGTATTCCAGTTCGAGCCAAAAAACCGGTTTAGTTTTCTGATCGGTTATACCTACAGAAGATAGTTATTTTTTTGTCGACTGTACCTACATATAAGTATAAGTACAGTCAAATTGTCAGTTCAGATATCACCTACAATCATCGTACTTTATATTCAACTAGCTGACCCGGCAAACGTTGTTTTGCCTTATAAATTATAGATAGTAGCCGATTCTCAGACCTACTGAATACGCATATGAAATTTGGTAAAAATCGGTAAAGCCGTTTCGGAGGAGTACGGTAACTAACATTGTGACATGGAAATTTTATATATTAGAAAGAAAGATTATAGCAGAACTTTATTTTTTTATATTTTTGGCCTACAGCTCAACCAGCTGGGCTAGCATCACAGCAAGAGAAACATTAGTTAGTTAGTTTGAAACATTAGTTACATAGTTAGTTTGTAGAATGTCTAACTGTGCATGTATCATTGTTATGTAAGTTGTGTGTAGTTTATAAGTGGGTCAAAAATTTGTTTTGGATCTGTTTGTCACTAAATGATTATTTATAAGATTATAGTTTGTGACCTGTAACTATACCTAATAAAATAAAATAAATAAAATAAAATAAAATTATACCGACGAGAAAAAGAGAGGGAGAGCCTTTATGTCGATTCGACAAAATGTATCTCGTCCAATGGGTGGGTATACTAGCCTAGCTGGACTAAACACCCACTCTTTAAATTGTTCCTTTGTTAAACAATATGCAGACGGCAATTTAGTTTTGCCTATTGGACTAAGGGCAGTTTGTATAAGACTCCATATTATTTCAAAATATATTTAGCTAAATCAATTTCAAAATAATTTCCAGAAAATCGAACATTTGGCTCTCTCTATGCAAGCTCTATGTCCATAAGTAGGAGATTGTTTTTATGTTGTCACACTTTGTCAAAATTTTTGATTTTTGACAGTTATTAAAATTACGTCTAACCGCCGCACTCAATTTCAAAAAGAAAATCTTTACTTAGTATAGTTTAAGTAACCATTAAATGTCTCAGAGTGCGGCGGTTAGAGCTTAAAAACATGTTTAGGAATCGTTATGCGATCCGGCCTAAGAGACCGTCGATTATTTAAATAGCAAAGATAAAACAATATCTACAGGTAAACGTCTTCTGTATAGAATAATAGGATTCCAGTTCAATCTCCGCGGCCAACACGGTCGACTGCTCGTTCATTACGCTTCTTTCATCTCGGTATTAACAACGCCTTTGTGTACCAATATTCTTCGTCCTTTATACGAACGGTTCTCATTCACTAATATTTGATCGAGACCCGACTTGTTGCTTAGCGAAAGAATATCAAATTTTCGCGCCTTTCCTAAAATCCTACTTATCCGAAAATTGGGTTATTCATTTCTTTATGTTGTACAATGTTATACATAAAAAATGGCTTGTTTTTGTAGTTGGTTAGCTGTCCCCCCAGTGGGGATCAAGCAGGTGGCAGACATCGGGAATAATCGAGTTTAAGAGTAGTTTATACTTATATTTATTTTTTAAATCCTACTTTCTACTAATTCTACTATAATCAATCATTAAAATGATATTACGGTATACAATATTCAATATTATAAATGCGAAAGGTAAGATGTTTGTTTGTGTTTCAATTATTTAAAAACTACTGAACCGATTGCGATGAACCTTGGTATGCGGATAGCTGGAGATCTGGATTAACACATAGGTTACTATTTTCATCGAAATATTTCTGCGCCGGGTGTTACGCGAGTGTAAGCGCGGGTCGCTGCTTTTAAGATGATAACATTATTTGCAAAAGATATACCTACAAAATAAAATCTTTACACAACAATTTGAAAACAAACTATTCATCCCTTCTATTCAAAAAGTGTCGCTTTGGTCCTCTATAAGTTGGATCAAAGTAGCTCTTTTCTGTTAAGATAAACAGCCGGGAGCAAAGTAAAACAGCCGGGAGCAAAATAAAACAGCCGGGAGCAAAGTAAATTTGGATTTGGAACATAATGTATCATTCATAGAAATCAAACGTAAATTATATGAATTACTGGCTGATATGTGGTAAGTCACCGTAACACAAGCTTAGTCGCTTACCACGGGGCTAGATGGCGCTGTGTGTTGTTCACAGAATTTATTTATTTTATTTTATTAGTTTCAATTGTTTCATTTGTTTTATTTATTTTGCTTATTTTTTTTAGTATTTATATGAAATTTTCACAGATGATGCATTTCTGTAGCCACTATAACAACCAACAAATATTTATAGAGGGCTTCTGTATAATAAACGTGATATTAAAATTTTATACCCAACATTTTTGTTTAAGTAAATAGGTATATTCACGAATTCGTAACACCATATCTTATTTATTTTCTCATAGAAAGGGGATGAAAAGTAGAGTATATGACTCGAGAGCAAATTATTTTTGCCTCGGGCGATGTATACTTTGAATCCCTCGCTGCGCTCAGAATTCTACGTTAGAATCCCTCGCTACGCTCAGGATTCTATTCTAGAATTCTTCGCTTTGCTCGTGATTCAAGGTAACGCCCTCGCCGTAAAAATACTATTTTGCTCCCTTGTCATACAATCTACTATTATTAGATAGTTTATTTCGCCCTTTGACGCATAGATAATTGTTCATTAATATCTATGATTTTCCACCAAAAACGTTTATAATTATTATGTTACCTTGTGTAGGTTACAGGTACCTCTAGTTAATTACCTATTCAAAGAGAAAATATAGGATAGGTATGTAGGTCCATATACAATAGACAACTGGAAAAACTTATTTTCCACATCTTTTATATACGTTTGTTATTACTAGTCTACCTACATACCAAAAGTATACCTATTGTATTTTTATGGACAAAAGTATCGGTTTACCTTTTTAGGGTTCCGTACCCAAAGGGTAAAAACGGGACCCTATTACTGAGACTTCGCTGTCTGTCCGTCCGTCCGTCCGTCCGTCTGTCCGTCTGTCACCAGGCTGTATCTCATGAATCGTAATAGCTAGAAAGTTGAAATTTTCACAGAAGATGTATTTCGGTTGCCGCTACAACATATACTAAAAACAAAATAAAACAATTATTTAAAAGGGGCTCCCATACAACAAACGTGTTTCAAAAACTACAAGAGAATTCTAGTACGATGTGAGGTCGCTTCTGATTGGTCGAGTCAAATCGAGTTGGTCATGGAATTCAAAATGGCTGCCCTATCTATCAAATATACTAGTCTGCCTTCACTGACCAAAGAGTTTCTTACAAGTTTCAGATTTTCTTTGAATCAAAGTTGTTGTAAACCATTTTTTTTATTCTAGTACCTACTAATCAATAGGTGCAAACGGTAGGCACACAAGCTGTGATATTTATGTATTAGATATTATGTAATATAGAAACTTTATTCCGTTGTCCTGTTTTTCAATTATTATATTTGAATGAAACGTAATTTATTTAAAAAATATTCCCCTTTCAATCATATTTATAATTTAATTGTTATGTGACATACTCCCTCACTTATTTATAAACTAAGTTTATATAACGTTTGTCTCTGTCTGTAACCTTGAAACTTCATGTCACAGTAAAATACAAACGTTACATAAAGTTAGTCATCATTTATAAGTAAGGGGGATAATGTTTAACTTACTTTGAAGGCAAATTAAAGCAAGTAAATACATAATTAAGTAAACAAGTTTTTAAAGCGATATCATATCTCTCTCACGGCTAACGGAATATCTTGTAATTAGTAGATTTCAAGAAAACTGAGCAAGCGTGAATATTTGGAAACTTATATTATGAAGTAGGTAATTTATTCTATTTCTAAGAAAAACGGTTTGTTAATAACTGTGTTTTGGGATAAAAAATATGTGACTACAGTATGTTTTTTGAGAGTATCGTAGTCAACAAGAAACCCTTTCGTTATGTTAGTCTGTCTGTCTACACTACAGCTTCATACAATTCTACAGCTACACAACAATTTAAAAGTCTTGCGAACAAATAATAATGTATATTAAAAATAAAAACATTAAAAACACGTAGTAAAATACAAAATCTAAATAAAAATTAACCACTAACGTCGCCACTATTCTCAAGAAATTCAGATCTACATTCTTCACAAATTAATCCTTCCATTTTACTATTTTTGTAATGGCAACACAGCATATAGACGCATGTATCACATCTTTTATTATGGCAACTATCTTGCTGTTTAAAGGAATCGCCACTGGACATGCAATTTACCGTCTGACAGCATTTGCAAGATCTCTTTTCACTGGCTTCGTATTTTGGTTCGATTTTTGTTTGTACTACTGGCAATATTCTAGGCCCGTTCCTAACTATAGGTCTATTAATTTCATTAAAATTATAATTTCTTTTAACATTAGCAAACATTCTATTAACTTCTTCTATTGTATCTTTTGATTTTGGTCTCTCTTTTAAAGAGTTTTTCAATTCTTCCATTTTCATCAGCGGAATCGATGAGGATTTGTTTTTGATTGGATTTATTGATTCATTTTCTTGTATATCATTTTTCGAACTACATATTAAAGTGAATTGATTAACCCCTAAATTACCATCGACAGTATATTTAAAAACTTTACTGTAACAAAGTTTCGGTGTCTTAAATTCAGTAGAAACACTAACATCTCTCATGTTAGACTTTGATTTCGACTCTAGCTTTTTATTTTGAAATTCTGTGAGCACTTTGTTGAGTAAACCAAATCCTTCTTTTGAATCTATATCAGTTTGAATGGCTTTACTATTTTTAACTTTAAACAATTGAGTTATTTCTTTAATTGATTGTTTCTCCAAACCTTCGTTTTTATAACAGATAGGACATGTTTTAGATGTTTTTCTAATCATGTTCTGTATTTCATCTCGTCTTTTTAGACAAATTGTACAAATAACGTTTTGTTTATCACGTGTCTCGGTTTTATTGTTCATTTTGAGATTATTCTGTGGTTTGTTTGACTTGTAAGTGGTTATATCTATTCGTACAGGCTTTCCAGAGTTCGGCATAGGATTGGGCTCTGAAACTAAATTAACTAAAATAATATAATTTTAGGAGTTGCCGAATATCACAGTTTACCTAACGTAAGAACGCTCTAAGTAACTGCTCACTCGCTCTAGTGCCGAACAAGCAATCGAGCATTCTTAGGATATTTCATGGAACTACGAAGGCAGATAGATCAAATTGTCTACTCCTGTTTACACACCCGGGAGCCCACTCGAATGGTGAATATCTCATGCCTTCGGACTGTGGTAAGTACTAGGACTTGTCGGTTTCCGCACAATGTTTTAATTTACCGTAAAAGCGATCCCTAGAGGTCTTTGATTAATATAAATACTATTTTAAAACTAGGTACACCAGTGTCTGAGGTAATCTATGGTGACATACAAACAGACGGACAAGAAAGGTAGCGTCGTAAAAAACTCGAGTCTGGGGGATTCTAAATTTGTAAGCTCGACTTAATTATGCATGCTTGGTAGGCTAAGATATCACAGGCCAGAGTCGAGACGAGCCTAAGTCGTCAGAGCTCAGACTCGAGTCGAATAAGAACTCTAGCGGTTTTTTTTACTTTTTGAGGTACCTATAGAAGTTTAAAATAAAAGTGAAATAAACTTATTTACCCAAATAAACAGCATTAATCAAAGACATTCATTCTTGAAATTATCTTAGAACAATAAGAAAGTCAAATGAATTACAAACAATAATACAGTATATCAAAAATCTTAAATCAAGTGTCAAGTCAAAAATGTCAATGAAGTCACTTGCTAATTGCTCCAGTTGCAAGAAGATGCAGGTTTTATTTTAATTTTGGGGTTCCGTATCGTTAAATGTGAAAAACGATGTATTATATAAGATCCCACTCTTGTATCTGTCACCGCCGATTTTCTGTGGAACGGGCGAACCTAGCAAGTTTTGTACCCAGCCCATACAATTCAGACCTCAGAGGACTATACTCTTGATTGGCACCGATTGGCTAGTATTTGCTTCAAACCAGCGCAGCTCATGAATACGGAACCCTCGGTAAGCGAGTCTTGGCCGGTTATTAATTCTAAACTATGATCTGGCGCTTTGGTTCGTTGTTAATAGGGAAAAGGTATACAAAACGATCCGAAGCCGGATCGTTTTGATGATGATGATGATGACTAAAAATTTTATTACCTATCTGTAATGAATTTTTTTCTAAATAGTTTTTTTGTAAAGGCCCGAGCGGTAGCCAGGGAATATTATCTACATTATTATATAAGTTGCAATTATGAGATATTCGACTAATATTTCTTTCTTCTTATTTTTTAGGGTTCCGTGCCCAAAGGGTAAAAAGGGTCCTATTACTGAAACTCCGCTGTCTGTCCGTCCGGCACGCCCCGGTCCGAGAACCCTGATAGCTAAATAGTTTGAAATTTTCACAGATGATGTATTTCTGTTGCCGCCATAACAACAAATATTAAAAACAGAATCTAATGAATATTTAAGTGGGACTTCTAAACACTTCATTTCATTAATTTCCAGTCATTTTTTAATTATGCTACACCACAGGTGGTGGCAATGGGGCTCGTCTAAAAACGAAGATTAGGTAGGTAACTCTGGAAAAAATCACCGTTCGTCCCTGATTCTCGAGATACAGGACTTGTTCCTAGTTCGAGGTCTGATGTTTATCTGTAACTCATTGTACTCATTTTTTGGTAATAAACTATTTTTATTTTTATTTTATTTATTTTGTTCACTGGTAGTCAAACTAAACACCAAGTTTATTAGCAATCGGTGTAGTCAACCCAGAACTACCACGTTTATAATAGTAGTAGTAAAACATGTGTGTGAAATAATATTCTCTAGCAACTATCTAGTAAGTTAGTAACAAATGGGTGTTTGATGAGTAGGTAGGTAGCTATAGGACATTATCCTTCCGCCTCGGGAGACCATAAAGAGGAACAATGGGTTGCTGCTTCATAACACGATATGGACATAAAAGACTATCTCCGTAGGTACTGAGTGGAGGAAGATAGGAAGATAGGCTTTTATACGCTGGCTCATAGGGAAATAATTTGAATAAAGGATTTAACCTAGTGTAATAGTGTAGTAATATATTAGGTAAGTACTAATTATATCTCGTAAAATATCGTCCCGTGTTCGCACAGATGTGCAATGTTTTATACGTACATTTCATCTTCTGAAATTACTATGTTTCAAACGGAAGGCCTATCAAAAACATGTTACACACGGACGATACTTGCCACCGTGTGAGGTGGCAAGCATCAAGTTCACAATGAATGTCAACGTGTGTCCATGGCCGCAGCATCTAGTTACAGGTGTTGTTAGTGTCAACACTGATTAGTGCATTTGTAGGAAAATTGCTACGACGACACTTGTGTCGATGTTTGTGTCAGTGTACGTGACAAGCTCCGAGGCGGTAACTACTAGGTAAACTGTGGTGTAAGCGTTAGAAGAAGTGGAGAAACAGACTAAAAGTAAACCAGTGACCTTCCTTAATACTTCTCTATGATAAACAAAAATAAAACCCTCAGCGTGCCCGACATTTTTTCCTTAGAACAAAAACTAAGTGCGGCCTTGACGACGCACGTAGATGCTGTTTCTTTTGTGATGACGTTTCTGTACAATGCTACTTGTTGGGCTGATATACTGTTATTCACTATTAGCCGTGTAGCCCCGGCATAGAATAGGGCTACCTTATCTCTTCCCGTGGGTGTCGTAAAATGCGACTAAGGGAATTGAGGGAGACTAGCAAACCGTAAGTTCTCTCCGCGCGGTGGCGGATAAACTGCTTGGTCCCTAGGAGGGTTGGTGTCAGGCAGGCGGCCGGCCGTAAAAATATTGCCAAATCTAATTGCAGAAGGTATGGTCAATGATGATTTAAGGATGATTCACGCTACAACGTGCCGTGCCCCGTCCGGGCCCCGGACGTCGCACGTTCAAACATTATAGGTATACTTTTTGTATGAAGTAATTCATGCTTGACCGTGTGTCGGCCGTGCCCCGTCCGGGCCCGGACGGGCCACGGACGTGGCACGTCGTTGATGTGTCGGTGGGTATTGTTTCCCGTCGCCGGCACGGTCCGGTCCCGTCACGTTGTAACATGAACATATGCGCCCGGGCGCCCGCAGGGCAGTCAACGTCAAATGTTAGTGAGGTGAGCAGCTAAACAACAAAATGAACGATGAAAAGTTATTAGAGTGTGTGCGCAAATATAAATACTATGTAAATTATTTAAAATTTTACTTTTTTTAATTCACAATGCAATATTGATTATTGGAGAATTAATATGAAGTTCCTATTTAGAAAAAAAAATGACTCGTCTCACAATCGAGATTGGTCGATTTTTTGTGTGTGTCTCACGTAATTAAAAACCTAACCCAATAGGTATAAAAATAAATAAATAAAATAATAAATATTGCACGACGTTACACACAGCGCAATCTAGCCCCAAACTAAGCACTAGGCTTGTACTATGGGTACTAGACAACGGATATACTACATATTATACTTTTTTTTTTGTAAATACATACATATGATACATAGAAAACACTGAATATCTCATGTCTTCGGAACGTGGTGAGTCCTAGGACATGTTGGTTTCCTCACGATGTTTTAGGTATAGCGAAAGGTTACAGAGATATCATCAAAAGAAATAGTACATTGCTCCAAATTTTAGGTACATTCAGTACATTGCTAGTACATTCCTCTCAGGTATATAACTTTACGATTTTAAGACATACACCCGCCATCCTGATACACACGATTTTTTTTATCCTATCCTACTAATATTATAAATGTGAAAGTTTGTATAGATATTTGTTACTCTTTCACGCAAAAACTACTGAGCCGATTGCGATGAAACTTGGAATCCTTATAGATAGCTGGAGACTTAGAATAGCACATAGGCTACTTTTTATCCCGATATTCCCGTGGGATCGGGAATTACGCGGGTGAAACCGTGGGGCGCAGCTACTGTACGATAAATACTTTGTGATTTTTTACATATAAATTTATTATCTACCTGAGGCAAACTGCTAATCGTTCGATGGGAGATATCTCCCTTTTGCTTAGGCTTTTGAAATCTTGTCGTTTTTTTGGTTAGGTCTGGTTTACTTTTTAAAGTAAATAAGTAAAGCATTCCTTAGACATTCTAAAATAACCATAAAACTTAGTGTCGTCATCTATTAATTCTTTGTAAAGTAAAGCAAATTCTCCTTCTGCTTCTCGCTTTCTCCAGGTTGGATGTACAGTGTACATCCAACTAAAAGAAGATGGGGTGTACATTGTACACCCCATCTTCTTTTAGTTGTTGCGCTTCGATTTTCCAATACTTCGTCATCGATGGCAATTGCAATAGCTGCCAATTCTAATTGCGAAAATTGCATATTTACAATATATTATCGTAGCGTATTTATTATCGTCAAGTCTATCGACAGACGAAATCACTAGCAAACAGCCCGGTGTAACATGAATGACTAGCCGGGCGGCCGGGCGCACGGTGGACGTGTCCCGGCCGGGGCACGTCCCGGTCGCGGCACGGTGTAGCGTGAATGACTAGCCCGGCCGGGCCCCGGCCGGCGCACGGCGGACGTGTCCCGGCCGGGGCACGTCCCGGTCGCGGCACGGTGTAGCGTGAATCATCCTTTATCTACTGCGCCGACCCCAAATTAATTTGACAAATTAATTAATTTACCGGACCCCGGGCTCCTGAGAGGGATACAACCGGGAACATGGCTCGGATGAGAGACTGTTATTCACTATTAGCCTTATTAATAAACGTGGAGTAAGGTCGGATTTATTTCAGTTACCACTTTTTAGTTCTCTCTTTGAAAGTTCTTGTCACGGAAAAAGACAAAGCATGCCATGTTCTCACTACTTCGACCTAACTCCACGTTTATTAATAAGGCTATATGAGACGCGGTTGTCATGAATTAAAGAAAATAAAAGCCAACCCGGAACTCTCTGTTGGATTTGGATTGTTGGATTGAAACAAAACTCCTGAAGGCTAAAGAAAAGACCTGTAAAAGTCTCGAAACGTTGAGCATTGAAACAACACCACGCCATTAAAACCGAACAATGAGTTTAGTTTCTAAAGTAGGTACTAATACCTGGTATAGACTACGTAATAGGTATACTTATACCTGAAATAGGTAAGTACCTGACAAAAACGTAAATAGGTATCATACCTATAGTCTCTAAGCTCCGTCATTTCAAAGTTAATTAAATCTTTCAGGCAGCTCATCATAATTTAGCTACCTAGGCTGTCAACAACAATGAGACCTCGTTTTGCCGAAAGATTCCGTAATTGCTCATAAAGTCTTCAAAAATTCCAGCTAATAATATTAAGACTTTAAGTCCTCTATTTAACTGCTTATAATTAAATATGCAATGAATATACCGAGTTTAAGCCGTGGTGCTTACCTATGTTGTTTGTTGTGTATGTGTGAGTTTTAGCGGACTGAGCTCTCGAGAGGGACTCGACGGGACCTCAGATGACACAGATGAGAAAGTGATTTTCCCATGCGTCCTAATCCCCCATTACCTAAATGTAGGTAAATGAAATTCATTTCTTCTAATCCCAAACCGGTTTGGTTTGGTTTTGTAGCTACGTAGCTACAATTTAAGCGCAGGAGATCGAGCCAGGAGCAAAATTGTATCCGCCAGGGGTTACACCAGCTCGAGTTGCTTTGTCTTCGTGAGAGCGCTCGCGCTTTCGTCTACTAATGTCATAAACGAAATGTATGGAGTTTGAATGATGATGTACTAGGTATTTTTTATACGTATGAGGTGGCATGAATAGTGAGACTTGTAAAATTGATCCCGAGTCCGATAACGGGTGTAGCGTGAAATCTGTAGACTTCATCGGAAGTAGGACTTTTATATAAACATTTCTGACAATAAATTGATGGGTAAATTCGTCAATTGTTATTCCAGCCTATAGTTAGCAACAAGTAAGTAGGTCCACGAGAACAGCCAAGTTTCCGTCAAACAAAATTTCGTTTATGAAAAAACTCTAGCGGAATAATAAAACGTTTTAGTACGTTGTTAGGAATAACGAGCTCTTTTTTTTAAATATAGACGATCGTTATTATATTTCAATGTATATTATATACTTATTAAATATATCTAGTTTATTTTATCCTGCCGGTGTACCTACCTATTGTACAAAATGCAGCTTCGTGTTTCTCGCGTCTATTTGACTTAGCCGACTGACTGACTCGACTGTCAAAATCAATTATAAGTAGATAACTAAATAAACATTGCACGACGCTTCACACAGCGCAATCTAAGCACTAGGCTTGTACTATGGGTAGTACTAGAAAACGGATATACTACATAATATTATACTTTTTTTAGTAAATACGTAGGTAAATTTACGTAGCAAACACCCAGATCGAAAATATTTTTTTTAGGCATAAATACTTGCACCCGTCGGGAATAGAATCCGCAACCGTCTGTATGTAGTCAGGCCTTCGCCTGATGCGCCACAGAGGCCGTCTCAACTTGAATATCCGATTCCTTTACTTATGAGTTCTTTTGTTAGTTTCCCTCCATGCTATTATAAAATGAGTTTTAAGTGCCAGATCTAGGTCCAAGTCCAGAACTAGGTCTAGCCTTAAAACTAATTACCAAAAGATTAAAGATATAAGAAAAGATATAGATACCAAAATCCACACTAAACAAAACCCAATCAAAAGAAAACTAATGTTTTAAGTTATTGCATTAGAAAAGTCGCTAACGGTTTTCGACTTTTAGCGGTAATTGCAAACTAGTGGTAGGTATGTGCCAAATATATTTTGATGAATTTCAATTGCTTCACCAAGCAATCTCTATGCGAACCGGTTTGAAGTAGCTCATACCTGAAGTTTTATGATTTTTATTACGTACTTTGGTTTATATTATAAACTCGTTTCATTAGCATCTCTAAGGACTGCATATACCTACAAGAATCCTATTTTAACATCTTAGAAATGTCAATAAATTATGCGACTTGTTAATTTTGGCATACTAGTAACTAGAAATAGGTAAAGATAAAGGTAAACTCTTAGATTACCTAGATGGTGGGTATTCTAATAGTCGTTCAAATTTTAGTCCATTGTTTTAAAAGGTGTGAGTAGGGTTACCAGATCTCCGGATTTGTCTCAGGATCTCAGGATTTTTGGACATTTCTCAGGATTGCGGGCGGATTTCGCAAATCTCTTAAAATCTCAGGATTTTTAGTAATTTCAACAAAATACCAACTTAATTATAGATTTTTTTAGTAAAAAGTAAACAAACTAAAAATAATCATTCATTATTTATCTAATTAGAAACCTACTACTGGTGCATTTTTTCTTGAATTCAATCAGCATTTCTTTACAACTGTATTTTATAGTAAGTACTTCAATAAATAGTGCTGCTAAGAGATACCTATTAATCAGTTTTACCATAGGTACCTAATATTTAGTAACTTATCCTTTGGTAATAATTGTACAATTAAAATTAACCATTTGGTCAGAATCATTTGGTATCTTCTAATAATCATTCTTTGGTAATAATTGCATAAAATTAACACCTATTTATAACGCTGCCAATCCCCCAATTACGAGTATTAAAATTGTAAATAAGTATGGGAAAAAAAAACAGAGTGAGAAAAATCTCAGGATTTTTTGGTGGAAATCAGGACTTTTCTCAGGACTTTTGTTTTTTCATCTGGTAACCAAATGTGAGAGGAGTTTCCCGAACAATTTGACTTTGGAACTGGTGAAGCTCGTCCGTCAGAGTCGAGTTTAAAATGGATCACTATCAGGCAACATTTCTCCTTCTAGTCTGTAATAGATCCAGTCCTATTAGTTCAGTTCAAACATACCTACAATAATCCTATTTTAACGTCTAGGAATGTCAATAAACGATGCCGACTTGTTGATTTTAGCATTTAGTTCTCCAGACTAGAAAGGTAAAGGTAACTATTGTCTATTTACCTAATACGTAGCTTACTCAGTTACAAACAAAATTTCAATAGAATCAGCAACACTCAAGTTAGTTTGAAACTGACAGAAACACGTAGACAGCCCCGCTTAAAACTACCCACAAACGTGACAACAAAACATCCCGAAGTAAAGGGCTTGAATTATTCACGTACCTACCTGCCTATATTAACATAGGCAGAGTGGAGTATACCTACGCATATTAAAATGTGAACTATGCATAAAATATTACGCATAGTACTAGTCGCATATCGCAGCTTTACTCAAGTAAACCGATAGTTCTGATACGTTGGCCGGTGCAGCCACCAAGGAAGACAGGTCCGATCATGTTCGACCGCCGTCTTCTTTTTTCTAGATGAGCGTGTTACATCTTAGACTAATATGAACATAATAATCATTCATTACTTATCATCAGGTGAGATAGTGGTCAAACGCTCATTTATCGTGTGTAAAAAGAGTGTTTTAATTTGGGGATTAAAATAGAGCGCGTCTGTCTGTGTAATTTCCTAATTTTACCGAATCTAGCAATTGATTGAACAGGGCACCTACTCTACAATTAAAAATGTCTCAGCGTAAGCCCTGTGCAATCTGTTCGAATTGAACCCCACATTTTTTGTCAAACGCATTAACTTTTGAAATGTACCAACGTGATTTCATGCAAAATTATTACCAACAAGTGTTGAACCGTTTTGAATAAAATTAAAAACCAGGGCTGAGGCATGATTAAGACATTTAATTGTAGAATAGGTGCACAGGTAGGTATTGTCTAAGTTACTGCGCTACATTTTAATCCACAACTCTATATTCTAATACGTACTAAAAACTGGATAAAAGGTAGGTTAGGACTAAAATTTGGCCAACAATATCTGATAAAAAAAGAAAACAAAGCACAGCCGAAGTTTAACAACTAGGCTTGTGATTTGGGTGCTAGACAATAAATAAAATTACCTTTTTTCTTTTTTTAGGTACAATATTTACAAAAAAATAACAACCAGAGCCGTAAACAAAATATCAGCAATTCGTATTAAAATTAATTTTACGGTGGGAATCGAACCCGAAACGTTCTGCACCCTCCGCGCCAAAGCGCCACGAAGATCGTACAACGTACACAGACACATATACAAACTTTCATATCTATTAGTAGGAAGTTAAGTACTAATTCATTCACTTACCGGCTCTCACTTCGCAGAATCAAATGTATGAAGACGTCTGCCCGCCAAAACAGCGTGCCGCGTTCTCTTCACAAAACAAATTCAACCAACTTCTTGGAACACAGAAGAACGCATGCGCAAAGCTATGACGTCAATCGTTTCGTTCACAAACCATACTCCACAGTCAAAGTTAACTTCAAACACGGATTTTTTTATGAACTACATTTTTTTTACGACGCTACGTAGATACTAGCGCCGTTGTTAAGTGAAAAGTTATAGTGGTCGGATACCACGTTAGTTGCCGCAGTCGTGAGTTAATGGGATATTTCTTGCAGACACCGCTCCTAAAAGGCAATGTTTACTGTAAAGTCTCAGTAAACATGATGCTATATCGAGGTGATGAGATTAGATAGCATATAATATAATCCACTGTATTATTTGTTATATAATCTAGTCCTAAGCTATTAAGCTTGTCTAGTTATTTTACTAGGCTTGTATAATGAATGAAGGATAACTAAAGCGGAGCGGTCTAACGCGCTAGTTCGGATTAGCAGTAGCTGCAGGCTGCAGGTTCGAATCGAATCCCGCCGAGAACAAATTTGGATGCATCTAAACAAAAACAGTATTTCTAAGTGTGGGTTTACAATTTTTTGGATACTTTTTTTAATATACAAAAATATTCTGAGACAGCAACTGTAACGTTTGATAATCTATGGTAAGATAGACAAAAACTTCGTAGGTAACATTCTGAACTGAAAATTATTATTCAAATCACGAAATACTTCTACGAGTGTGCTACAGCTACGGCTACGACACCCGAATGTGTTAAAAACCTACGCTTTGCTACGAAATCTAACTTCGGATAAATCTGGGTAGGTAGAGGAAGGGGGGGTAATTTGGAATACTGCAGGAAATTTGGAATAGTAAGGTTTCACAGAAACTAGTTGTGCCATCTAGTTTTAATGTCAGTAAACAAATGTAGATTGACGCCACCTGTCGATATGGTCACACCGTTCGTCCGCCGAATTTGCAAGAAGGCGATTAGAGACTAAATTGTGAAGGAGTCAGTGAAAATTTTTGAGGTACGTATTTAACCCGCTTCCATCGCGACAATTTGTTATATTTATATAGTTTAGCTTTATGTATACTTTAAAATGAATCGTAAATTTTGCATATTGACTTTGATTTCAGTAGTTTGTATTAATAGAACTAAATGGTTCGAGGTTATGTCCGACCACATCTTGTTGCTAATTTGAATACCCGAGGTGATGGTAATTTGGAACTGGCAGGTAAGAATAAAACTAATCAGTTTTGATCAGGCTAATTTGATTTATAAGAAAGATTATAACTGATTAAAAACTAATATACCTCTATATGCCTATTATTTCTAGAATATTATACTATTTTAATACTCAGATAGTTTAGTCACAAACTTACTGCAGGTAATTTGGCATACCTAATTGGTATTCCAAATTACCTTCAGTTAAGTTGCGATCCGATTTTATAGTATTGCTCTAGGCATTGATTTAGGATATCATTTGAATTTGTAAATCTTACATTTTCTTCTAAAACATTGGCGTAATAGTATTTACATAACTAAGTTAAGCATAGTGCATATAATTTGGAATACCTCTGTTCCAAAATACCTGCATTAAATGTCGAAAACCGAATTCAGCCAAAAATTTTTGGCGTCAACCAAAAATTTGACCTAGTAGGAATGTTCAGATATTTTTGATAGCTTGCAGATCAGTAGGTTATAGATGTAGCTTTAATTTAATAAAGATTTTATATCCTTAAACTCTACAGAAAAAAAAACACAGGCCTAAAACAAAATGGTATTCCAAATTACCCCCCCTTCCTCTACTGGGTATACCTAAATACATTGATGGGGTGGATAAATAATAATAAGTTTTTATAATCAAAATGATAAGTTTTTGTTTTTCATAAGTTTATTAAACAAATCATAGATGGAGATGCGTTTCTTGATTTGACTATCATCATAATAACTTTATTTATTTTAACTATTTTCAATATAACTATGTTACTTAATGGACGAATCACCTACGGTTAATTGAAATACCGAACAATGCACCTACAATAAAATTGTCATCTTAACGCGCGTTTCCTACACCGACTAGGCTATGTTAGGGTAATGTTAATAGTTTTAAATAAATTAAAAATAAAATTAGTATATTACACACTTTACACTATACTAAGCCTAATATACCTACTTACTATGAATACTACTAAGTTCAGTAGCTATGGACAATAAAACTTACCTGGGATCCCGAGAGAAATGTAACAGAGAACATCGCCACAGTACATCGCTCTGAATTAAAAAAAAACACGTAGGTACTTCATAGCATGTGGCAGCTATTTAAATAACTGATCGGTAAGGTAAGGTAAAGCTACACTTGACATCAAAGTATTTACCTTCGATTATTTCCTCAGTTCCAACTCAGTTCAATATGTAAATTGATTTCTTCTTTGTGTCAAGAGGTTTCTTTATGGGTTTCTGAATACTGTCTCTCGGAGTTTGCATATTATTGTTTTTGTAAATATATTATGTTCTTATACCGTACGTCCTTAGAACCAGACAGAAAACAAGTGCGAGAAAAACTCGCGCACAGAGGTTTCCATACTATTATCACAAAAAAACATGTTTGTTGAATGGGAGCGCTACTAAATACTTATTTTATTTTTGTAGGTATTTGTTGTTATAGCGGCAACAGAAATCGATCATTTGTGAAATTTCAACTGTCTACGTATCACAGCTCATGAGACAGCCTGGCAACAGACAGATAGACAGACGGACAACGGAGTCTTAGTAAAATGATTCTGTTTCTACCCTTTGGGTACGGAACCCTAAAAAAACCTACGTAACTAACGTACCTACCTAACTCATACATTATTATTATGTATGGGGTACTTATACATTATTGAGGTATGCATTATACTTCTATGTATGAGTTATACATACATTACCTACTTCACACATAGTAGGTATACCTATGAATGAGTTCTTCTAAACGTCGGACTTCATAAAATATTTTTCAATTTTATAAAACGTAAAATCACTTAGCAGTTTGCGAAATAGGTTACTCAGTATTTTATGAACCTATCTCGGAAACCAACTTTTAGGCAGGCGAAGTCCCGTGTAAGATAGATAGATTAATACTTTATAGATAGGTAGATAGGTAGGTATTCTGATAATGCTAGATTTACAATTTACAAAAACACAACACAACACAACAACAATCAAATCTATATTTCTTTATGATTAGACATGCGATTGTTAGATAAATAACTCGATTATAATTATTATCAAACTATCTACGCCTCGCGGATTCACACCCTTAAGGGGCAGTCTACCTTCTCTTTTCTTCATACAAAGTCGACTGTTTCATCTCTGCATAAAGACATTAGAGAAAATATGTTTATTTGTCCCATAAATTCTATATCAGCCATGACCCACGTTTTGATTTATTCACGTTATTATTTTTCTAAAGGATATCTTAAATCCATGTATGGGCCTTGGCATAGTCAACGCCATCCATCTTGATTGTTTTTGTCGCAAGATGAAACCTATATTTGGATAGAGGAGACCTAAACAAACAGAAAATATTATATCACAGGATGTCCTAAAGTGACACGTTTCGGAGATATGGACCAATTAAGTTTTAAAAGGAAATTGTTCGAAAGTTATGTGAAACGTCATGTCGCGGATGGATTCGTTAGACAGAAAATTTTTTAAAATCGGTCAAGTAGTTTCGGAACCTATTCATTACAAACAAACAAATAAATCTTTCCTCATTATAATATTAGTCTAGAAAGAATAGATAGATTATTCTAAAAAAACAAAACGTATTAGCTATATGTTAATAACATTAGGTAGGTACATACCTACTAACCTACGAGTATACGTACATACTATTATATATTCTATGCCTATACAATCAAATTGTTATTTTGAAGATAAATTAAATTGCCTTAGCACTAAAAATAACTTACATAGTAAATAATTAACTAAGTACTAGATGTGCCCCGTGGTTACACCCGCGAAAATTCCTAAATTTTAGTTAACCTGCATGGAAGAGATCGCCTTTAATCAATAAGGCTGACCTTTGTGCCGAGTTGATTATATTTTTATACTGTTCTTTCTATGGTTTGAACAATAAAAAATATATCAATTACTATTTATTCAATTTAGCCGTCTTAAAAAAAAGAGTCAGTTCTCAATTAGATCGTAGTTATTATTTTTAGGGTTCCATACCCAAGGGGTAAAAACGGGACCTTTTTACTAAGACTCAACTGGCCGTATGTCTGTCTGTCTGTCACCAGGCTGTATCTCGTGAACCATGATAGCTAGACAGAGATGTAAGTATTACTGTTGCCGCTATACTAGTAACAACAAAAAGTAAAAACAGAAAAAAACAATAGGTGGGTCATATTCGATCGAACGAGCGAAGCGACTGAGGTTTACGTGGTGAGATGGGCAGGCGCTTGTATGTTTGTATGTTTGTTCGACGATAACTTGAGTACCGTTGCTCCGATCGTCACGATTTTTGGTGTGTGGATATTAAAGGTCGATAAAATTTTTAAGTTTGAAGATGAGCAGGATCTGTCGGGGGGTTACGGAGATAGGGGGTGAAAGGGAGGGATGAAAACTATAATATACCCGAGTAGGGTGTCAAATGAAAGAGCGTAACGTCGGTGAAAATAATATGGTACCATGGAACTGATCTGATGATGGAGCTGGAAGGTGTCCACAGGAACTTGACTTTTTAAGAAAGATAGTGGTGTCGAGTTTGGTCTCGTTGAAATCATCACAAGTATATAATATCTAATCAATAATCTACTGCGAAGTTGAACGGGATTAGTAGGGGCATAGGGGGTGAAAAGAAGGGATGAAAATTTTTAAGCAAACAAATATACCTACCCGAGTGGGGTATCAGATGAAAGGGCATAACGTCGGTGACAATAACATGGTACCATGGAACTGATCTGATGATGGAGCTGGAAGGTATCCACAGTAACTTGACTTTTTAAGAAAGATAGTGGTGTCGAGTTTGGTCTCGTTGAAATCATCACAAGTATATAATATCTAATCAATAATCTACTGCGAAGGTGAACGGGATTGGTAGGGGCATAGGGGGTGAAAAGAAGGGATAAAAATTGTTACGCAAACAAATATACCCGAGTGGGGTATCAGATGAAAGGGCATAACGTCGGTGACAATAGAATGGTACCATGGAACTGATCTGGTGATGGAGCTGGAAGGTATCCACAGGAACTTGACTTTTTAAGAAAGATAGTGATGTCGAGTTAAGTCTCGTTGAAATCATCATAAGTATAATGTTATGCTTAGGTACCTAATCAATAATCTACTGCAAAGATGAGTGGGATTAGTAAGGACATGGTGGGGTGAAAGGGTAGGATGAAAATTATAAAGCAAACAAATATACCCGAGTGGGGTATCAAATCTAAGAGCGTCACATCGGTGATAATACTATGTACTATGGTACCATGGAACTGATCTGATGATGAAGCTGCAAGGTATCCACAGGAAACCGTGAGCTCTTTGGACGGCAGTGTTGAGTGTAACATATGTACATCATAACCACCTAGCCACATGACATTGCTTATAATTGTATAGGCATCGGCATAGTAATCCGTCGCTATTTTTTCTCTATCTTTTGTCGCACATCGAGACAAATTTGGACTTAGGAAACATAGACTAACAAAAGTGTTACATTTCGAAGATGCCAATAATGTTATCTTAAATCTTCACAAGTTAGGCCTTAAGAATAAGGCTAACCCCATGTTTTTCCGTGTTTGTCGTAAAAGGCGACTAAGGAATCTGGGAGAGACTAGCAAACTTTAAGTTCTCCCGCGTGGTGCGGTGGCGGATCCCTAGGAGAGTTGGTGTCAGGCAGGCGCCAGGCCGTATCTATTTGCAGAAGGTATGGTCAATGACGACTAACCTACTGCGACCTGCCTGCTTGCACAGACCCGAGGCAAGTGGGTTTCGGGGGTGGGAACCAAGGGTCTCCCCCTTTGGATCATGGTACCGCGGGGTTGGGCTAGCCCGGCAGCCAGAACGGCCACATCTATCGGTGGCTTAGTAGGGATATGTCGCCCAACATGGGTTTGGCCTCGCGGGGGTTGTTGGTTTTCAGTCGCAGAGGACGGCACGTTTGTCAACTTCGGTATGCTTGTCACCGGGGGTCGTCCTCATACGCGACGAGCGCTTTGCACGTCGTTTCGACGAGTGCGCGAGGCTCATGCGTAGCCTTAGTGGTGCCTCTCGGGGACACGATCTGTCTATAACTGATCCCGGACGGTTACCCCTCCGGGGTGGCCGGACGGAACAGCGGACCCATCTCTTCATACCCTAGCTGGTCATAGCTTGGGACGCTATAACATATATGCGTAGGAGTAATGGAACGGGTTGCTAACCAACTGCGACCCCAAATAAAAAAAAAACTATTTGGGGTTTAGCGGACCCTGGGCTCCTGAGAGGCATGCAACTGGGAACATCGCTCAGATGAGAAGAGAAGAACTAGGTTTCACATTCCAGTTTCCAGTTTGTTAGGTACTCTTTTTACTTTTTAATACTTGTAGCTTTGAACTTTTTTTGAAATCGAAACCACAATTTAGGAGAAGACAAATACAAAGTATTCAAATCTCGATAAAGAAGCAACGTGGAAATGCTATGTTGATTTGTGCATCCTCACATGTAATATAACCCGAGTAAAGTTAGAGGGAAAACTTATCTTCTGTGCAAGATATTCATATCGTTTTTGAGCTCCTGGACATCGTTACCATAAGACGTCGCCTTACCATCTACTATACAAGGTGTAATGATCTCTATCATCCAGAAGGTGGTCAAGACAGAGTGTGAAATACTTTAAGTAGGTGGGAACACTGTTTAAAGTATTTTGTGAAAATAAAAACTCGTGAGGTCTCAGTTCGGGGCGAACTACTAGTTATAAAGAGTTAATAATAAACGCGAGATTTTTATGATAATAGTATGGAACCCCTTCGTACGCGAGTCTGACTCGCACTTGGCTGATATTTTATGGCTGTGTAATAACTTTATTAAGTAGTTAAAACTTAGATCTATCTACAAAAATTGAACATCATTCCCCCAACTGATATACCTAGTAACTCTACCAACCTAATACTTTAACAAACCCTAGTTTCTAGAAGCTTCATTGAAATAACTATTGATTGTTCTTCTATATATTTATCAATTTGCACTCATTCCCAAATAGCACAAAAATACAAGGAAAACTGTAACTCATGGTAAAAAAGCTTCCCTTGCACACGAACTCGCCCTACATAATATGAATCATGTTTTGCACTCGGTTTGCACACGCTTGCCTCTGCGCACGTCACACAATACAACGTTCGCATAAATACCGCACACAATCGCGTACTTGTCATTAGTACACATTCACACAATACAAATCAAGTATCCTTGGACACTTCGTTATCAGTCAGAGCTAGTTATTTATAGCTGATAAAACGCGTGTGCAGTGTTTACGATAATTAAATAATATTTTGCTTTGCTCTTCATATTTTAAAAGGTAAGTTTTCGTGCATTTCGTTTTTAACCCCCGACGGAAAAAGAGGGTGTTATAAGTTTGACGTGTCTGTCTGTCTGTCTGTGTATCTGTCTGTGGCATCGTAGCTCAAGAACGTATGAACCGATTTCAATGTAGTTTTTTTTGGTTGAAAGGTGACTTTTTAATAAACTTTTTAAATTCACACGATTTGTTAACATAGTTACATTTTCCGGGGTCTTAATCGTGTATTATTATTTCTTTTCTTACCTCGACGTTTCAATCATGTTACAATGGTATTGGTCCAAGACTATTGGAACATGGTAAAATAAATAATAATAATAAATAATAAATAAATAATTAAGACCCAGGAAAATGTAACTAGGTATTTCTTTTTTAATATGGCTTACTCCGGCTGGGTCAAAGGTCGTAAAAGACAAAATGCGACTTTTCAGGAGAAGCATAAAACGAAAATGTGTTTTTTACTTTAGCATCTTTGTTTTTTCAGCCATTTAAATTAAACTTAGGAAGAAAGTGCTTAGAATTTATTGCATTTTTTAAGACAGTGTTCAAAATTACCCTTTTGCTGTATTTACCGAGATAAATTTCCTTTACGACCATAGATTTCAGAATAAGAGTCTATTCAAATGTTTACCCTTTTTTTTTTTTTTTTTTTTTTTTTAACGTGGGAAAATCTGATTAAGACCATCAGGCCGCTCTCGGGGGAGAGCGGCCCGGTGAGTGGGGGTCCCCCCGGCCAAGATGGTGTGCGGCCGGGGTATACCCACTAAAAACCCACGGTGTCCTTCTCGCCGCTATTGCCAGAGCTCGTCGGAAACCTTACGGAGGAACGTCGACGAGCTCCAGCGGCGGGTGGTCCCATCGGACCCCTTCTCCGAAAAACCCCTTGACGAGGTAAAACCGTCTCGAGTGGCGGCGCGGACACGCCGCCGCCATCTCGGGCTCTATTGTTGGCGACTGACCCCCCCGAGTCAGCCGCCAAGAGCCGGTTTAGGGCGGACGGAGATCGTTTACTCTCCTTCGCCGTCGGGTGCGCGGTACGCGGTTCGGGTCGCGGAGGATCTCACGATCCCGCTCCGCAGCCTCCTTTTGGCACATTACGGCCTCTGCGAACTGTCGGACGGCCCGCCACGCCTCGTCGCTGTCGACCATGGAGGCGACCACGGCCGGCAGCGACAAGTCACGGCCGACGACAGACACCAGCTCCGTCCGCTGCTGGGCCCAGGCCGGGCACTCAGCCAGCGTGTGCGCCGCGGTGTCACACGGACTGGGGCAATGATGTCAAATGTTTACCCTATGTTATTTATTATATTAGTTATTATTTAATACCTATCTAAGGGCGTAAATCTACTTTACGGAACGAAATTGAACAAAATATGCAAGTAGGTAATCGACAAGTGCAATATTTTTTTGGTCTAAGGGTCACCCGCTGTAAAGATTCTGTAAAGTAAAATTAATAATTAAACCTAAGTCATCATCATCCGAGCGATTTTCCCGGTTGCATCCCTCTCGGAAGCCCAGGGTCCGCATTCCTGCTTTTGCGTCGATCTACGGCATCCCGTCTAGTAAGGTAATTGCGTGCTTATCAGCGTTTACGACGTCAAGCCAGTATTCTTGGGTCTGGGCCACAGGGATAGCCTGACACTAGTAGGTACCTATGGGTAATTTATAATTCCCTATAGTGGGTACTAGATTTCTTGGCAGGTTTCAAGAATATCAAAAGTCTAATACTTATACTTACGTAAGTAATTATTCATTCTTTTTTTGTTACAGATATTCAAAATGGTGTGCGACATGAAATGCAATAAAATGGGCTGCTTTTGTGTGCCTACCAACGATAAACTATGCATCTGCGTCTGCCAAAACGAAGCTGGTGAGATCATAAGATGCGACGACTGCAAGTGCGAACCCAGTGGAGACTGCAGTTGTAAATGCGACGATGCTAAGTGCACTTGTATCGTTACTAAAGGGGCTTCATGTGTTTGCGTTTGCATCGATGAAGCAGGAAAAATCAAGACATGCGATGATTGTTCCTGCACTCCCAAAAAACCTGTTGGCTGCGGTTCAACTTGCAATGATTGTAAGTGCGACAAAAATAACTGCGTCTGCGTTCTAACTGAAGGCAAATCCTGCATCTGCGTGTGCCAGAATGAGGCGGGGAAGATAGTAAGATGTGACGATTGCAAATGCAAGAACGGAGGCGATTGTCAATGCAAATGTGACGATGCTAAGTGCACTTGCATCGTAACTAAGGGTTCGTCATGTGTCTGCGTTTGCGTCGATGAAGCTGATAAAATCAGGAAATGCGACGACTGTTCTTGCGCTCCTAAGTCATCTTCTTCCTGCAACGATTGCAAGTGTGACAAGAAGGGCTGCGCCTGCATTCTTACTGATGGCAAAACCTGCATCTGTGTGTGCCAGAATACCGCGGGCAAGATAGTGAGATGCGATGACTGCAAGTGCAAGAAAGGAGGCAATTGTCAATGCAAATGTGATAATGCTAAGTGCACTTGCATTGTTACTAAAGGCGCGTCATGCGTCTGTGTTTGCGTCGATGAAGCTGGGAAAATCAAGAAATGCGACGACTGTTCTTGCGCTCCTAAGTCATCTTCTTCCTGCAACGATTGCAAGTGTGACAAGAAGGGCTGCGCCTGCATTCTTACTGATGGCAAAACCTGCATCTGTGTGTGCCAGAATACCGCGGGCAAGATAGTGAGATGCGATGACTGCAAGTGCAACAAAGGAGGCAATTGTCAATGCAAATGTGATAATGCTAAGTGCACTTGCATCGTTACTAAAGGCGCGTCATGCGTCTGTGTTTGCGTCGATGAAGCTGGGAAAATCAAGAAATGCGACGACTGTTCTTGCGCTCCTAAGTCATCTTCTTCCTGCAACGATTGCAAGTGTGACAAGAAGGGCTGCGCCTGCATTCTTACTGATGGCAAAACCTGCATCTGTGTGTGCCAGAATACCGCGGGCAAGATAGTGAGATGCGATGACTGCAAGTGCAAGAAAGGAGGCAATTGTCAATGCAAATGTAATAATGCTAAGTGCACTTGCATCGTTACTAAAGGCGCGTCATGCGTCTGTGTTTGCGTCGATGAAGCTGGGAAAATCAAGAAATGCGACGACTGTTCTTGCGCTCCTAAGTCATCTTCTTCCTGCAACGATTGCAAGTGTGACAAGAAGGGCTGCGCCTGCATTCTTACTGATGGCAAAACCTGCATCTGTGTGTGCCAGAATACCGCGGGCAAGATAGTGAGATGCGATGACTGCAAGTGCAAGAAAGGAGGCAATTGTCAATGCAAATGTGATAATGCTAAGTGCACTTGCATCGTTACTAAAGGCGCGTCATGCGTCTGTGTTTGCGTCGGTGAAGCTGGGAATATCAAGAAATGCGACGACTGTTCTTGCGCTCCTAAGTCATCTTCTTCCTGCAACGATTGCAAGTGTGATAAGAAGGGCTGCGCCTGCATTCCTACTGATGGCAAAACCTGCATCTGTGTGTGCCAGAATACCGCGGGCAAGATAGTGAGATGCGATGACTGCAAGTGCAAGAAAGGAGGCAATTGTCAATGCAAATGTGATAATGCTAAGTGCACTTGCATCGTTACTAAAGGCGCGTCATGCGTCTGTGTTTGCGTCGATGAAGCTGGGAAAATCAAGAAATGCGACGACTGTTCTTGCGCTCCTAAGTCATCTTCTTCCTGCAACGATTGCAAGTGTGACAAGAAGGGCTGCGCCTGCATTCTTACTGATGGCAAAACCTGCATCTGTGTGTGCCAGAATACCGCGGGCAAGATAGTGAGATGCGATGACTGCAAGTGCAAGAAAGGAGGCAATTGTCAATGCAAATGTGATAATGCTAAGTGCACTTGCATCGTTACTAAAGGCGCGTCATGCGTCTGTGTTTGCGTCGGTGAAGCTGGGAATATCAAGAAATGCGACGACTGTTCTTGCGCTCCTAAGTCATCTTCTTCCTGCAACGATTGCAAGTGTGATAAGAAGGGCTGCGCCTGCATTCCTACTGATGGCAAAACCTGCATCTGTGTGTGCCAGAATACCGCGGGCAAGATAGTGAGATGCGATGACTGCAAGTGCAAGAAAGGAGGCAATTGTCAATGCAAATGTGATAATGCTAAGTGCACTTGCATCGTTACTAAAGGCGCGTCATGCGTCTGTGTTTGCGTCGATGAAGCTGGGAAAATCAAGAAATGCGACGACTGTTCTTGCGCTCCTAAGTCATCTTCTTCCTGCAACGATTGCAAGTGTGACAAGAAGGGCTGCGCCTGCATTCTTACTGATGGCAAAACCTGCATCTGTGTGTGCCAGAATACCGCGGGCAAGATAGTGAGATGCGATGACTGCAAGTGCAAGAAAGGAGGCAATTGTCAATGCAAATGTGATAATGCTAAGTGCACTTGCATCGTTACTAAAGGCGCGTCATGCGTCTGTGTTTGCGTCGGTGAAGCTGGGAATATCAAGAAATGCGACGACTGTTCTTGCGCTCCTAAGTCATCTTCTTCCTGCAACGATTGCAAGTGTGATAAGAAGGGCTGCGCCTGCATTCCTACTGATGGCAAAACCTGCATCTGTGTGTGCCAGAATACCGCGGGCAAGATAGTGAGATGCGATGACTGCAAGTGCAAGAAAGGAGGCAATTGTCAATGCAAATGTGATAATGCTAAGTGCACTTGCATCGTTACTAAAGGCGCGTCATGCGTCTGTGTTTGCGTCGATGAAGCTGGGAAAATCAAGAAATGCGACGACTGTTCTTGCGCTCCTAAGTCATCTTCTTCCTGCAACGATTGCAAGTGTGACAAGAAGGGCTGCGCCTGCATTCTTACTGATGGCAAAACCTGCATCTGTGTGTGCCAGAATACCGCGGGCAAGATAGTGAGATGCGATGACTGCATGTGCAAGAAAGGAGGCAATTGTCAATGCAAATGTGATAATGCTAAGTGCACTTGCATCGTTACTAAAGGCGCGTCATGCGTCTGTGTTTGCGTCGATGAAGCTGGGAAAATCAAGAAATGCGACGACTGTTCTTGCGCTCCTAAGTCATCTTCTTCCTGCAACGATTGCAAGTGTGACAAGAAGGGCTGCGCCTGCATTCTTACTGATGGCAAAACCTGCATCTGTGTGTGCCAGAATACCGCGGGCAAGATAGTGAGATGCGATGACTGCAAGTGCAAGAAAGGAGGCAATTGTCAATGCAAATGTGATAATGCTAAGTGCACTTGCATCGTTACTAAAGGCGCGTCATGCGTCTGTGTTTGCGTCGATGAAGCTGGGAAAATCAAGAAATGCGACGACTGTTCTTGCGCTCCTAAGTCATCTTCTTCCTGCAACGATTGCAAGTGTGACAAGAAGGGCTGCGCCTGCATTCTTACTGATGGCAAAACCTGCATCTGTGTTTGCCAGAATACCGCGGGCAAGATAGTGAGATGCGATGACTGCAAGTGCAAGAAAGGAGGCAATTGTCAATGCAAATGTGATAATGCTAAGTGCACTTGCATCGTTACTAAAGGCGCGTCATGCGTCTGTGTTTGCGTCGATGAAGCTGGTAAAATCAAGACATGCGACGACTGTTCTTGCGCTCCTAAGTCTTCTTCTTCCTGCAACGATTGCAAGTGTGACAAGAAGGGCTGCGCCTGCATTCTAACTGATGGCAAATCCTGCATCTGCGTGTGCCAGAATACCGCGGGCAAGATAGTGAGATGCGATGACTGCAAGTGCAAGAACGGAGGCGATTGTCAATGCAAATGTGACGATGCTAAGTGCACTTGCATTGTTACTAAGGGTTCGTCATGTGTCTGCGTTTGCGTCGATGAAGCTGGAAGAATCAAGACATGCGACGATTGTTCCTGCGCTCCTAAGTCGACTTCATCCTGCAACGATTGCAATTCCTGCACCTCTTAAAAAGAATATAAAGTCTTGATAAAAAAAATATCTTAATAAAATTCCATTCATGCTAGATACTTATGTACCTACTGTAATATTATCATACCTATCTAATTTGTGTAAGTTTCCATTTTTTGCAAAATAAAACAAAAATGTACCTTTATTAACTAGGTACATAATAGTATTCTACCTTTACTACAGAATACATAAATAGCTATGAATGATTATGTTAGTAATATGTGTACGGGTTACACCGCGCACATTCAGCATTCAGTTCAATGTATCGACACTTAAGGAATAATGTTAGTACAAATCTATATAAAATGTTTTGAGTAATATTTTTGTAATTATGGTGTTTTATATTGTTATGGTGGAAGTGCACACTTAGGTACCTTTAATTATAAGTATTTTAATAAAGTTTAACCCTATTTCCTCAAACAACTGCTCTATTTTATTTTATTTTAATTAACTGTCCTTACCACTTTACACACTCCATTTTCCTGTTGGTCGCTGGGTAGGTACTTAGACTGAAATTGTAGGCAAGTAGTGTAGGTACCTTATGTAAGTAACATAAATAATTAAAATAAAACAAACAGTAAGTAGGTACCTACATAAAGAACAAGAATAATATACATGTAACGATAACTACTACCAAAACAGACCAAAACACAGTTTTTTTTTTCAAATTCGAGACTGAGACGGCTACCGTCTGTTTCGTTTTTTTTTCGTAATGGCGCTGTATGGCGCCTAATGGTTATGCATAGCAAATTGTATAATAATTGCTATGTATATCGGATACCTTGGGGCTCAAAGGGCGTAACCGCCATTTTGGCGAAAATGAATTTTTAATGCAGTCCTACTTATTTTTTCATTCTCTATCGATCTGTATATTTTATGTCTCTCTGATGTAACCAGGGTCCGGAAGCTAGTTCTTCTTATTTTCATGTAGTTGTGTGGCTCCTCACTTACATAGTGTTGGAGTTTTCAGGTCGCCCTAAGGCCAACAGCTACTATCAGTGACAACAACCGGGACTAACTACATAACGTGCCTTCCGAAGCTTAAAGGAACTCGAGAAAATGTTTTTATGTCCCACAAATTATACGTCAAGTGTTGCTTAACCCGCACGGCCATTCACGATCGGCCGGTGCAGGGTGCAGCTAGGCCAATGAGCTCCTGATCCTGAGGTAATATAATTCTCTATAGGTAGGTAGTGTCGCCTAACTATCCGGTGATTGAGATGGGGAACGTTGAAATAAGATTCTAAGACCGGTTAGATAGTGACATAATAATTTATTGAGAAATAAACCTAATATAATCTAATACAATTAGATAGATAAACTAAATAGTTAGTTTATAGTAATAAGTAGCTAAGCTAGGTTTATTTAGTTTAAGTTTAGTTTATAAGATGTAATTTAGTTAAGTTATTTAGTGTCTAGTTTTAAGAACAGATGTTATGATGAGCCTTACATATGAGGTTGAATTTAAATTACATTGAGTAGGAAAGCAAAAGAGTTAATTTAGAAAATAAGACATGAGACTTGTTCCCGAGTTAAGCTGGGGTCATGTTTTTAGAAAAGGTTCGATGCCAAAGATTGATGCATGACGTTAGCTCTCTCTCTACAGATTCTGGTACGTACAGTAAATTAACTAAGAAAGGGGACTCATCTTAAGTGGTGACGATTCCGATGGTAGTATGGGTAGAATATATTTATAGATAATGATTGCCGTCAGTCACTGTTCAGGACGGTGGCCTATGCCAAGCTCCAACTTCCATCGCTCCCATAGTTCGGCTGGAGATCTGCAGGTAGTCTAGTTACGAGTGCCTTTGATAGGTCAAGACTTCTCAGCTCGAACGTAGTTCCCTGGAAATACACCAGTCGAGAAAATGAGTAAGGTATCGGTGGGCCTTACTGTGTGAAACGCCAAAACACTAGAGATGAGTTTACAAGTTCACTAAATGATTGTCCTTGGGGGTTCACACAGTTCGCAGCGGAAGGCCATAAATTTTAGGTTAGTTTATTACATAATAAGCACATTGTTAAATTAAAATAACCAGTTGACAACACTAAATTTGCCCGTGCCCGGGACTGAAAATATATATACTCAATTGATTATGCTTTAGTTTAATTATTTAAATTATTGTAATTAGGCACATTGCACAGTCAGTACTGCCAGATACAGAAACTGTATTTGCTAGAACTAGGCACTGAATTCATCCTACAATCCATTAATTAGAGTCACGGCGTAGCACGTGGTCGCAACCTTTGCCACCAAAAATCAATGTAATTGTTTAACAAATCAAATCAATAAGCACAAAACCATTGTACTATCGATTAAATAGTTTGGTTTAAGACAGTACTATAAGTCTAGTTCTTAAAATCTTAAAGACACGAGGCGAGAAATTCCGGGCTTGAGTACGTAGTCGGCTCGCTGTCCATCTTTCTTGTTCTTTTTTTTTAATTGAAAATACAAAGAAAACATCATTAGATTATCTTAGAATTTAGCGCTTACCAATACAGGGGAGTTGGGTCGGTAAATTATACGTATTAGACAATTTTTGTATTACAACGAATATACGTCCGTTCCGTCTTTCGTCTACGATGAAAAGAGGAAGGTGCAGCACACGAACAATCCTACGCAGAGCTATTACGGGGTTCTCACAGTTCGCCCGAGGACAAAAGTGCAGTCCTTGCACTTTCTAGAAAATACCTTTCTCTAGTAAACAAGTTAGATTAGTTCAAACGGGTAAGGCAACGACATCTATCGCGCCCAAGTGGCGTTTCTAAAACGAATCGATCTCAGTCACAGCTGTACTAACTTTAAGAACCTAAATAAGCTATCGCGCCATCGACCATCCACAGATGTCGCTATTTGTATATTTATGTTTTTTTAAATTAAACTTGATTGTAATTATCATATGTTAGTTTTTCAACCTATTTAGCTAAGATTATGGATAAGTCTTCAGACTTATGTCACACTACGTGACAGTAGGTACTAGCCTATATTTCAGAACCTTAGATCATAAATGTACCTTTTGTCTTCTCATACAAATTATTCTCTTGGCTTGCTGAATAAACTGAAATAAGTCGTTTGAATAAATTCTTAGGTACCTAACCTCTTTGGATTAATAATGATTTATTTTTAAAATGAGTTATTTGGGAGAAAGATGCCAGTATCTCTATAAAACTGAAATAAAACCTTATTATTTTATTTTACACGAAACCCTGGCTGAACAATCATGAAAAACTCTTGTTTGTAAATTAAATAATAAAGTTTTATTTTTATTTTTCTTAAAGGCCAGTCTATTTGTAAATAAAATAGGTTGGTAGGTAGGAATAAAACTTAGGTGAAGGCCCTGCGCAGACGACAGACTATCCGTGACGCACTTTTTAGTCTGTGAAAATAGAACCTATGCAATTATATGCAGTAACGCACACGACGCGCAAAAAGTCTTTTGCCTTTTTGTGCCTTTTTCGCAGAATTTTTGTGCGCCGCGCCGCAGACTCGATCGCACAAAAAGTGTGCCGTCTGCGCAGGGCCATATTCTCTTTGAATAGAAAGGCAGCTAAAAAGTAACACTGTTCATCATAATTATTATAAGGTAACTGCAGATACAAAATAACTAATTTAAAACATTTTATCAAGGTTTCACAAAAATGAAAGTTCAGCAACACTCATAAAAAAATATCCTCAACGCGTTCCCGCCAATACTCCGAGAATAAACACTCGTCGTTTCTCAAAAGTCCGGGGCCAGAAAAAAAAAACATACGTCAACAATGCGTCAACTGTGACATTGGACTTTCGGCGGGAAAGCGGAGACAACATGTCGTGCTCCAATTTTATTTTCGTTATACTATGTTGTAAACTCGGTTAAATTGTGTAATTTTGGTGGAATCTTATTCAATTTAGTTCCGTGAATGTGCACAAGTGTAGTGAAAACAAAATTGAGTGTTAAACATGAACTTTCCGTCGTTCGCGCCGAAGATCCTTCAAGGTTATAGTAAAGTTGCCACCGCTTTACCATAGCCCCTGACTTGAACTATAGGCCCGATCGGGCTAATTTCATGCAAAATACTTGATACTGGCAAGATGTACAAGATGTACGACGCCAAAATTAAATTGAAGAAACTTGAAATATTCTAAAACTTGACCCTGGCTATTCCAAATTGGCCATATCGGTCTCAGACCGAAATAAAAAAAAAAAAAACTGTGACATTGGCTCATTCTGACAGCAATCAGCTGACTTTGACAATAACAACATGGATGTTGATTTTTATTCAAACTCGAAAACAAAGTTGCTTTTTGCGCCGTGATATTATTATAAATGTAAATAATGAACATTAGTGTAATTACAGCTGCTCGTAAAAGATTAATCTCCTCTAAATTTAACAAAATGGCTGCACGACAATCCAGCGACATGGCTAAATTTCGTGAAAGTTTAAACAGTGCTAAGAACATTGTTATCTTATCCGGTGCCGGTATGAGTGCGGAATCTGGTATACCAACGTTTCGAGGAGCCGGTGGTATGTGGAGAAAGTATAATGCTACGTCTTTAGCAACCCCTGGAGCATTTAAAACTACACCTAGTCTCGTTTGGGAGTTCTACCACTATAGAAGAGTGGTTGCGGGTAAAGCGCAACCTAACCCGGTAAAGTAAATAACAGAGTTAGCTACCTAATACTTGAAATTGCTGCCATGTAGATTGGTTCTCTAACAAGTATTGAAACCCAGTTGTGTCGGGAAATGAACTGATACCACCAGGCTATAGGTACTTACCGTATTTCAGAAACTTAGATCGAAAATGTAAAATGTCATTTTTAAATAAATCTATGGGATTTTTGTTTACATTTTTTATTTAAGTTTCTGAAATAGGGTATAAAAAGTAGATACTCGAACTCAAGAACATGATAGCGTAATGAAAAACAACACCTCTAAACACTTTTGATTTCTAGTTACTCAATACAGAAAGCAGTCAGCCCCAAAAGCAATCTTTGGGAAATATATTTTGGCAGATATTCCTTTTTCTGCCTTAAACCACTGGTAGCCCGAGGGCTGTCTTGTTTTCTATGAAATTGAATGTAATGAAAAATTAAAATTGTTCTAATATTTGTTTTAGGGTCACATAGCCATTGCAGAATATGAAAAGCGACACATAAATGACAAAAACATAACAGTAATAACACAGAATGTGGACGGGCTACACACGAGAGCGGGCACTAAGAATTTATTAGAACTTCATGGTAGCTTGTATAAAACTCGTTGTACTAAATGTAGAGATATTTTGGTCAACACAGACAACCCTATTTGTGAGGTAAATACCTAAAACATTCAGTAAAATGTATAATTATCTGTGAACAGGTAAAAACACCTTTTGTCTGCTTGTTTTCATTGAAATAACCTCTCTATTCATTACGAGAGACTTTTATGAAGCTACATGATTTTTGTTTTGTTACATTAAAGAAGATTAATCAAATCCATTCTTAAATAGGCCAAAAGTTTATCTTGTCAAAAAAAATTGTTATTTTAAAATCCTAACTGTTATTTTTTTTTTATTATCTTTTAATTTTCAGGCCTTAGCTAACAGAGGAGCACCAGATGTAGATCTAGTTGGCTCTGACATACCTGTCCGAAATCTACCTCATTGCAATAAAGACGACTGCAAAGGATTACTGAGGCCTCACATAGTTTGGTTCGGAGAGAATTTAGAAAAGGCCATTTTGGATAAGACAGGTAAAACCGCCAAAATAACTACTTTTGTAACCAGAATACCGACTTGAATATAAATGCCGAAAAATAAAGACACTGTTATTTGATAACTCCAGGTGTCTACATTTTAAGTGTCAATAAATTGGTTCAGTGGAAACAATAATAGGATATCACATAAAAAAACTTCCCAAGTTTTTAATCTTTGTGTATGGAACCCTAAAATGGATCAAATTGAAGTACCTACTATATTTTCACATCCCTTGACAGGCATTTTCATGTTTAAAAGGAGCATACCAACACATTGTAATACTATAAATATTTTACAAGGAGAAATACATCATCAAAAATTCTTCAGTCACGTCACAGGATTCGAATCTGTGCCCCTTGCCGGGCGAGTGCACTAACCACTGCGCCACACCGGAACCCACGTGACACGGTGAATTAACGATTCTGCTTTCTCCCTGTTTTTGTTTACCAACTAAGGCTCGGTTTGAACATTGTGAAAGTTAAAAATACCAAACTAAACATTAATTTTCCCAGAAGCAGCAATGTCAGCATGTGAGATATGCCTGGTGGTAGGAACCTCGTCGGTAGTGTACCCGGCTGCAATGTTCGCACCGCAAGCCGCGGCGAGAGGAGCCATCGTCGCTGAATTCAACATAGAACCGACCCCTGCCACGTCGGACTTTCATTACTACTTCGAAGGACCTTGTGGTAAAATGTTACCGCAGGTCTTGGTTGACTAATTTTAAGGTTAATAGCGTAGCCTCAGCATAGAATAGGGTTACGCCATCTCTTCCCGTGGGTGTCGTTAAAGGCAACTAAGGGATTTGGGGAAGACTAGCAAACCTTAAGTTCTCCCCACGCGGTGGTGGATAAACTACTTGGTCTCTAGTCTCTAGGAAGGTTGGTGTCAGGCAGGCGGCCGGCCGGCCTGGCATCAGAATTGCTATTTAAAATAGTAATATACTGCCAGCATTTGGTCAGCAAAACAGTGACTGTGGAGAGTTATTTACAGTTTGTTAAGAAGAAAGGACACCTACTCGTTTTCCATACAAACGTAGTCGACTGTTTCCTTCCTGGATAAAGACATTAGAGCAACTATGATTATTTATGCTATACTTACGTCTGTAAAGTTTGTATGTAGAAAAGAGTATCCTTTCCCCTTAAGTTTTGGAAATATAGTGTTACTGTTATGTATAAAAAATGTAAATATGTAATAAAAATAATTTATTATCTTATTTGTCTAGAGAGCTAAAAGGCAAATTCATAAAAAACTAATGAAAATAAAGCAATACATTCAGTTTTTGTGTTTTTTATGCTTAGAGAAAAACTTTGCTATGCTTCCCACGGTTGGTCCGAAGTTAGAATTTGTTAGAAGTGATTTCTGTAACAAACAATACGTATTCTTTTTATCTATTGCAGCTATAGGAAAAATACTGTCTATAAAATGCTTTGTCCTGACTGACTGACTGCTCAACGCACAGCCGCTGATAGTAGGGGGCTGAAATTTTAATAATGTATTCTTTATATGATGTAGGCATTCAACGAGAAAGGGTTTTTCGAAATTCCCACGGGATCGGGACTTACGCGGGTTAAACCGCGGGACACAGCTAGTCTGTCTGTAAAATGGTTTGTCCGAAGTCCTAACTGACTGATGGATCAACACACAGCCTAAACCGCTGATAGTAGTGAGCTAAATATTGGAGTGTGTTCTTTAAATGATGTAGGCATTCGATAAGAAAGGTTTTCGAAATTTCCACGTGACTTACGCGGGTAAAACCGCGGGACACAGCGTAATAATAGAAAAGTCGAAACTCAATCGTCGAAACAATGAAATTAAACTCATTTATCGGGTTTTCAGGGACGTTTAATGGTAACTTAAAATATCACTTAACCGATTCAGTGCGGTGGTATTTTTTCCAAGCTTTTGCGCCTGGCGGCGAACAAATGTTCCATGGCTCCTCTAAGGTGCCAAGAGCCAGGGACTTTCATGGCTCCTCTCGAGCGCCACCCGCCATGAAGTGCAACTTATCGCCTTTTTGTCTGTTTCGGCTTGTTTTTATTTTAGTCGCAACCCAACAGCGAACGTACGCGGTTTAATAGTTCGTTTCAAGTGTTTAGAAGTGACTATCTACGTGTATAAACCGAAATGGAAGGTAAGTGACTTATTTATATCAGGTGTTGTAAACATTTTGTGGTATTTATTTGGCTCGATTGGTTTCATTCATTTAGTACCACGCTAGTCATGCATGTATAACGCTAATATACTTATTTTATAATATTTCATAAACAAATAAACGTGTTCGCGCGTACACTTGTGCACTATAATATGTCCTGCCTAGTTGGCTAATCCTTGAAGTTGGCCACTGTAGCTAAATCCTTCATGATACATTAATAGAGCACCTATAGATTAAAATAATACCTAAATAATAATAAATTATGATTTGTTCTAGGATTTTCTTGAAAAAGAAAATACATACCAGAGCCTGAAATTGAAACACAATGCGACGACGATGACGAGTTTGTCGAGCAGACATGTGTTTATGCCGTGGGAAGTCCCTTGACACATTTTCATTGATTTGGTCGCAGTAAAAACGTACTGATTTAAATCATTGTTTTTTTTTTAAATCACTTGATTTTAATCGCGATTTTAATCACTGATTAAAGTCAAGTGATTTAAATCATATCAACCCTGTCTCGAGATGCCATTAATTTGACGCATTTTCAATGGACTTGCTTTAGAAAAAAGTGTGGAAAAATCAAATTAGAATTTTGAAAACTCTGTGCACGCTAGCGCGCAGAATGCGATTTTGCACGCAGATTTCTAATGACAAACAGATTCTTTCCGAGGTTGTGAGGTGAAAACTATATTGTCATGATTATATGATTTATAAGGTAGTCCAGGTAAAGGGTCATCCCGACGACAAGTAATAAAACTGCAAATCTTGTTTACGTTAGAAGGTAGGTAGGTACCTAGAAAAATCGTGTGAAACCAAAAAATCATTCTTCTTTATATTAAACAAAATAGCTACTTATAAAATAATTCGGTTACCGTTTAAAATAATAATTGTTGCTGCTATTGAAAAGTTTACAACTCCTTAAGTGTGCGTTTTCACGCAATATCCTGAAACTAACACTGGAATCGTAATCTGCGTGACAAATAAAGACACTTTCATTTACGGGTAACCTCTGGAAAATGTTATTTTAGCAGAGTTTTACAGGTAAACATTTTGGCTCCTCTCGGGCGTCACACGCCATACACAAAAGATACCCAGGGCGCCTCTGCGGCGCCATCCGCACTGAATCGGTTAAGATAATTACCTGTACGAAGGAAGGCAAGGCGGTCACAGTATTAGGCCTCGAATATCTCTCATCGACGAGTAGTACACAGGCGTAATCGTTTGCGTGGCGCACTGCCCTACCTGAAACGTAAATCTGCATTAGACCCTAATCTTCTTATATAAAAATGATTTGTACTGACTGATCAACGCACAGCCTAAACCGGTGATAGTAGAGAGCTAAAATTTGAAGAATATGTGCGATGTAGGCATCCGATACGAAAAGATATTTGTACATTTTCACGAGATTGAGATTTATGCGGTTGATACCGCGGGAACCATCTAGTCATTACATAAAATAAATTCTATGAACAACATACAGCGCCATCTAGCCCCATGGTAACCTAAAGCTTGTTAACATAACACAGCGCCATCTAGCTCTGGGGATAAAAAGCAGCCTATGTGTTATAAGGCCTCAAACGCACTAGCGGTTAACCGCGTGAGAGGCTAGCCGCTCGGTTAGCGCTGTGTTTGAAATTCTATGGCGGTTAAATGCGTACGATCACAAGCGGTTGCATTTTAAAATGGAAATACGGCTAGCCGCCCCCGCGGTTAACCGCTAGTGCGTAGGACCCCTAAGGATAGGCTGCTTATCCAGCTATCCGTATACCCAGTTTTATCGCAATCGGTTCCCTAGTTTTGCCTGAAGCAGATATACTTGTTAACACACGAACTTCTACATTAATAATATTAGTAGGATATGTAAAAATCAAAATAACATACCAATACATTGGTTAACAGCCTTCATACACAAGTTTTCATAGTAAACGTTCCCAACTCCGTTCCCTTCGGTTCTGTTCAGATAATTCATCTTTTCTTGAAGTTCTGGCGATTTCACGTTGGGGTACGGCATACCGATTACTACGACGCAGCGACCGAGGTCGTCACTAGGAAATAGAGAGAAAATATAAAGATAATTTGACGATCTCTGTGGCGCGCCGGGCTAATGCCCGAATGGACTAGAAGGTTGCGGGGTGCAAATAATACCCGCCAAGTGCAAATAATATCTACACTAATATTGTGAAGAGCAAATATTTGTATTTCTGTGTGTATGTTTGTAATGAATGTCAACTCAAAAACTACTTCACCGATTTCAAAAATTCTTTCACCATTAGAAAGCTACATTCACCCTGAGTAACATAGGCTACTTTTGATCCCGATATTACCTCGGGATTCAGACTTACGCGGGTGAAACCGCGGGGCGCAGCTAGTTTATAATATACTTACGTATATTTATGCTTAAAAATAAATATTTGTATCTCGTCTGAGTGTCTCTTTATTTATGTATTTATAAATATAAGTATTTATCTAGTATTTAGGGTTAAATTAGAGACAGACCTAAAATTCAATCCTTCACTCAGTTTTCCTCCAACCACACTCAACAACAGAGCTCCGTTGTGATCTCCATCTTTATTTCTTACTGCCGTTGCAAATTTGTGAAGCACCTTGAAACAAACAATATGGAAATATTTTAAAAGTAAAATACATTACAATAACCCTTCGGCAGTCGGGTAAAAACACAACGCATGGCGGCGTCGGTAATTCACACGCTGAATCTTTGCATCTGTATTTTACCATCTAATACAACAAAGTCGAAGTTGTAAATTCTAACCATCTATTACAACTTGTACGTACGACTTGGTTGGATGCAGGCCGCTTATGACCGAAGCATCTGGAGATCTATGAGGGAGGCTTATGTCCAGCAGTGGACTTCTTACAGCTGAAATGATGATGATGATGACCACTTGTACGTATACTACAACTTAGAATACAAAGAGTAGGTATGTATTTTTATCTATATCTATAAAATGCTTTATCTATGTATATAAATGCTTTAAAGGTTGCCTGGAAGAGATCGCTTTCAGCGATAAGGCCGCCCATTGTACCTATTCTAAAATTAGCTGTAAGGTTTTGTTTTTGTAATGTGTTTTGTAAATTTTTGGTGCAATAAAGTTTTTATCTATCTATCTATCCTGACTGAATGGCTGATGAAAGCACAGAAATTCCAACGGGATCTGGACATATACAAGTAAAACCGCGGGATACAGCTAGTATGTAATAGGTATAATAAAATAAGTTTCGTAGACACAATTGGAGGCTTGGCCGTCTAGCTAGCCCCATAGTAAACAGCTATTACGCCCGAATACTCAAAATTTGAAGGTTATTTATACAATTAAACGGCTTTTAAACTCGAAAATTTCCATACAAATTTTGAGTTTAGAAGCTGCTCAATTATTTAATTAGCCCCCGATTTGTGTAGCTTTTGTGTGGATTAAGTAGCTAAGTTATTCAATACTCAGCATTTTAAAGTAGGTATGTTATATTTTTAACTAGCTGCGCCCCGCGGTTTCACCCGCGTAAGTCCCGATCCCGCGAGAATTACGGGATAAAAAGTAGCATATGTGTTATTCTAGGTGTCCAGCTATCTATATTCCAAGTTTCATCGCAATCGGTTCAGTAGTTTTTGCGTGAAAGTGTAACAAACATCCAAACATCCATACAAACTTTCACATTTATAATATTAGTAGGATGTATTATTCTTTTCGTCAGGGTGACTCTTCAACTAGTGAAGGTTGGCAGTCAGTTCAGCATATTTTATTCGATCTCTCGCGAGGCTAAGTAGTTTGGCGGCACTCGCTATTCCTGTCCACTCTCTGATGTTTCGTAGACACGACTTTTTCCTACGACCAACTTTTCTTTTCCCCGCAATCAAATAAAGTCTATCTACCTATCTTTTTACCCGACTGCGCAACGGCGAAAATAATCTAATATATATAATTTCCATGTCACAGTGTTAGTTACCGTACTCCTCCGAAACGGCTTGACCAATTTAAATGAAATTTTATATTCGTATTCAGTAGGTCTGAGAATCGGCTACTATCTATAATTTATAAGGCAAAACAACGTTTGCCGGGTCAGCTAGTTATTTTATAAATATACTAGCAGCTCCCCACGGTTTCACCCGCATAAGTCCCGATCCCGTGGGAATATCGGGATCAAAAGTAGCCTATAGCCTTCCTCAATAAATGGACTATCCCACCCCGAAAGAATTTTTCAAATCGGACCAGTGGTTCCTGAGATTAGCGCGTTCAAACAAACAAAAAAACAAACAAACAAACTCTTCCGCTTTATAATAGTAATAGATAAACATTATGTTGTATACCTATTTAATTCTGCTGTTTCGTCTCAAACCATCAATGTATATTTATCATTTTCTGTTAATTTTAGAATCTTCCCAGCAAACGAACCGTAAATGTTAAAAGATTTTTTATTTGTTCAGTGTCGTTAAATAGCTACTTAGGTTTGAATAATGCAAAAAATAATGAAGTACAGTTGTAATCATGATTTAATTCGTCATAGGAATCATTATTCATTACATTTTAGCAATAATTTCATCATAATATATTTTAAGGAAATTACTAAATTAGCAGTCTGAAAAGTCTTCTGACCATGGCCCCTAACAGGCTTTCTTAAAGAAGCCAAAAGTGTCTCTGGAATCTCAGACAACCCGTCCCCCGACTTTGTCCCACTCACTGTTCTAGTTGCAGAACGAATCTAGTTGACTGGGGGTTACTCCAAGAGACAGTGGTATTCTTATTTTTGTATATGGTATCTTCTTATTTTCGTACGTGGTGTGGCTTACCTAGTGTTAAGAGTTTTCAGGTCACCCTAAGGCCTCTAATTTGACCCAACGATTGCTATCAGACAGAACAACCGAGACCAACTGCTTAACGTGCCTTCTAAGCTCAAGAAGCTAAGGGAAGATCGAGAAAATGATTTTTAGCTACGAGACAGGAGTGCAACTGTTGTGCCTGCACAGGGGCAGGATATGGTCCACTTACTCTCTTGCCTACGCCCTGATGGAGGGCCACTGATAGCACGGTGGATGTCTTTAATTTCTAATTCTCAAAAAATTTACCATAAAAAAAAGTTGCCACGACGAAGAAGACATGTAGCCTCACATGTAGCAGATATGTCCAGGCTAGGCCACCCAGTCTATATATTTTAAAATCTGCCATCATACACCGGTTTTAAAAAAATAACTACTACGTTCTCGGTTTCAAAATGATTGGCAAGCCGCCTTCAATGGCTGGTATCAAAAAGAACGGATTCACAACGTGTTGTTGCTTTGAACTCGGCGCTGGGCTTACTGAGAATTTATGCAAAATCATTGCTAAGCCAGTTAACGATTGCATGTAGCCTAATTTTTTACCTATGCAAGCTCTAGGTCCCTCACCAAAGGGTATAAATGTATACTTGTGGTTCATCCCAGCATCCGGTGCAAATCTCTCTGGCCGGAATTCTGTTGGGTTTTCGAAAACTTTCGGGTCCATGTGTAGCCCTTGCAGGGGAATCAAGATCTTCACTCCTGGGTCAATAGTCACGTCTGTCCCAGGAATCGTATATTTTTTCATACAGAGTCGTCTGATCAAATTTGCAGGTGGTAAAATCCTCAAAGATTCCATAAAAGACATTTCTAACAACTTCAGTTCTCCAATAGCGCCGTACGTGAGGTTACCGTTGTGATTTGCTATGACGTTGTCTATTTCTTCTTGGATTTTGACTTGTAAGTCCGGCCTGAACGCGAGTTGGTGCAAGACAAAGCTGGTCGCGGTCGCAGTGGTCCCAAATCCTGCCACTAGTAAGAGAAACACTTGCGCCGCGATGCAATTAAGGTCCATTTCTAATTTTATCTCCACAGGTGTTCCGTCTTCGTTCTGTTCGTAAGGTGAGTCCATTGTAATCTGTCCTTTCATTCCCAGCTCCAACAGGGTGTCCATGAAGTCGTTCCGACCGCTCGGTTTCGAACCTCTTTTTTCTCGAACTCGCCTGGTTATCTCAATGATGGTGTTCGTAAAGCTATCCTCGATAAACTTTGCGGTGTGTAACATCTTCCATTCTGGATACAATTCTTCCAAACTAATTTGAAACAATTGCCAATTGGTCTTGTTGAAAAACTTTTTGGCCACTTTTATAAAAATTGAATATTCTGTGCTGTTAACGTCGATATCGAGTCCTAGACCACAGGACGCTATACACGCAAAGGTATACTCCGCCATTAAATCATGCGCGTAAACTTCACATCCTTTTTGCGAAGTCGTCGCTACCGTCTCTTGTAGGCTTTCTGCGGATTTCAGTATCAGAGGAAACATGCCTTTCATTCTGCCCGTTGAGAAAGAGACAGACATGTGTTGTCGCAGTATCTTCCATTGTCCTCCGCCCATGAAGAACAGATTATTTATCAGTGGTTCTTTGTCCGGGTTTTCTGTGCCTCCTCGAGCATGGAAGTAAGAGAAATCTGTGATGAGTATCTGCTTAATGATTTCCGGGTCTCTGATGATGAGTTCTGGCGTCCTGCCTCTGTAGTAGCCGACTATTTTCTCCGTGGGATACTTGTGATATAGTTCTGCACCAACTCCGGCCATGACCTGTTTGACAATAACATTCCGAAGATGGTTTCCGAAAAAAGGCAATGGTTTATCGTGCTTGACGCCTCTCTTCGCCCAGTAGTCAAGGTTCTTTGTCGAATATAAGTAGAGTAGGATCAAAAACACAATTACTAACACTGGGAGCATCTTGCAAATAAGAGTTTAAAATTCACGTGCTTTCAACCACGTCGTCGTTACTTATACAATGCATCATGAATGCAATAAGAAACAAAGTTGACTTACATTTATATTGTGTTATTCCGTTCCACACAATGATTAACTGACGTATTACTGAGAGTTTGATTTTTATTTACGTTGTACCTAGTAAAGTATAATGAACTATAATGTATTGTTTATTTTGTTGTGTGAATATTTTATTATTGTAAAGTTTATTAGCAAATAAATAATTTCAAGGTGAATGGGGAAGGTATAGTTATAGATTTCCATCTACCATATAAAGCTGAGCTTGGAGCATTGATTTTGAAAATAATTCAATTTCAATTTTAGTTACGGTTCTTTAGATACAGTTTCAAAATGTAATACACTTTTGTGCCGAAAATAAATAGTGTTTTGTATTTTGAAACTTTACGTAACCTGCCGTAGCCGACGACACAATTCAAGCAAAAATTAAGTACTTATGCAAATATTGAGCCAGACGACTATACAGTATACACTCCGAATACTCCGATCAAGTTATCTGTGCTAGCAGCGGTGGCGTCTACTACGAAATTAGATACCTACCTACTTTTTTTTCCACAATGGATAAGTCTGTGGCACTGTAATGTAATTTAACTTGAAAGAAAATAATTCCGTAATAGTTTTTAGGGTCAGTCTGTCTGTCTGTCTGTCCGTGGCTTAGCTCAGAGACGCTTAGTACTAAGAAGCTGTAACGTTGCATGAGAATATATTTTAAACACGCCGAGAAAATAGTACAATAAAATTCAATAAAACATTTTTAGGGTACTACATGTAAAAAAAAAAAACTTTTATTTCTCTTGTTTCGGATTATTTTTTATTTCTCTTGTTTGCCCCAACGTGCGGGGATAGGGAACGTGTATTTTTAATAGAGCAATTATTTTTCATTGTGGGGTTTCAAAAACTAATTTTCATTCTAAGGTTTAATTATTTTTCGTTTTCTAAATATTGAGCTTTAAAGTGCTAGTTTTTTTAACTTAGGTACATAGGCTGACTTGAACGCTTCACTTTAATTTACCTTAAGTATACCTAAATAAAAACAAATAAAAAGCAAAAAATACGAGTAATTTAAGCGAATATTTTTTAATGCAAATTAAGAATAAAATTTATCTATGACGCTCGGGTAGATAACGAATTGTATAATTAACTAGCCGCCCACCCCGGCTATGCACGGGTATACCTATAGTCTCTATAAATTAAAAGTCCCGTCTGATTCACTCAACTATATCACACAAACATCACATCGTGACATCATCTAAACATCGTGAGGAAACCAACATGTCCTAGGACTCACCACGGTCTGAAGACATGGGATATTCAGTGTTTTCTATGTATCATATGTATGTATTTACAAAAAAAAAAAAGGTATAATATGTAGTATATCCGTTGTCTAGTACCCATAGTACAAGCCTAGTGCTTAGTTTGGGGCTAGATTGCGCTGTGTGTAACGTCGTGCATTATTTATTTATTTATTTATTTATATTTCAACGCAAAGCCCAAACCGCTGGTCCTATAGAGAAATTAAATTTTGAGTGTGAGTGTGTGTGTAGGTATCCACTAAGAAAGAGTTTTGGAAAATCCCGCGGGGTCGGGTCTTACGGGGATGAAACCACAGGACTGCTAGTATCAGTATCAATAACTTAAAATTAAATACATTTTTCGGTTTTCATCGCGTAGTGTTTATTATTTTTAGCATTGTTTCAACGCTCAACGTTTCGAGACATTTACAGGTCCCTTCTTCAGGATTGACTGAGATGTGATTTGTCTTATATTGTTTTAAAAGTTATAGAAAGACTGCAGTCTAATTAAATACGCATACCATTAAAACTAAAACCTAAAAGTAATAAACACTACGCGATGAAAACCGAACAATGTCTTTAATTTCAATACAACATCGCAAAAACATAAGAAAAATCTTTAAATAACTTACTTGATCAACTTCAGCAGCGGATTTAGGTTCCCGGAACACAGTTTTCTTCCTGCTAATAGTCTCTATGAGTCTATCGTTGGACATGTGCTCGTATACTGTTTGCTCGTAGGCGTACGAAGGGAGGAAGCAAACCACTCCGCCCGGGACTGTGTTACAGACATTACGCAGAATACGACCTATTTCGGTCAACTGAAATTATATAAAGACACTAGCAGCTCCCCGCGGTTTCACCCACATAAGTCCCGATCCCGTGGGAATATCGGGATCAAAAGTAGCCTATAGCCTTCCTCAATAAATGGACTATCCAACCCCGAAAGAATTTTTTAAATCGGACCAGTGGTTCCTGAGATTAGCGCGTTCAAACAAACAAACAAACAAAAAAACAAACAAACTCTTCCGCTTTATAATAGTAATAATAGATGTAATCGCGCTTGTAATGCTAGTTAGGATTATTATAGTATCGATTATTGCTCAAGTTCCACTATTGTTCAATAATAAATTTGCGACAATGTAAATCACATGACTACTGCAAAATACAAAAAAAAACCCATGAGTTTCTTGTGTCTTCTTCTCATTGGAGGTCGCGTTCCGAAGACACAGTAAATTACATTGTAATAACTGACGTTTCTAAGAGATATCTTGCTAATATCTGAATAAACATACTTTGATTTTGATTTTGACATTGTTAGGCACCGTAAAATGTTCCTACTTTGCTCCCCTATGGGTAACTATGCTCCTAATAAATTAAATTTTTGATCACATTTCATTTTATTGTGAAGGTTTTCAAAATATTTGATTTGTAAGACTTAAAGAGAGGTTAAGCTTGGCGTACAAACATTTATTTTATTGGGAGCATAGTTAAGTTACCCATAGGGGAACGCATAGCAAAGTAGGAACATTTATCGTTATGTAATATTTTGTATTTAACATAATATATATAGCAAATTTAAATGGAGGGAAGACAATGGCTTTTAAAACACAAGTTTTCTCAGTTGAAAATATTTCTAGTAGATATGCCTAGATAGAACATGAAACATAAATAAAAGTAAGAAGTAATCATTTCAACATTCATTTTTTATGTCTCGAGGAGAGTTTAGTCAGGGCCGGCTGTAAAAATATAGCCAAATCTATGTTCAGTAGGTATAGTCAATGATTTTTAAGAGTTTCATCGGACCCTGGGCTCCCAGTGAGATGCAACCGGGAACATCGGTCAGATGACAAAACAGGGTAAGGGTTGTAACGATTTCTCTTACCAATTCCTTCGACTTCCTATTCTCGTAAGAGAAATTCAGCTGCACGTTAGAAGGTCCTTTCGATAAGCATATTCCTAGGACATTGTCTGGTGGAACCACGTGGTCGCATCTTACGATGTTTATCGTATCATCATCCACTTTGCTTGAGAGTAAAGATTTGAATTCGTTTATCGGTTCCATTGTTCCTCCAGCTACAATTACCTGTAAATTAATAAAAAAAGATCACATTCAGATTGGACGACTGAAATTAAAAAAAATGATTTCAAAATTCTGCCACCTTACAAATCCGTTGAAATGCGTCTTTCCGCTTGCGTAACAGGTGCCTATTCCATCGAGATTAAATTTAAGGACTGCATCTCTTCGTGTTTTCGACTGAGACATGTAGCAACATCTTCCAGATTCTTGTAGATTATCGGTAATCTGTTAAGAATCCGGTAATTCTGTCGGGTGCAGAATTTTCGAATCCCTTTTTTAAAACCTAGCGCATTTTCCCGTAAATAAATATTTCTAGAAAAGTCTAGCGCTGGTTAAGCCACTTTATATTCGATTTTTCTTCTGTTTTCGCGATGTTCTGTGTACCCGCAAAATGAGTTTAATTTCACTTTATAATAACCAGTCTATGAATAGTACACTGAGTTCTGTTCGCCACCATTTTTTTTGTACATTCCTACCCACATTGGAAAATTCTAAATGTCACATAGTGTTATCTTCACGTGATATTGGCCCAAATTGCCCTTAAATGCTGGCAGAAAGGCCATAAATAAAGAACTGAACTGAACTGAATAGTATACTAGGAGTTTTGGCGGGAACGTGGAGACAACATGACGCGCTCCAATTTTGTTTACGTGAAACTATGTTGTAAACCGGGTTAAATTGTGTAATTTTGGGTGGGATCTTATTCAATTTAGTTCCGTGAATGTGCACAAGTGTAGTGAAAACAAAATTGAGTGTTAAACATGGACTTTCTTCGTCTCTCCTGTCTAAGCTCCGTGAAGGTTATGGTAAAGTTGCCACCGCTTTGCCATAGCTCCCGACTTGAAACTTTGAGGCCGATCGGGCCAATACTTGATAATGGCAAGATGTACAAGATGTACGACGCCAAAGCTAAAAGAAGAAGAATAGTATACTAACAGATCGACACTGGGTCACGAGTTCCCCGAAAGGCGTGGCAACGTTGAGCAACAAGTACTTGAGGTGCGGGGTCTGGCCGCGTGACGTCAGCACGCGGCCGTCCGCGCTGCGCTCGCCCAGCCGCGCGAGGAACTCCAGCGCGGCGTACAGACCGCTCCCGGCAGATGTCTCTGTTGCTAGCTGAAACATTGTTATCGTTACAAAACTAGATTAAAAACCGGATAAGTGCGAATCGGAGTCCGCGCACGAAGTATCCCCTACCATTATCATAAAAAAATGTTGCATGTAAATATTTATTTAAGAGGAATAACAACGCCAACGACCTTGAAACTGAAAATCCTTGTCGGGCTTATCGAAAATGGTTGATTATTTCATGATGGAATGTCGTAGAACTTTTTTTTGTGCACAGATTGTAGGTGACATTGTTTCCTACATTTTGGTGTAGTTTTAAGACAAGAACCTCCTATTGGTGCAAAGCCTATCCAAATTTTAGACAAAAAATGTCTGATTTGGCTAAAATGTCGATGGGCTTACGTTTCGATATATTTGTATGGAAACTGCACTAAAATATCCGAAACAATGTCGCCTACAATCTGTACACAAAAAAAAGTTCTACGACATTCCGTCATGAAATAATCAACAATTTTCGATGCGCCCGACATGGATTTTCAGTTTTTCAGTATAGGGCCCTTAAATAGTTGTAATAGTGGAAATACATCATCTGTGAAAATTTCAACGCTTCTCGCTTTCCACATGTAATATTTCCCAAATTGCCCCATATTGTTGACACAGGGTCATAACTATGAATAATATCTTATTTCAACAAGTAAAAGAAAGAAGAATCTTAATAAAAGACTTTCTAAAACCTTGTTAAATTCTAGGTCTCCACCTATCTAGATACCAAATTCATCGCAATAGGTTCAGCGATTTTTGCGTGGAACAAGAAATATACAACAGACATAGAAACAACAAACATACATACAAACTTTCACTTTTATAATATGAGTAGAATAGATGAACTTAAAATGAACAACATTAAAGGCTTACCTGAACATTTGTTTTCACATCTTTATCAACATCTGGTTCTACAATTTCTTCAGTTTTTTTCTTTGCAATACTGCTCAAAAACGATTGAAAGTTACTTTTCTTGCTAACCATACTTTTGCTTTTAGTCATTTCTTCCTCAAGCGCTTGCTGACTGTACCTCATTGAGAACGCATGTAGTTTTGGCGCGAGTTTTGTGCTCCTACAGAAGTCGACTAAAGGTCTAATGTTCATGTGATCTATTTCTGAACTTATCAAGAAATCTTCTAATGTAAATATTTTTGTCTCTTCAGTTTTTGAGTCTGATATTTTTGGTTTTATCATACCTGTAAAATTTATTAAAGTACATGTAAGAACTTGTTATATAAGAGTTGCGGTGATCTACTGGTAGATACCCGACTTTCATTCCGAGGTTCGTGGTTTCTTTAGTTCCTAATTTATCAGACAGAACAGATAAGTGACTGAGAAGTACATACATGGAATAAGGTGGCACTAAGGAGTACATAGAATAAGGTGGTTACACTTTACTTACCTAACAATTTCCCAACAACAAAACTGAACTGATTCAAAGACAGCAGATTTTTACTACTCAACCGTGCCCTATACTTGTTGATATAAAACTGTAAGAAAGTCTTCACTGCATTCAGTTGTTTCAGTGAAACCGGAGCCGAATGTGCGTTCTCTAACGCAGCGGTGAGGCCGTGAGCTTCGTCGAGAATAAGGATATTGTCTTTTAGTTTCAGAGATATGCCGGATCTGGCGCCAGAGCTTACTATCCCGGCGTGACTAATTAGTACTACCTGAAATTTATTTAATTTTAAAATGTATTTAAAATAGACCAAATTTTCTTACCCCTGTCTCATCTAAGGAGATGTCTCCGCTAATTACCCCTAATTTATTTGAGGTAGGTAAGTCATCATCCATCATTGATCACACCTACTGCAAATAGTATTGGTTATGTTTTTTACGTCCGACCACCTGCCTGACACCAAGCCTTAGGACCACAATGTGAGTCCATTACTTAAATTAAAAACTAGTTACCTCAGCATCATCCAAGGCCATTCTCGACGCATAATATGGACATGCCTTCAATTCTTTCCCACTTTTGACTAAGTCTTCCATATCCATGATATCTACTAACATTCTTTCCTTCAATTTAGTTATGTTCACCTGATTGTAATAGGGACAAGCTGAACACGAATTAGTTTTCGTCTTTTTTAGGACTTTACCATCTTCTCCTATGGATGTTGATTTCGTTTTTGATTTTTGCATGTCAAGACATCTGAAATAAATAATAAATTAATCATTGATATCTATTATTCATTATCTGTGTCTGTGTATCTGCAATTGGCTTTCTGTTTTAATTTATTTATTTTATGACTATTTGTATTTAGCTGTAGACTGTGTCCTATTTTTTGGTAGCCCCCTAGTTTGTCCCACTGTTCCTTCTCTGTTAGGCAGTTAGATGCCACGGGATTGTAATCCGGATTGGCGAATGTCTCACGCTATAAGGCCAAGGTGAGTCATAGGAATATGTTTCTTCTAGGCAAGCATGCTACATCATCAGGCCCAATAGGTGAGGTGTGGTCAAACACAAGCCTTGTTGTATGAAAATGGTACAATTACAAGGTATTTTGAAGATTTATCCCAACCTTTCATTTATAAGATTAACATTTTTCAGTCTTGTAACTTCAGAATTGATGCAGAAATGTTGTCTTGAAGCCAAGGTGACCACTCTGGTATCCTCTTTATATGCAGTTCTTTTAACTTCTCCAATGAATTGTGACAACTGACTGTGGGTTCTACTGCTTATGTATATCTGTGGTAAAAAGTTGGATATTATTTAAGACACTAACTAATGTATACTTCGTTTTTTAATTGAAGACTATGATTTGACATGTCCTTCTGAAGAGAAAATGTCAAATACAAAGAACCAAAATGCAGACTTTAGTCTGAAATTAAAACATGTACTATGAATAGCAGCTTAAGTTATGACTAGCTTCACATCACTGTTTCACTTGAGTAATTCCCAATTGACAAACTGCAATAGATAATTCTTTGTGATAATCTTTGTAGTGCGTTGGGGAACCCCCCCCCCCCTGAAAGTATTCATATTTGGAACAAGATTGTGCTGTGTGCAACATTCATCATATTTTCTACACTAATAATAAAAAGAAGAAAGATTTGTGTTGTTGTTGTGTGTGTGTGTGCGTATGTTTGTAATGATTAAACTCAAAAACTACTCTGCTGATTTCAAAATATCTTTCACTGATAGAAAGCTACATTGTCAAGAAGTAACATAGGCTACTTTTGAACCTGATATTCCCACAGGATCAGAACTTACACGGGTGAAACCGTGGGACGCCGCTAGTATTATATAAGTAGCTCATTTCAATGCACTTACTTTCAAAACATCTTCATGTTCCACCTCATTCTCAACAATTTCCTCATCAGATTGATAATCATCTTTAACATCTGATTCCTCTAGAATTAAATCTCCATCTTCCTCAGATTTACTTTTATTTTCCTCTAAGAGATTCTCCTTACTTTCTAAGACCTTTTTTCCTTTATCTTTAAAATACATGTCTAAAGTTTTGTTTGTGATGTTAGATTTCTGTTTAGATACTCTATTTTTCATTTCTGTGAATAATTCTTTTTGTTTCTTTATTTTATCAAGTTTGACTTGTAATGCTTGTAGTGTCTGGTTCTTCTTTATCTTTTCGTATTCTTCTTCAAGCCAGTCATTAGCATCTGTGAATTATTCATATTAAAATTAAATACTTAGCCTATAATTTCAAGTAAAAATTAACATGGTGGATGGATCACACAAAATATACTGAACGTATTTGGCAGAAATTTGGCTCATAGGTAGTTTATAACCTGGATTAACAAATAAGATACTTTTTATCCTGGTATTCCCACGAGAACGGTAACTAAGCGAGTGACACCATGGGGTCTGTTGGTGCATATAACTCAGATAAATTATGATTTTTGGTAAAGCTAGTTATTTACTTGTATGGTTTATACTGATGGATTAGTGTCAATGTAGATGAAACAACAGGATAAATGTAATTTATCAATAGTTATTAGGTATTCTATGCTCTTGCTCACATACCTGTTTTGCAATTTATTTCTTGTTTTAACTGAGATATTTCTTCCTCTATGTTTCTCAACAGTTTCTCATTGTTATCTCTTAACCATTTTAAAGCACCACAACATATACTTAAAGATTTACCCTAAAAATAAAATAATTTCAAAATAAAAATATAGGTTAGACCATTGTTGTTTTCTTGCTGTAATTTGTTTGAAAATTGATTTTGAGAGACTAACCGTGCCAGTGGGGCTTTCGAATATTCCTAATTTACTGCTTTCAATAGTTAAATAAAGTTCGTTCATAAACTTTTCTTGGATTGGATAGGGTGGAAATGGAAATTCAAAAGCTAAGGTCATTTTGTTCTTTACGAGCACTAATTTATGTTCAAAATCTAACGGGAGAATGCTTTTGTACTGCGTTCCAATAGTTCTTCATAAACGTTTTCAGAAATTGATGTATTTCTGTAATATAACCAACTTTTGTGAAATTCAGAATTCTACACTATCAAGCAAAACAACATCCCGCTGTTTTTCTTTGCTTTTTTTTCAGTTTTTTTTAACTTCTGGGCACTTATGACTTATGACACTGTGATTTTCATATTGATAGGTAGGGTAAGGACTTCAAAATCGACAAAGAAGAAGAAGAAGAAGAAGACTCAGCTGTCAATGTCAAATAAACAAATTAGTGGTATTGCCAATATCCAAAGATTACAGACATTTTTGTATCTTAAATCTGCTTGCGTCTGGCTTACAATTTATATTTATTTTATGTTGTGCTTTGTATTTATTCCACACTATCGCTTTTCTTTACGTGCCCAAATTAATTTTATTTAATAGCTAATCAATTATATGCTTATATTATAATTAAGGTAATGAAAAAAATTAACAAAATGGAATTTATAATTCACACTATTGTAATTTTTGACTAATTGTCCTTGTAACTCACACAACTAACCGGTTTTTTTTGAGGTTAGGATCTTGTTTGTATTTCACATGTTTTTTTCAGTTTTTATGTTACAAAGAGTACCTATTTGTAATCGGTTTGCTGTCTAGGAGCTGTCTGTCCGTAGCTGCTGTAAAGTAAACTTCTGTGGTAAGTCGGACGAGTGACGCTCTAACATTATAACATTCTAATCTTCCATATTAAATATATAAACAAACAAACTTTCGGATCTATAATATTAGTGGGATGATTAGGATTACACCATTAGTATGAAATAGAAACAGTGAGATTAATGCCTTGTTTATCAAAACTTACCACACTTTTAGGTTGCACTTTAGAATCCTACGTCACGATTTTGGGGGTAGGGAGGGGAGGGGGGGATTGTTGTACAACCCCCCTAACATCTTCCCCCCTTGAGCAGATGCGTAATTTAAAAAATACCATAAATATAATAATAATTTGGAGGTTATAATTTTGCTGAAATTTGAATATGTGTGGGCTCCAGCGCGACGCAAGGGCTGTAGCAGCAGCCCCTCAGCCCTTGCGTGACAAAACGCAGCACCAGACACTCACCTTTGCAGCTTTGGCAGCAGTTTAGTCTTCGCAGCATAGTTTTATTTATAGATAGAATTAGCGCTGCGCGTAATCATGTTCTAACATTAACCTAACCTATCCAAGTCAGGGTGATCCATATATTTTTTTCGAAGTTCAAGTAAAATTGTATAAAAAATTTTTTTTTCATTGCTCAACATAAAACTAGCAATAATGGTTAGCCCTGTTTCTCCTCTATCTCCTACAAGTCTTTTTTTATACAAATTCGTGACGTAGGATTCTAAAGTGCACCCCACTTTTAAGCTTTTTGCAAGAACATTTAAAAGTTTACCCTATATTGGCGTAAAAACCTAGTGCACAGATATAGGAATCTATTGATAAACTATTTGGGACAAGGGAATTAAATTGTTAAAACAAAATTAACACTGTACCCCTGACATTAAAAAAAAAACCGGCCAAGTGCGAAACTCGCGCACGAAGGGTTCCGTACCACTATCACAATTGGGTACGGAACCCTAAAATGGTTTACAACAACTTTGATTCAAAGAAAATCTGAAACTTATAAGAAACTCTTTGGACAGTGAAGGCAGACTAGTATATTTGACAGATAGGGCAGCAATTTTGAATTCCATGACCAACTCGATTTGTCCTGACCAATCAGAAGCGACCTCACATTGTACTAAACTCCTTGTTATTTTTGAAACACGTTTGTTGTATGGGAGCCCCTTTTAAATATTTGTTTTATTTTATTTTTAGTATTTGTTGTTGTAGCGGCAACCGAAATACATCTTCTGTGAAAATTTCAACCTTCTAGCTATTACGGTTCATGAGATACAGCCTGGTGACAGACGGACAGACGGACGGACGGACAGACAGACAGACAGCGAAGTCTCAGTAATAGGGTCCCGTTTTTACCTTTAGGTACGGAACCCTAAAAAATGGCTACAGTATCCCCTGCCCGTCTTAAAAAATGACCAAAATTAGTATCTTGTTGGGAAACATGACAATCATATAGATTAAGCAAATAATTTATGAAATACCTACCTACTGCATATGTAATCATCAGCTCTATGATGGTAGATAGTCCCAGAATTTCATGTATAGTACAGTGTCCAGTAATTACACTTCACTGTCTCAAATTTCATGAACACTAGTTTTTTTTTGTCACAAAGTTATTTAAGGCTTTTAATATACAGTGTGTTCATTTATATCTATAAATTTTATGACAAATAATATTATGTTTCAAAGTCATTTTGTAATATTTTATCTATTGCCTGTCCAACAGCAAACATAGTTGGACTTGGAACACTCCAACTTAGTTTGTGTCCCCGAATGTCCAGGAAATGATAAAAGCATATCTGACAACCCTAGTAACATCCCACAAGTGACACACCTTTCTTTATCCTAAATTGAGTTGTATTTTTTACAACTAGATGTATTTTAGTTATTGAAATAAGATCTTAAATCTATGTCCAAATATTTAAAATAAATAAGTACTTAGATTATTTATAAAATCTTGTTTTTCTCATTGACTTATCTAATACGAATTTATTGTTTGTTGTTGGGTGCTGGTAACTGATATGTAAATTACATCACAATACTGACGCAGAAAGAAAATAGGGTTGTCAACCAATGTAGTTTACTTCTAAACCGAAAGGGAGTTGTTTTAGACATGTAGGCGAATAACTTTTCTTGTACAACATTTGGAAAATATTATGAGTTATCGAAAATTTTAAGTTTTAAGTTTCCTTGAAAATCAGCTGCTTCTTGTAGAGGTCATCAACTTTAAATTGACTTTTTATTTATATTGGACTACAACATGTAAACATGATTTGTCTTTAGTTTTAAAAAGCAGCTGTCTTTCAGTCCAACATAACTTAAAAATTATAGAGCCATACATTTGTATTTCCAAAAGTTGGAGAACAAATGTTTTTCGCCTCCCCATTACCGTCCCCAAAACACGCATATAGGGTTGTATTATTATTGTATTCTAATGTATAGTTGGGTATTCTAAAATTCATAAAACTTGTGTAAGTCTTGCTATTTTTAGTGTTGATTGGTAAAGCATAGATGGGTTTGTTATCTACACTAATATTATAAAGAGGAAAGATTTGTATTTTTGAGTGTGTGTGTAATGTAATGAATAAAGTCAAAAACCACTGGACCTTTTGGTTTCGGCTACTTTTGATCCCGATATTCCCACGGGATCGGGACTTCAAGTGTGAAACCGCGGAACGCAGCTATGTTATATAAAATAAAATAATAAATAAATTCTGTTAACATCGCACAGCGTCATCTAGCCCCATTAGAAGCTACTAAGCTTGTGTTAAGGTGACTGGACACCGGATATAATAATTAATTATGTAAGAAACCCAAAACCTCAGTCACAGTACCAATTTAAATAAGGGTTTCTTGTTGACTACAAAACCCTAAAAATGCAAATGATAATATTTTCAAAAATAAGGGTAGGTCTCCTAAGAACGGTTTCTCGTAGGTACAGTGGTTCTAGGATCTTTCCCCTTTCTGATTTACAAAAAAAAACAGAGTTTATATCAAAATTAGCCTAACATAAAAAAAATTGGAATGTATTAAAAACATGTAGCAACCCTAATTTAAGAGTAAACAAGTTCAATTTGTTATCAGGAACCCCTGCGTAAGGTCGAAAGATTTGCTGGAAGCAATTGTTCCCTGTTATCGACAGTTCAATAAAACTATTCATAAGACTCAGACATGGCTGCCAATGGAAAATTAGGTAAGAACATAAAAAATAATGAAAAGTGGCAAGAAATTGCCATTTCTAAGTTACCAATATTTTATTTATTACCTAGAAGCTCATTAGCCTAGTTCTGCGCCAATTTTGTATAGTCATGCAGGTTAAGCAACATCTGATGTGGTAATTAGGTACATGGAACATACGTAATATTATGTGTGGCTAAATAGTATATTATACAATTAGTGAATAAAGGCCGGATTGAAAGAGCCATAGATAATTTACGAGCTACCATATTTTATTTACGCAAGTGAACGAGCGTAGCGAGTGATTCAAGTTTTTGAATCCTGAGCGACGCGAGTGGTTCATTGCCGTCAATGTAAATCCGTATTTTATTCAAGAGTGGCATACTAAACGTTATACCATGACTACAGAAAAAAGAAAAGAGTTCGTATGGCGAGTATTCTTTGGAGTTTCTTTCTTTCTCTAAGGAGTTTGTATCTAGTATTTTTTGCGCACGCAGCTTTTGAAAGTTTTTATTAGCAATTTAATAAAATAACGTCCATACATTTTAGCTCTCCTCAGCGTATCGGACAAAACCGGGCTGGTACAGCTCGCCAAAAGTCTATCGGAAGTGGGGCTCCAGCTCATAGCTAGTGGGGGAACCGCGACAGCGCTCCGCAATGCCGGCCTTAAAGTTCTGGACGTGTCTGACATTACGAAGGCTCCCGAGATGCTCGGGGGAAGGGTGAAGACGTTACACCCAGCTGTACATGCTGGTATATTGGCCAGGTAAGTTCAAAGACAAAGTCAAAACAGCTTTATTTATTCAGATTTCCTATGATTACTAGAGATTGGTCGAAAATGGCTTTTGCCGACTAGCAGGCTATGCAAATCTTTATAATTCTGAGATATTCGGGTTAGTCGTCATCCAAACTAGCCGACTAGTTGGCTATGCCGTTATAATATATTTATAATTTTAAGATATTCCTATTAGGCGTCATTAAAACTTAAAAAAAAAGGTCGATCTATTTTCGAAAAAATATAACAGAGCTGATTCATGTTGAGACATTTAATGTGCGCCCTGGTTGTGACGTGTTTGTTTACGTTTTTCTGACTACAGTTAGAAGGTGGGACCTTCTAACTGTACCACAGAACACGAAAATAGTACAAGTAACTGTACTACTAATTAAAAAAATATTGGTTTTGTTGCATAATTTTATTTGTATTGTTGTAATTGTATTGTATTATATCCGTTGTCTACTCACCATAACACAAGCTTAGTCGCTTATCACGGGGCTAGATGGCGCTGTGTGTTGACAGAATTTATTTTATTTATTTATTTTATTGTCAGTTGACGACTAGTAGGCTCAATTTCCCGGTTGCACCTAAGGACTAGTCGGCCCATCATCCAGATACAAGGATTACCTAAATAATTTCTTCATGCAGGTTATCAGAGAGTGACCAAGCGGACATGTCCCGGCAGAAGTTCGACATGATCAGCGTAGTGGTCTGCAACCTGTACCCGTTCGTGCAGACAGTCTCGAAGGCCGACGTCACCATCGCTGATGCTGTAGAGAACATTGACATCGGTAACTACACTTAACTTGAAATTAAAGACATTTTTCGGTTTGAATCGCGTGGGGTTCATTACTTTTAGCATTGTTTCGAAAGGAAGGGACTTGGAAAGGTCTCGAAACGTTGAGCGTTGTAACAATGCTAAAATTAATGAACACCACGCGATTCAAACCGAAAAATGTCTTTAATTTCAATACAACATCGCAAAAACAGAAGAAAAATCTATACACTTAACTTTTTAAAATTCCCGGGTCTTATTCGCCTACCTATTGTCTTCTCATCCGAGCGATGTTTCCGGTTGCATCCCTCTCGGGAGTCCGGGGTCAGCTAAACCCCAAATTAATTTGGGGTCGGCGCAGTAGGTAAGTAGGCGCATCATTGATGACATATTCTGCAAATAGATTTGGCAATATTTTTACGTACCTGTTGTAATTAGTAAATATGTAGAAAAATGGTAGTGCGCGGGTAAACGCCGCGATAGGCAAATAAACCTAGTAGCATAGTTTGGGACCTAGATGGCGCTGTTAGTAACATCCCATAACGACGGTCTCTGTGGCGCATCCGACTGCAACGCAGAAGGTTGCGGGTTCGATTGCCGCCCGCCGGGGATAAGTATTTGAGCTGACATAAATGTTGGTTTCTAGTTCTGAGTTTTTTATATGTTATCATAAGATGTGCCTAAGTATCAACAAAAAAAATATAATATGCTGTGTATCCGTTGTCTAGTACCCATAGTACAAGCCTAATTTTTAAGTTTTGGTCTAAATTATGCTGTGTGTAACGTCATGCTTTTTGTTTTATTTACATTTTTCCTGGGTCTTATTAGTATATTGATATTTTTATATTACTTTATGTATAACTATTATAAATATTAGGTCCTTACATATGAAATTGGCGTTTTGTCGTACTGGCCACTTTGATCTCAAATATCTCTTCTTTGGTTAGGGATTCCAATTTCAAATTTATACAGCTATTTATTCATACATTTGTATTTCGAAAACCGTAATTCTTTCGTTTTGTCCTCGTTTGGTTTTTTCTTTGCGTCACGCAGTTTACAAAATGGAAAACTTGAAATATCGCGTTATTTACGAGTACGAGGTTCACCGTGGTACCAGTGCTGCAGAAACGGCTCGAAGGATTAATGATGTGTATGGCGGCGGTGTCGCAAAAGAAAACACAGTGCGTTTTTGGTTCCAACGTTTTCGTTCTGGAAATTTCGACCTGCAGAACAAGCCCCGTGGACGGCCGGAGACTAAAGTTGCTAATGAAGAATTGAAAGCTATTGTGGAAGCAGATCCATCGCAAACCACGTCCGAGTTAGCTGCAGGCTGCGGTGTTAGTGATAAAACTGTTTTAATCCACTTGAAGCAAATTGGAAAGGTGAAAAAGCTTGAAAGGTGGGTACCTCATGAATTGAGTGCAGCAAACCGACAAACGCGCGTCAACTGCTGCGTTACATTACTCAACCGGCACAATAATGAAGGGATTTTAAATCGGATCATTACCTGTGATGAAAAGTGGATCCTGTACGATAATCGGAAACGCTCATCGCAATGGCTGAATCCTGGCGAACCAGCCAAATCCTGCCCCAAGCGAAAAATTGACTCAAAAAAAGTTACTTGTGAGCGTTTGGTGGACTAGTGCCGGTGTCGTTCACTACAGCTTTCTTAAATCTGGCCAGACGATTACAGCAGATATCTATTGTCAGCAACTGCAAACCATGATGGAAAAGCTAGCTGCTAAACAACCGAGGTTGGTCAATCGCTCTAGGCCACTGCTGCTTCAGGACAACGCTAGACCACACACTGCACAACAGACGGCTGCCAAATTAGAGGAGCTTCAATTGGAATGTCTAAGACATCCACCGTACTCCCCGGACCTGGCTCCAACAGATTACCATTTTTTTCGAAATTTGGATAACTTCTTGCAAGGGAAAAAATTCAACTCCGATGGGGCAGTCCAAAGCGCCTTCAAAGATTTCATTGATTCTCGTCCTAATGGTTTTTTAGTAAAGGTATCAATGAACTACCTATGAGATGGCAAAAGTGCATAGATAGCAATGGTACATACATACTTTGATTAAATAAATGTGTTATTATATAAAAAAAAAAAGACTTTTTGTTCCTCCCTTACAAAACGCCAATTTCATATGTAATGACCTAATATTTGTACTCATTGTGGGTTTTGTTGTAAAAACTGTATCTTCATGGAGATACGTTTGCAAAACAATTTTTGTTCCTAGACATTTAAGAGGGTGGGTACTGTTACCATTTCCATACAAACATAATACCAAAATAGAATTATGAAAAATTTTGTTTTCTACCTTAATATCGGTTTAAGATTTTATTTTTATAGGGTTCGAAATAAAATACAACGGAGCTACATTTTGTTCATTTTTCCAGCGTAAATTACTAGTTTACATCTCATTTATTTTATATTATTCCCAATAAAAAGTATATTTTCGCTGTAAAAATGAACGAAATGTATCTCCGTTTTATTTCATTTCGAATGAATATTTTGGAAAACCTTGTGGTGGGGACCCTGTAAAAGTAAAATCTTAATCCGAATAATACCGATATTAGGGTAGAAAACTAAATTTTTCATAATTCTATTTTGGTATTATGTTGGTATGGAAATGGTAACAGTACCCACCTTCTTAAAGGGCTAATAAACCTAGTTTGAGGGAAAGATGGCGCTGTTTGTAACATCCCATATATTTTGTAACCAGGTGGTGTGACACTGCTAAGGGCTGCAGCCAAGAACCATGACAGAGTGACCGTCATTTGCGACCCGAGCGACTATGAGAACGTTGTGAAAGAACTCAAACAGAACAAGGAGAAACAAACTAGCTTGGAAACTAGGTAGGTAATCTTGCTATCATAAATTTTGGATTAAATAAATGCTTTTTTGTTCCAAAATTCAATGCTTCCAGCGGGACTTGAACCCTAGCTAGCTGCGCCAAGTGAGCTCACTCCACAGGGATATCGTTCGATCAAAAAAAAAACATATAACCCCCTTAGAATGTAATTTAAAAATCTCTTACGGCCGAATACAGAAACGCAACTCAATATTTGAGTTCTACTTAAACAACTAAGCACCTCTCAAATTCAAAAATTCCCACACTATTTTTAAATTTAGAAGCTGCTCGATTATTTAAGTACGCCTCAAATTTTAAATGGTGTTTCTGTATTCGGCTGTTAATCATCCGTTTAGACAATTTCGCTTTTGCGAGCGCTTTCACCCACATAAGTCCTGAAATCGGGAATATCGGGATAAAAAGCACTCAATGGGTTACTCCAGATATCTAACTATTTAGATATCTGGAGTAACCCATTACTATCGAGGTAATTGAGATGAAACTTGGTATGTAGATTACCAAGTTTCATCTCAATTACCTCAGTAGTTTTTGCGTGAATGAGTAATAAACATACTTGTTTACTAACACGTAGTAGGATAACTAAATCATTCGCTGCGTAGTTGAAAGTTGTTAAAACCAGTTATTACCAGAAAAATTGTAGGTGAAACCGCTGAAAACTGGAAATGTGTTTTTGGAAACCTGCACCTGCGGATTAAAATAGACGTTTTTTGATAAGATTATTTCTAATAATTTGCAGGGGAACTTTTTTTGATAACATGATGACTAAATAAAGAATGACATACCCTTTTAATATATTTTTAACTTGAAAATCGTTTAATACCTAGAGTAATAATGATGCAATTTTTATTATGCTTGCATGCTTGTACATTGATCCTAAGTTATGGACATCATCGTAAGTATTGTTTGTAAACAATCTCTTTTTAGATGTTTCTTCTGTTTTCGCGATGCTCTATTGAAATTAAAGACATTTTTCGCCTTTAATCGCGTGGTGTTTATTACTTTTATCATTTTTTTAACGCACAACGTTTCGAGACCTTTACAGGTCCCTTCTTCAGGATTGACGGAAAGTCACAAATTTATTACTTCCTTAACCTTAACCTTTCCTGGTTAAGGTTTAGTTAAGGTTTAGCATAGTCATGACAGATATAAGTTTTATGGCATAAACATATTTGCTCTAATGTCTTTATCCAGGGAGGAAAATTTAAACTACGTTTGTATGGAGAAAGAGAATGGAGACTATCCTCTTAACGAAAATGAAAATTCAGCACTACATTTCCTCAACGTGTTCCCGCCAAAACTCCATTACTTTGTCTTTAACTTTTAAATTATTCTAAAACTTGACTTTCGTGAAAATTTTGCGAAGGGTGCAGCTGTTACCTCTTTTACCTGTTATCACCATCATCCGAGCGATGTTCCTGGTTGCATCCCTGAGAGCCCGGGGTCCGCTTGTGATCCTCGTAAACTCTGACCCCATACATTACAACTTCGTTTAGAATACTGATGTGACGTCATGCGTTATTTAAACAATGATATTTGAGAAATGTTTAAAAAACTCCATAATAAATAATTGTTTTTTTTTAATGTGATTTCCATGTATCATTAAAAATCCCAATATTTCCGCAGACAAAAGCTGGCCTTGAAAGCGTTCACTCACACATCGGAATATGACGTCGCTATTTCGGATTACTTCCGCAAACAATACTCTCCTGGTCAAGCGCAAATGACTTTGAGATACGGTGAGTTTTAACGGTTTTTTGGTCACTGCAGGGCAAAGATATTAGGAGTTACTGGCAATTTGGGTTTACTAGGTTCCGTACCTCAAAAAGTACCTCGGATCCTGAAGATATTTCAGCACAAATAAAGGAAGAAACCCAAAATATTTGAAAATCAAAGGGTGTCCCTATAAATACATAGTTGGCGCCAACAATTAGTCCTCTGAGTTGTATGGGCGCCCATACAATCCAACGGACTAGCTTAAATTTAGCTCTATTACGTTTTTAGTTGTTATGTTGTAATAGCAGCAACAGAAATACATCAACTGTGAAAATTTGAACTGTCTAGCTATCACGGTTTATGAGATACAGCTTGGTAACAGACAGACAGACAGTGGAGCCTCAATAATAGCGTCCCATTTTTACCCTTTGATTATGAAACCCTTAAAAGTAATTATCATCATCCGAGCAATTTTCCCGGTTGTATCCCTCTCGAGAGCCCGGGATCCGCTTTAAGCCCGGGGTCCGCTTTGAAACGAACCCTAAAAAGTACGTAGAAGAATCTCTTTTATCCTTCCAGAACCAGATCACATGAGCAAAGAATGGGAACAGAGACAAAGCTGCGATGGCGCTGCAAGCGGCCTACTACTCTAAATCGGCTGCTTTGAGGCCAAACATCACGGTGTACAACAGATGTTGTATTTTGTTTAAACTCAAAGCAATCGGTTTAGAGTAGGAGGTTCCTATTCTTTACTCATGTGACCTACAGACTTAGATATAGGTAGACGTCACATATACCTCGATTTGTATTGAAACCGAGCGTGCAGACCTGACGTCACAGCCCCAGAAAATAGGTTCCGGCCTTTAGGTGGTCGAATTCGATGGGATTTTGCAGTTACTAATCACGCAACGAGGCATTTTTTAAGTTTTTACGGACGTCCGGCAACTATAGGCGCGGACTGCCAGTTAGCGCCGACTACCGCGACGTTTTTTCAAGAGTTTTTCACGTTTTTCTGACACGCGAAGGATATGAATTCGGTTGGTCTAGCTATATCTATGTCTGTGATGTGACCATATACTCCATGTATCGCAGGAATGAACCCGCACCAGAAGCCAGCGCAAGTATACACGCACGGCGCCCGGCTCCCGCTGTCCACGCTGAACGGCTCGCCCGGCTACATCAACCTGTGTGACGCGCTCAACGCCTGGCAGCTGGTCAAGGAGCTGCAGCAGGCGCTGGGCCTGCCCGCCGCCGCCAGCTTCAAGCACGTCTCGCCGGCCGGGGCAGCCATCGGACTACCGCTCACTGCTGAAGAGGTAATTCATTTAATCTGAAGTTTAATCAGCAGTTAGCGCACACCGGCTTTGGTAATTATGTTTAAAGTATTACGCAGAATACAGCCTATTCTTAAAGACCTCCGCCAATTATCCAAATTGTCATCTTCCATCTTCCAGACCAATTTTGATGAAATTTAATATGAAGATACATTGCATCTGACATGGGCCTGGTTTTTCGAGACTTCCGCGGGTGAAATCGATTATAAAGAACATGTAAATCATAGAACTGGACTGGTCTCTATTTAGATCGAGACTAGAAGAAGAAAGGTCGCCTGATAGTGATCCATTTCAAACTTGTCTCTGACGGACGAGCTAACCAGTACCAAAGTCAAACTGTTCAGAAAATAGCTCACACACTTTTAAAAAAGATGAATAAAATTTCGTCGTTAGAATACCCATCATCTAAGATGTAAATATTTTTTATACCATTCCCACTCTTAAAAGCTTATTTTATTCACGCTAAACAGTGAATAAAAACGACTTTTACTCACGCTGTTTGAATTTTGAATTTAGAACACAATTTACTCGTCGTCCATCTAACTAAATGCATATACAACCTCCTTGCGTGAAAAAAAACTTGATACAAACTCCTTGCGCTAAGAATACTCGACATACAAATTCTTTTTAGGGTTCCGTACCCAAAGGATAAAAACGGAACACTTTTACTGATATTTTGCCGTCTGTCCGTCCGTCTGTCACCAGGCTTTATCTCATAAACTGTGATAGCTAGACAGTTGAAATTTTCACAGTAGATGTATTTCTTTAGCCGCTATAACAACAAATAGATAAAAAAACTTTTATGTGATTTTGACATAAAAACGCAACAATACCGTGATGTATTTTCACCCCTAGCACTTTTTACTATCTAGTGATGAATTGAGACTGGCGCCAGTGGTAAAATAAATTTTAACGTTCGCGTTGCGTTCACGGATTGGTTGCCGAAATTTGTGATAGTGGTACGGAACCTTCGTACGCGACGCGAGTCCGACTCGCACTTGACCGGTTTTTTTCCCTCGAAGTCATGGTATAAAGTATAGTATGCAACTCTTGAATAAAGTACGGATTTAGATTGAGGGCCATGAACCACTGGCGTCGCTCAGGATTCTAAAACTTGAATCACTCGCTACGCTCGTGATTCAATCATCATGAATCACTCCCTACGGTCGTGATTCAGTCGTTAGAATCCTTCACTTGCTCGTGATTCATCTACGGCCCTCGCACTAAATCCGTCTTTTATTCACTAGTTGCATAATATACTATTGTTTACCCCCCAGGCATCAGTCTGCACAGTATCCGACCTGGTGCCGCAACTGACCCCCCTCGCCTGCGCGTACGCCCGCGCGCGCGGCGCCGACCGCATGTCGTCCTTCGGAGACTTCGTGGCCGTCTCGGACACGTGTGACGTCATCACCGCGCGCATCATCGCCCGGGAGGTGTCCGACGGGATCATAGCGCCGGGGTACACGCCCGAAGCGCTCGATGTCTTGAAGAAGAAGAAGGGAGGCAGTTACTGCGTCTTACAGGTGAAGTTACTTATAATGCAGCTGCTTATACTATGTATCGTTTGTCTTTTAATGTGATATGAGTGTACGGTCCCGTTAGACAGTACATTAATTAGTAGTTAGTTAGTTGTTGAGTACAAAACCAGGATTGCCCAAATACGTTATTCATTGTATAGTTAAGTATGGACGAGTCGCGTGTGACGTGTTTGCGGTATAATTTTGCACTCAACAACTAACTAACTAACTACTTATTAAAGTACTGTCTAACTGGACCGTACATTATTTGGTCCTTCGAGCCAGATAATATGTTTATAAAAAATACTCAAAGATTTGAATTTAAAGTTTCAAAGTTGACCGACAAAAAGAAACTTTACATAAACTTTTTCAAATATTTTCATGTAAAATGTAGCCAAGGCCATAATATGATGTCAAAAAGTTATCAGATGTCATGTAGAGCCAAGCTTATAACTCTACACGCCCTAAGCCCACAAGTACCTTACTTTACAATCACAAACCAACATCTTTGCCAAAATATGTGGCTTTTTGTTGTTTGTGTACTATAATACCAGATATCAGCTTTCTAGGACTTCGGGAAGTACCTAAAGAATTTTGATTATTATCATTGAGTGAGTCAGTGACGAAACCGGGGTTTTTTTATAAATCAATAAAATCTAAACTATAAGAGATATGTTATTGGAACGAAGTTCCTTATCGCGCGTTGCGAAAGGGGGCTAGACGGAAAAAAATAAGATCAAAAGTTGTAACGGATAGGGGTATTGACATTACACCTCATGAATTACCTTCATTTGGTGTATTCCAAACGAAAGTTATGAATGAACAAAAACCGACGAAACGTTACCAGAAAAGGTAGTAAGTGCCCGTACACTTCGCTATTATAAGCGAAACAGATAATAATAGTTCCTTACTGTGTGAATCTAAAATCTCCTAATTGCTTTCAGATGGACCCCTCATACGAGCCCGACCTAATGGAGTTGAAGACAATCTACGGGCTAACTCTCGAACAAAGACGAAACGACGCCAAAATAACAGCAGATTTGTTCAAGAACATTGTCACCGCTAACAAGGACTTATCAGAAAACGCTGTCAGAGATCTTATTGTAGCGACAATCGCCCTGAAATACACGCAGAGTAACTCCGTTTGCTATGCCAGGGATGGACAGGTGAATATTACAGTTTGCTTCCAGAGCACTTTTTTCTTCTTTTTCGTATTCGGCCAAGAGCAGAGCAGTCCAGAGCACTAAGTATAATTCTATTACGAACTAGCTGGGTTCCGAAACCTTTTCTTATTGGATGCCTACATCATACAAAGGGCACACTCTCTAAATTTCATCATCATTATCAATGGCTGTACGTACAGCCCTTTGTGGGCTCGAGCTTCCTTCAACACTTTCTTCTATCGTTCCCTATCCAACTCCCCTCTCTTCCAGTTCTCAAAGCCAAGAGTTTTAAGCAGGGACTAAATAACCGAAAAAATATGGGTTGGAACGGTTATCAGTTATCAGTATGTCGTCATACCTTTAAATTTCGATATCTTAAAATAAAGGTACCAAAGTATCGGTAGAAACGGATAGCGGTATAACCTCGTACCGATATATCATTTCCGTACCCTGTCTAATTCCGTGCGATGTACATGGCCAAGCCAAGATCTGTCAAGTCCGTTTGTTTTTATGACCTGGATAATGTTCAGGTCAAAAACAGGTCGTGTTTTCTAAACTTTAGCTCTCTTATATCAGAGGTTTAGCCAGTCAGTCAGGATAAAGCCTTTTATACATTTTTGGCCCCTATAGCCCGGGTCTAAAAGAATATGGCTACGGTATTCTCTGCACGTCGTAAAAGGCGACCAAAAGGGGTTTTTTGTTGGGAGTCTTTGGCCGCTGCTTGTTACCACTTGGTATAAGTCGTAGCCCCAAGCGATACGTTGGCGTGACAGATCCCTTTAAATTATGTTTTACAAGTCAAATAGGACTTCAAAAGGCAATTCATTAAAGAACGTAGAGCATTATACGTACCTAATCTAAATTAGTCTATCATTTTAGGTGATCGGTATCGGTGCAGGCCAACAATCCCGAATCCACTGCACGCGTCTAGCCGGAACCAAGGCCTCTCTATGGTGGCTGCGTCACCACCCGCGAGTCTTGTCTATGAACTTCCAGAGTGCAGTGACGCGCGCGCAGCGAGCTAACGCCATAGACAACTACGTTAATGGTACTATAGGTAAGTGATGTTGATGTAACACGCGTCTAGCCGGAACGAAGGCCTCTCTTGTCTATGAACGACTGCAATGCTATTGATAGAAGGAGCCACCTCCGCTCCAAACCCCCTAGACAGGTTATTCGCCGTTGACGTATCTGTCAAGGAGTACTTCTTTATTTTCATTGAAATTATGTTTTGCATTTGAATACGAAAAAGGCCATCAGATCAGTCTATATCCTGCTGTAAGAACTCTCTCCGAGACAGTCTCTCACTATATCTTTTTCCAGGTTCGGATCTACCCCTGAAGCAATGGAACTCCCTCTTCGTGGGTGCTGCACCGGCCTTATTGTCGGACGCGGAGCGCGAGGAGTGGCTCGCCAAGTTGGACAAGGTGGCACTCGCTTCGGATGCGTTCTTCCCCTTCAGAGACAATATCGACAGAGCGGTCCAGGTAAATATAGCCACACATGCTTTTTCTCAGTGATTCTATGCGAGCCAGTATATTAGTTCTAAGTTTTTATTTATATTATTGGTGGTAAGTGATAATATGATCTTAAATGTGACACGCTCATCTAGAAGAAGGAAGATGGCAGTAGAACAAGATCCGCCCCGTCTTCCTGAGTGGCTGCACCGGACAACGTATCGTTCTCATTAGAGGTCACGTTTTAAAGACACACTAGATTACTGACGATTCAAAACGATCATGTAAATATGTTTTTGAATCCTGGAGTTTTATTTTCGTGAAACCTAGTTATGTTGCGTTGAAATTGTTTGATTTTGGTGACATACTGATTAATTTAGTTCCGCGAAAGATAATGAGTGTAGTGAAATTAAAACTACAGTACCAAACACGCGCGTTACTAACAAATGCTCTCATGTGGTCGCAATAAAATCCGTCGCCATTATTATTGTAACCAACGGCACTACTGAAACTCTAAAAATGTTATGTCAACATTGTTTTAAACACGTGTTGCGGCTTAAAATTGCCATTGTTGGTAAACAAGCCAATAATTAAGAAACTGAATTACATATTTTTAATTTGAATTTGGCGTTACGACTCAGACCGATGGTAACAGGCCACAGCCGAAGCCTCCTGCCAAGAAATCTTATATCTGCCGGAGTGTTAACGTAGTTTCGTATTGTTATAGTGCGGCGTGCAGTACATCGGCAGTCCGTCCGGCTCCAACAACGACCAGGAAGTGATCGACGCGTGCAACGAACACAAGATCACGCTCGCACACACCAACCTGAGGCTCTTCCATCACTAACATCACTTTTTATTAACGGCCATTTTGCTCCCTTTTCCTTTGTTATAAGTATATTATAGATTAACACGCTAAGCGCCACGTGTATACCCTAGTTTACACCCTACTCGTTTTGTCACAAGCCAGTGTATAACTGGTTTTACACGGTTAGAGCCCAACTTCAAAGGACAAAGTGGGGGAGTGTCAAATTTTCATGATTTTATGGTACCACGAGAAGCCAATTCCGTAATAAAAAAAAACGAAAGGGCCAGTACTTTTTCTTCGGAGGTACCTTGGCGCTTAGCGAGTTAAGGATTCACATTAGTATATGGTATAATATAGATATTAAGAATCTCTTTGTAAGTTAGACTGCTCCACTGCTGTACTTCGTTTGACGAATTTAGCTGATAGGAAAGGTTAGGGTTAAACATTATTGATTGGTGATATGATAAATCTATACATATGAAATTGAAAGTCCTGACTGATTAACTGACTGACTAAATACCTATACCTATACATTTACGCAGAGCCCAAACCGCTGGTCCTAATGACATGAAATTTGGAAAAGTGCCTTCTTTGTGGTGTATATTCACTAAGAAAAGATTTTTCGAAATTCCTACTGAATTAATCGGTCCCGAGTCCCGATTCCATAGGAATTTCGAAAAATCCTTGCTCCTGCTAGTGAGGGATAAAATCCGCTGAAACTCATTGCGCGTTGTATTTTTGCTTAAATAAATGATTTTTAGATTTTTGGATGTCCAATATCTCCGACCAATAATTATTATTATATTAGCCTGTATTCTCCATTCGGGTTTACGGACCCGAATGGACTATGGTTCGCCAGTTAGGCTCAGGCTTTTTAAGCCCGATTACACTTGACAAGACAAAAAAAGATTAGATGCTCCAGCGTACAGGTATGTAACGCTCTCAAATGTTTATAGCTGTTTTTAAAAGATTTTTATCATTCCACTGTATTACTTTACTAGTTATTATAATTAGATTATATTAAAAGTATGTGCCTATATTTTAAGAATCACTTTTTTATTAGGATCACAGAAATGATACATATACACTCGAAATCTCACTTCGTTGAAAAAACGATCCCGCTTGATACTCAGGAAAAGAGAGTCGGCGACCCTCTGTCCTTTTTACACTCTAGCTGTCGTCGGTTAGTTACACAAGGAAATAGGGTTATCGTATGTCTTCTGCCGGACCGTTTTGGTATATCAAAGCAAAAACTACCTTAAGGACAAAAGGTACCCACATACCTACATACACTTTTCTCCATACAAACTTTGCAAACGTAGTCGTTTGTTTCCTATCTGGATAGAGACATTAGAGAAAATATGTTTATGCCATAAACAAATCAGCCATGACCATGATGCTCCTACGTTTGTTTTTTTCTCATTCTTATTTTCAAAATTTTATTAGAAAATGATAAACAAAACATGCATGCAGGGCCAGGTCATGGCAGAGATTTTGTAGCATAAACATATTATGTGCTGTAATGTCTTTATCCAGGGAGGGAACAGTCGACTACGTTTGTATGGAAACCTAGTAGGTATCGATCCTCTTAACGTTAGGGAATATTGTTTAAATTTATTTTTCTAAACTGTACGGTTATCTATGAGCCCAAGGCGATAACGAAACTAGTCTCTATCGACTAGCTACATGTTATTTATGTACTTAGCTAGCTACCTACTTGTTACTTTTTAAATCAGTCTTCCAAACTATACTTTGTATTTGATACAATAAGTTGTATGTTATTTTGAGTAATAAAATATTTTATCAGTAGAAAAGTTTTATTATTTTAGCTGCGACAGACGGATAGAGACAAATTCATTCGGATATTTCCGTTTGACGTGTTAACGGCACACACTGCTAAAAATTGCTTATTCTCTCGCTCATCGGAGCGATGTTCCCGGTTGCATCCCTCTCGGGAGCCCGGGGTCCGGTTAACCCCAAATTAATTTGGGGTCGGCGCACTAGGTAAGTCATCATTGACCATACCTTTTGCAATTGGATTTGGCAATATTTTTACGGCCGGCCGCCTGCCTGACACCAACCCTCCTAGGGACCAAGCAGTTTATCCGCCACCGCGCGGAGAGAACTTAAGGTTTGCTAGTCTCCCTCAGACCCCTTAGTCGCCTTATACGACACGCACGGGAAGAGATGAGGTAGCTCTATTCTATGCCGGGGCTACATCCGCTAGGAGTATAAGTGTTCGGTGGGCTACACGGCTTAAAAATTGCCATGAAGTGTACCATGAATCCTTTTAGTCTATTCCTATTATTAATTAATTAATCATATTATAAGCTAGGGTTGCCAACCGTAGGTACTATAATATATAGTATTGTACTATATTTCAGCTCAGCGTACTATATATTTTTGAAAGCACATATAGTACGCAAAAAAAATTCTGGCATAATTTGTAAAAAGTTGTTTCTTTTATAAATTCCTCCTCTCTGCATTTACAGAGGACTGTTTTCTACGAGTATGTAGAGGGAAAAAAAGAAAAGTCATAAAAAAGGTGCTCATAATTTATAGATTGAATGTCGGGAACATTTTTTTTTTATATTCAAGAAAGAAAGAGTATTTGAAACTGTGAAAAAAAGGTTAAGTTCAAAAAATACGTATTTTTCGAAATATTCTACAAAACACCGCTCTAATTTTTGTACTATATTTTTTTGGGTCGTACTATATTTTTTAGCCACAAATACTATATTTTTTGAAAAAACTGTTGGCAACCCTATTATAAGCGCGAATGTTTGCAAGTATTTTTGAGGGATCGGGACATACCTACGCGAGTGAAACTGTGGGGCCCAGCTAGTATGTTATTATACTACCTATAGACTTCATTGATAACTATCTGCGCCCCACGGTTTATCCTCGTAAGTCCCATTAACTTCCCTGCCCAAATTAGTATAACAAACTTAACTTCCCTATTTTCATTGCAGAATAGTGGTTTTAATTTGTATGTACGTAAGTATAAGCTTTACATATTATATGAAGAATCATTACATGCAGCTGTGTGTGATCCCTTAGGGAAATAGTCACACCAGTAAAACAGGTGCAAAGAATCACGCGACCGGTTGGGAAAATAAATACACAATTTGTTAGTTCCATAATTGATCGCGTGATTTGTTGGTTTTCTGCATGATCCATCAGATGCAACCACAAATTGTAACCCTACCACAGAACCCTACCATGAGTTGATATAGGCACGTAAATAAATACGGGCAGGCACTGATAGCATTGACAGTTTGGGCATGACCGCAATGCAAAAAATATCGGCTCGCGCGGCTGACAAGTCGCGTCCGGTGCGGCAGGAAACAAGCGAAACGGGCGCGCTGCGCTTAAGGTCAAACTGTATTAACATTAGGTAGGTACTTTGCACATAATTATAATTAAGTACCCCTATGATTTGTTTCGCCGGGCTTTTCCGCACTTAGCCTCATGATTGGGCCTTCTAGGGGGGGAGGGCAGCTGCCCCCCCCCCTAGAAGAGCGGTCGGTCTCCAGTATAAGGCATAATAAACCACGCGGTCTGCAGCACACGATCTCTACCGAGTTTAAAAGATTAGAAAACTAGAATCCTAAAGAGTTGCAAAGGTCAATCAACTAGGCTAGTATTAGTTATGTTATGTTATGAATAGAGATGGGCCGACTAGTCGCCGACTAGTCGGGAAAGCCGACTAGTCGGCAGTTCAACCGACTAGTCGGCAGGTGCCGACTAGTCGGTAAATTATGCCGACTAGTCGTCAACTAACAATTATGCAATAAATAAAACCAATATTTAATTGAATTAATAGTTCAGTAAGAAGGTGGATAGTCAGAAAAACGTATACAAAACACGGCATAGCCTACATTCATCATCTTAACATCAAACATCTAAAATGTCATAACTATGCCTCAGCTCCATGAATATTTTTATTCCATCTTTTATTTTTATTTTAACATTTTTTGGAAGTTTCGTTACAGCTTTCGAAGTGCAAATTTATCCAAAAATACCAACAATCGCCGAGTGGTCATGATTAACCCAAATATTTGTGAATTATAATGATCTGCATTGCCGACTAGTCGGCAATTTTGAAACCGACTAGTCGGCTAGTCTGCTAGTCGGCAAAACCCCTAGTCGGCCCATCTCTAGTTATGAAACAATGTTTAAGAAGACCGTTCAAAATGGACCAGCTTTGTTCCACAGATATCATATTCGACACTTCAAACAATTTGTTGTAACAAATTGTTTCAATCGCAAGTTATGAAATATGGATTATTCGATTGATTACGTAAACTTAGAGCCATGGTGTTAGTATTTCCGTCCTATTCTTACTAGGTTAAAAGATATTGGGTGTTAAAGTTTCACATTTTTGGGAGTTTCACACAAAACACCACCAGATGTCGTTACTTGTCTCGAATGTCCATAAATCTGAATTTGTAAAACCATTAAATGACTACAGAATTCCATGTATCGGTCCAGAATTTATAAAGAAAAGAATTATTTTTAATTAATAAGATTTATTGACTGAAAGATGACTTGATTAACTGCCTTAGTGGTATACCAATTCAGATTTATGGATATTCAAGACAAATAACGACATCTAGTGGTGTTTTGTGTGAAACTCCCAAATGTGTAACTTTAACACCCAATATCTTTTAACTTAATAAGAATAGGACGAAAATACTAACACCATGGCTTTAGCTCGCCTAAATCAATTGAATAATCCATGTCTCGTAATTTGCGATGGCACATAAAATAAAATTAAGGTACCTCTAAACCCCAGGTAAAATCCTTATTCAAGTAATAAAGGTATTTTTATTTTTATTTTTACTTTTCTCCACTACCAATCTCCTCTACTCATATGTAAATAACCGGGATTAAAACAAAATAGTCTTAGATTTTCATTGTCTGCCCCCCCCTATATAGAATCCTGGCTACGCCCTTGCCTCCTCTTTCCGTTTTTTGGGAAGTCGGTTAAAAAGAGGATTGAATTACGGGTATTAAATTTAGATAATATTGGATGGGTAATCCTTATCAATCAATGTTACATAAAAACTTATAAGCCTATTTCTTAGATTCGGACAAGATAGTAGATAGGTACCTACTTGAATATACCTACCAATGTTCAAAGTGCCTACCTATTGCTTTAACAGCTTTACCTATGTAGCTGTAACAATGTTCAAGTGAGTTATCAATACTTATCAATATAATTCGCAAAGATAAACTCGAAACCTCTTTCGGACAATTTTATCAGAAAAGGTATAAAAGCGTCCGGGGGTTTTTGTGATATTGTATTGTGTTTCTGTGAATCACCGGCTCCGGTTCTTTCCCGAACGAATGTCGTCATCGCGCGCAAATAAAAACTAGAAAAAAAATATTTGTTGCCAGTTTAATAAAAACTACCAAAGTTTAAGGTAAGTAATTCATATAAGTAACTACAAAAACGTCAGACAGTTACTGTTGGGTATTATTGGAAACAAAAGTAGTTTTATTTATCTTCTTCTTCTTCTAATATATAAAATTACTCCTCCGAAACGGCTTTACCGATTTTTACCAAATTTTATATGCGTGTTCAATAGGTCTGAGAATCGGCTACTATGTATAATTTATAAGGCAAAACAATGTTTGCCGGGTCAGCTAGTAATAATATAAACTAGAAGTTATACGAACAGTAAACCTCGCGAACATTATGTGAAAACAAATCACAGTTTTTACCCAATCTACCTAATGATGATTATGATGATGATCTAATTTCAAATAACTTGACTTTTTGGATAAGTTCCTGACAGATTGGCAATCCATCGCACAAGATCGCGAGCAATGGAGAGGGAGCAGAGAGGCTTTGCCCTGCAGTGGGACACTATAGGCTCATAATAATAATAATAATTGACTTTTTGGGTAAAGATATTCTAGAAAAAATAGAGTGAACAGTGGATTTAAAGAAGAATTTAATATTATGTTAATGTTTTTATTACTTTTAGCATTGTTAAAACGCTCAACGTTTCGAGACCTTTCCAGGTCATATGCCATAAAACCTATATCTGTCATGACTCATGACAATGCATCTACCTTGGTATTTTTTTTTTCTAATTAAAATAATAATAAAAAAATAATAAAATGACAAAAATAAAAAGGTGCATAGTCATGACAGATATAGGTTTTATGGCATAAACATATTTGCTCTAATGTCTTTATCCAGGGAGGAAAATGTAAACTACGTTTGTATGGAGAAAGATAATGGAGACTCATCATCATCCGAGCGTTGTTCCCGGTTGCATCCCTCTCGAGAGCCCGGGGTCCGCTTTCCTACTTTTACGTCTCCACTTCGCACGATCTTCGGCATCCCGTGTAGTGAGGGTATTTGCACGCATATCCGATCTTACAACGTCAAGCCAGCACTTCTTGGGTCTTCCCAATCTGCCGCGGCCGGGCGGAGGCGCCATGGCAAGACATTTGTTTCCCACGTAACTAGCCGGTTTTCGTAGAACGTGGCCGTACCACCGTAAGCGGCATTCTTGCAGTTTGTCTGCAATGTCTCGGACATGAAGGCTGCCCCTGATGCGGGAGTTTCTGACGCGGTCTTTTCGCGTCACTCCACACATCCAGCGCAGCATCTTCATCTCCGTGACACGCAGCTCCTGCTTATGTCGCTCAAGCAATGGCCACGCCTCACTACCATACAAAAGGACAGGTCTAATGATCGTTTTATAGACCTGTCCCTTCAGTTTAACCGGCATTTTCGGGTCACAGATGACACCAGTTACCTCTCGCCACTTGGCCCAAGCTGCCGAAATGCGGGACTTGACGTCACAATCGATGTCGCCGGACTCGTGAAGCACAGATCCCAAGTACTTAAACTGGTCTGTCCGCTCGACCATGTGACCGTCAACGCAGACAGGTGTGGGATCTGTGGTATTGCTAGCCAAGTATTCGGTCTTCGCTACGTTGAGTTGCAAACCGCCGTTCTCAAGTGACTCTTTCCAAGCATTTACACGCCTTCCAAGCCGTCCCTTATCCGAGTCCGCTAGCGCAATATCATCAGCATACATGAGCATCCACGGGGGCTGCTCGTGTGCGTCTCGGATGACTACGGACAGTGCGTCCAGTATTACGCTAAACAGAAACGGACTTAGGACGGATCCTTGGTGGACTCCGACTGTAATGGGAAAAGATTTAGTGTCACCAACAGCAGTTCGCACCACTGAATCGGAATTTCGGTACATGTCCCGGATGGTTTCAATATAAGTTTCAGGCACCCCTTTGGACCGCAGCGCCCACCAGATCATCACGCGAGGAACACAGTCGAAGGCCTTCTGCAAGTCCAGGAACAGAAAATGCAGAGGCGTATTCTTCGTTCTGTATTTCTCCATAACGATCCTTAGGGCGAAAACAGGGTCCATGGTACCATGACCGGGGCGGAAACCATACTGGCCCTCCGAGACAGTGCACTCCTGCCGGATCCGAGAGTCAACTATACGCTCGTAGAGCTTCATGGTGTGGGACATGACCTTTATACCACGATAACTTCCACACTCCTGCACAGATCCCTTGCCCTTGAACACTGGAGTGATAACACTCAGTCTCCATTGGGCGGGGATTCTGCCGGTCTCGAGTATGCGGTTAAAAAGGTTGGTTAAGATGCCCACACCACGAGAACCCATAGCCTTCCATACTTCGATGGGGACTCCATCGGCGCCGACAGCTTTCCGATTCTTCATGCAGCGAAGAGCCTTGCGCACCTCCTCAGGCGTAATCAGTGGCACAAGTCCTAGATTCGGAGGGAGTTCCGGTGGCTGCACCTCTTTATACTGCTTATTGAGCAGTTCGTGGAAATAAGAGCGCCACCTCTCCTTCACCGCGAGGTCCTCGCATAGCAGGTTACCATTAGGATCTTTTACACAGCGGCACTTGGATATATCCTGTGCCGCTTTGATCCTAGAACGTGCCAACTTATAAATAAGCTTCTGCCCCTCAGACGTTTCCAACTTATCGTACAGTGGCTGTAAGTGGTCCCGTCTGGCTCTGGCTACTGCTCTCTTTGTGGCACGTTTGGCAGACCTGTACGCGTCGCGATCTTCAGGAGAGTTGGACGCTTGCCACTTTTTAAAGAGGGCTTTCTTCACCCTAGTCTCCCTCTGGACTGTGTCGTTCCACCACCAAGTTTCCTTGTCACACTTGCGTCCTCCCTTAGACATACCGAGGACCGACCGCGCCGAATCAGCGATAGACACCTGAATCCGGTCCCAGTGTTCCTGCACCGATTCGCCTTCAGCATTGGCACATTTGTCGCCGATTGCTGAGGCGAGCATCTGGGACTTGACTTCATCAAGCCTCCACCATCTGATTCGGCGCTGACATGGTTCCGGTCGTTTGTCTTTGGTCTTTACACAGAGATCCATGACAAGGATACGGTGTTGGGCAGTGAGACTCTCACCGGGTATGACTTTGCAGTTGGCCACGTTGCCGATGTGGTGTCTCCTAGTGATTAGAAAATCGATTTGGGTAGCGCGCCCCCCGCTCCTGTAGGTGATCAAGTGGTCGGGCTTCTTTTTGAAATAAGTGTTCACGAGTGCCAGGTCGGCAGTGGCACACGTACGCAGAATTTCTTCCCCTTCCGCATTCCGACTGCCATACCCGAAGCCTCCATGAACACGTTCAAATTCCACCCCCATCTCACCCACATGACCGTTCAGGTCACCACCCAAAACGATTCCCTGCGACAACGGGATTGCCCCAAGTACCTCGCCGAGTTTATCCCAAAACGACCTCTTATCAGCGTCGCTACAACCGACCTGTGGCGCGTAAGCACTTACTAGGTGAGTAGGAACCCCCCCAATAAGCACCTTCACGCACATAAGTCGGTCGCTAAAGCGATTCACCTCCAAGATATCGTCATGCAACCCCTCAGCGAGCACCACAGCCACCCCGTTCTCTCCACCAGGTGCACCCGTGTAGATCAGCTTGTAGCCATTCCCAATGAGCCGGGATCTGCTGCCTTTCCATCGAGTCTCCTGCAGGAACGCCACGGCCACCTTCCGCCTGGAAAGTACGTCGGCTAGCTCCCTCGCGCGTCCGGTTAGCGTGCCAATGTTCCACGTTGCGAAGCGGAGTTTCGGGGCTCGCGTCTTTAACCGTGCCCGCCCGTGGCACGGTAGCCCTAGTCCACTTGCCACAGGAGTCGGGCGAAACTCCTGCGCGCCGTTATGCGGCGGCGCCCTATCCCTGTGGCCATAAACTCTTTTACTACTTTCCATAAAGATTTGGCAAATTTCGACTTTCACGGGAGCGACTGCCGTCTGACCTCCCAACCCCGAAGGGAAAGTCTGCGCCAGAGCCTCGTCCGTTTTTCAGCAGGTGCACCGGCTAGCAGGTGAGGTTGGCTTGGGCCCAACGATCTTAGTGGGCCCCATACACACCCAAAGGAGAAAGATAATGGAGACTATCCTCTTAATAATGTACGAATATTTTATACAAAAGTTCTGTTTAAATTTGATTCAAGGTTTTCAAAATATTGTAGAGAACTAATTCAATCATCTCATAATAGTTTTTCGTATAATATAATGATTACAATATTTTAAAAGTAACTACGCAGTTTGATTGTTGATAAATTACTGATAATCGGTTGGATTAAAATGCTATCACGACAATTGTTTTACGTATAAATTGACCGTCGCTCGTAACGCAGGGCTAGGGTAACTACCTAATTTATAATACCTAATAAGCAGATTTACTAAGCAGAAGTGACGACACAACACAGTTAGGTAATACTTACATAAGTACAAAATGTAATGGTTACAAAATCAAAAATTTTTGAACAAAACTGAAACTACCTATTACATTTTAATCCTGTGACTGTGAGTGATCGTATGATCATTAATTTCTAGTGGAATAATATTAGGTAGACGTACCTATACAATGACTTTGATGTTTTTTCTGAATACTCAGTTATGCGTGATTACATCATGAGTGATTGGTCGAACTCTCCAGCATCAACGTCGTGCTCTTCGTCTCCATATGGATTGCCTTCACCCTCGACACAAGTGCCTGACCTTACTACAACTATAGCAGATCTTAATTTCGCAGAAATATGTACTGATGGTTGCCATTTCGATGAGTATGGTAAGATTCTAGAAAAGTTGTTTTTTTGTGGAAACTATATTAAAAGCTGCTAGTTGCTTTATACACTCTAGCAATATGGTCAAAATAGGTTTGAGTCCTGCTTATTAGACCTTTGTGGAAGCAATGAAAGCCAAAATTACACGTTAATTGAAATATTAGAAGATACTACCTACGTTGTTTTTATGGCATTGCTTGTTCAATCGTTTCAGGTGAAATCCCAAAGTTGGTAATATGTGAGCAACCACGAGATCGCTCCAGATTCCGTTATGCAAGTGAAATGGTTGGAAAGCATGGCTGTCTGCTAGCAAAATCTTATAAAAAATCATCGGGTTATACGCCAAAAATGCATCCAACTGTAGAGGTAAGCGAGGGATTCTCATGTGGTTTTGGTTTTGTGCTGAATAATATATTTGCAATATTTTGCCAAATTCATAGTTGTTATGTTTACAACAGTTTAATTTTTATGAACAGTTAATTACTAGTTACCAGTGTACTTAATTTAAAATTTAATAAGATGTAAATAATGAAGGTAATAATGTACCTACTTCCTATACCTAGATACCTACCTAATTATAGGTACATTATTAACACTACTATACAAAACCTCTGTTACGATTATATTTTGCTAACTGATAATAATAAAAAAACGGTAATGTATTTTTTAACATTTACAGTTTAAATTTTATTTAAGATGAGGCCTGATGAGGTTAGTCATTCAGTAGGTAACTCACACTAGGCTCTATTTGCATCACCATATTTTTTTTAAAGCACAAATCGTATTTATTCATGGCTGAATGATTTAAAACTTCAAAAATTAATTTTAATTTGAAAGTCGTTCGTTACACGGCTCTACGTCCCTTTTTGTGGACAATGAGTTGTATAATTTCGCAACGAGTGCCACGACACACGAGACGCTTTACGATATTCCATCTTGCAAAGCCGTATGGGTAAAATTCAAGTAGCGTCATGGCAGCTCAAATTCTCCCCATTATTTTAAAGCAGGCCAATCACATTGCATAATTTCTATCTACCAATCAGACGTCTGTCTACAGTCTTGTTTTGACATTTCTCATCTGTGTTCTGCGATCTTTGCACATGCAAGGCACGTATTTACAAAATAATTATTGTACTATTATCTTTTTATCAATGTAATTGTGTGTCATGTCTGGTAGTACGTCAAATACTAAATTACCTAACTTTCCAAATAAGAAACAAAAAACTTAAAAGAAACTTGAGTGAATAAACCGAACATTTGTGAGTGTCTAAACTTTGAAAAAAAGTGGTGTGAAAATGTCGCGTTCGTCAGTAAGTGATCAAGACACTAGTGAGTACTCTCCGGCGTCGTACTCCGGCAAGTCGCCGTCTCCGTATGGCTCTCCATCACAACAAGTTCCCCAACTTGTCACTGATCTTACAGAACTTTCGTGTGCTGAAAAGTTTATCCACGACTTTATCGATGGTAAAATTCTTGTTTTTATCTAGCCTTTGTGTGTATAACTTTCTTTAAAGTTAAGTTTTTTATAACTTTTCAAAAATGAACTTCCTCAAAGTAGCTAAAATAGCAAAAATAAACAGCAAAAAAAATCAAAGAAAAACCTAAAACATAATGAGCCTAATTTGGTGGTCTTATCGCCTATGGGCTTCCAATAAATACCTTCATGGGTAAGATTACCCATGAAGGTATTTTGTTACCAAGACATCATACCTATATCATAGGCAGTGATAAGAAAGATTGACAAACTCATGGTTTCTGTTCCCTTAACATATGACAGCACATCACAAGTAGGCCTTTATCTGCTGCTGGCTTTGTGCTCTTGTAACATAGTGTTGATGATGATATTATATGTTTTTTATAAAAGTATATTTTGTATTTCGAACTCAGACTTTATAGCACTCCATTTAATTATTTCTCAGAATTTTTTACATTTATTACAACAATATTATGTTTTGCAACTTACAATGTGAAATTATGATATATTTTTTCTAAAATAAATTATGATATATATTCTTTATATCAATTTAACACTGTACCCTGTACTGTACATTGTACAAGGTTTTGTGGTACCCTTATTATACGACTGAAAAAGAAAAGAAAAACAATAATAAATAAGGTAGCAATTACTATGTCAGTCTTCAAACTAATTAAATACAAATGCTTAATGGTCTGAATTGTTTGACAGTATAGGTTATTATTTTGTTTTTTTTTTATTGAATTGTAGGAGGAAAACCAAGTTTACGCATAATCGAGCAACCTCAAAACCACTTTAGATTCCGTTATGTGAGTGAGATGGTGGGAACGCATGGTTGTCTGCTTGGTAAATCTTATTCACCGACAAACAAGGCCAAAACACATCCGACGGTTGAGGTAAATATTAAATATACTTGAAAAATTTACTTAGTGAGATGTTGGTCTACCGATAGATACCGCGACTGTCATTCAGATTGTGGTTTCTATTAACATCGCTCTTACGGTGAGGGAAAACATTGTGAGCAAACAAACCCACAGCTTAAAGTCATGCAAAATGGATCAGTTATAGGGCAAGTTGTAACACACAGTAATAACTTTAACTTTATCTAAAAAATGTCCCTAGCTTATCTTTTATAGCCCGATAAGATAACTTGTGATTCATGCAGCAGGGGAGAGGGGTTGTTGATGACCAAAATTAACAACAATACACTCAAAATGAAACTATAACTTGCTACTAAACTTTAAATGTAGAAATGTATGAATCAAGAATGTAGGAAAAATGGAAAGAAAATTTTATTGACAAATGACAAACTTAAAATTACTAATTTATTGCGATCAATAAATTGAAACAAAATTTTTAACAATTAATACCCGAATTTCCCACCTGTGTGCCTATGATAATTACTAGAGATGGGCCGACTAGTCGGCAACTAACAATTATACAATAAAGCAAATATTTATTCAATTAGTAGTACAGTTTAGAAGGTGGGTAGTCAGAAAATCGTAAACAAAACACGTCATAGCCAAGGGCGTAGCCAGGATTCTATATAGGGGGGGGGGGGGGGCAGACAAAGAAAATCTAAGACTATTTTGTTTTAATCGCGGTTTTTTACATATGAGTAGACGAGATTGGTAGTGGAGAAAAGTAAAAATAAAAATACCTTTCTTACTTGACTAGTAATCTGCGCGGTTCTTCACAAAATCTATTTAAAACTTCTCTTACAATTTTTTTTTGACAATTTCCGGTGTACGTTTGTTATGCAAGGCTGCAAAGTTGGTTTTTGCAGCGAATAGGTACTTGTATTGAAACCTGAGCTAGCGAAGCATTCTAGGATTGAACCACGAGCGCAGCGAGAGGTTTAAATATAGAATGCTGAGCGTTGTAAGGATTTCAAAGGTACAAAATGCAAAAAACTTTGCTGCCGAGTGAAAAACACAATTTTGCACCTCACTGCAGCGAGGAAAACGCTAGGTGCATTTTTCGGGTAGAAAACTCAATTCGGCATTATGTACCACTTCCACTAACTCTGCAGTTGTTAAATTAATATCTTCGTCGCGGCTGGCCAGTGCAATTATTCAAAAAAATGAGGTATATATTTTACCTCTCTCCTCAACCTATACTATTATTTTCTTTCGTAAAGTGGGTAGTTATATTTTTGTACGCTATACACGATGTTCCGAGATGGGGGTATAAAGCCGAAAGGGGTTTGTTCTAGACGTCTAGGCAAACAACTTTTGTTTTACAACTTTTGAAAATATGAAGTAGTTTTCGAAAATGTTGAGTTTAAAGTTTGTATGAAAATCAGCTGTTTTTCAGAGTTTGAGGTCATTGGCCTTAATTTGCCCTTTTATTTTGTTTGGACCACTACAATCTTAACATTAATTGCCTTTATTTACAAAAACAGCTGTTTTTTTTTTCAGTGATACAACCTCAAATTTTCGAAAAAAAAAGTTCGTATTTCCAAAAGTCATAGAACAAAAGTTGTTCGCCTAGACCTCTAGAACAAACCCTTTTCGGCTTAATCGGCCTTAGAGAAGCCTGTATATAGCGAAAAAATCATATATGATTCCTCGTTTTTGTAAATAAATAAGCAAACAATCTCTAAATCGAATAATTCACGAAAAAAACCTGCTTGATACTAATAATAATAAACAATAAATACGACATTAGCAGATGAGCAACAAGACTTCGTGGTTCGATGCCATGAACAAAAAAAAAGGAATAAGGTTAGCGCATTTTCAAAGGACTTGCTTTAGAGAAAAGTTTGGATAAGACAGATTCGAATTTTGAAAAGTCTTTGCACGGTAAGAAATCTGCGCGCAAAACAGATCCTTTCCGAGGTTGTGGTGAAAAAGAACTGCAAAACCACATTTTGCGCGCTACCGTGCAAAGACTTTTCAAAATTCGAATCTGTCTTTTCCAAACTTTTCTCTAAAGCAAGTCCTTTAAAAATGTGCTAACCTCATTTCTCGTGGGGACACTATACCCAGAAGTAGTTTTTAATTTTTTTCAGTTTATGAAAAAATATCTAACTTACAAAACGGAATATAACTTCATTTTATAATCTGCGCAAATTAAACATTGTTTCATAACATAACTAATACTAGCTTAGTTGATTGACCTTTGCAACTAACTCTTTAGGATTCTAGTTTTCCAATCTTTTAAACTCGGTAGAGATCGTGTGCTGCAGACCGCGTGGTTTATTATGCCCTGAACTGGTGACCGACCGCTCTTCTAGGGGGGGGGGGCAGCTGCCCCCCCCCCTGCCCGTACCTCGCTACGCCCATGGTCATAGCTTACATACATCATCTAAACATCTAAAATGTCATAACTATGCCTCAGCTCCATTTTTTTTCCAAGTTTTATTTTTATTTCAACCATTTTTTCGAAGTTTCACTACAGCTTTCGAAGTGCAAACTTATTCAAAAATGGCAACAATCGCCGAGTGATCTTGATTAACCCAAATATCTCGGAATTATAATGATCTGCATTGCCGACTAGTCGGCCGACTAGTCGGCAATTTTGGAACCGACTAGTCGGCTAGTCTGCTAGTCGGCAGAACCCCTAGTCGGCCCATCTCTAATAATTACCCACCCCACCCTTTTTTCTTTTTACAGTGAAGGTCTAATAACAATAAGTCCACAAAATATCTTATCTGACTATAAGATAAGCTAGGTAGCCTAGATAAGCTTGCTAACCTAGATAAGCTTGCTAACCTACTGAGTTCTTGAATGACTAAACCTCATCTTCTCCTATAGAAACTTAATTAATCAAACAAACAAATTCAACAACCATTCAATTATGTAACCTTTACTTTAAACTGAACGATCTTATATGCTTGGCGGATGAACTAAGAACCTGTATCATATAATTTTTAATTGTGTGAACATCACACAGCACCATTGAAAGTATTGAACTTGTTACAGTTACTTGACAATGGATATAAAACTTATTTAATATTTTTCTACTGTAAATACATATTTCTATGTAGGTATATATTTACAAAAAAAAAGTGTAATATGTTGTCCAGTACCCATAGGCCTAGTGATTAGTTTGGGGCTAGATTGCGCTGTGTAATGTCTTGCAATATTTATTTTATGCATCTAAATTATACATAGAAGGACACCCAGACCACCAGTATTTTCTATCAGGCTGATAACTCATGTTTCACAAGCACTATGCATTACATACATGGTAATCACTAGTGATTACCACGTTACATCTAAGCTGCAATGTAAGGCAAAGTTCCTATCTAACTCAGTTACCAACTAGATAGATAATACGGGTGCTGAAACACATATTAATTTGATTTGTCCCTGGCGGGAGCCGAACCTTCTGCATTGCAGACAGATGTTCGCCCGACGCGCCACAGAGGTCATCTTTAGTAATTTTTTAGAGATACATTTTCCTTGAAAATATTAATTTTATAATGTCTGGCTGACTAATCCATCTATTACATCATTCATTATAGATAGATAAATAAATAGATGGAATATAAGTCAGACTCAAATTCTTTAAAATATTGCAGCTTTTAAACTACAACAAAAAGGCTTTAATAAGATGTAGCCTTGCACAAGACAATATAGATGCTGATCACCCCCACAAACTGCTTGAAGACGATAAGGACAGAGACGTCAGCTCAATAGTACCAGAGAATAGGAGCTACATTGTTGGGTATGAGTTTTATTTCTATTAGAATCTGATAGATAGGGCAATATTTTTTCATTATAAAATCTAGCTATAAGGTAAAAACCGGCCAAGTGCGAGTCGCACGAAGGGTTCCGTACCATTATCACAATTGGGTACGGAACAAAAATTACAATCGTCTAGCTACTACGGTTCATGAAATACAGCCTGGTACAGTAGGCGGCAGATTAATTGAAACAAAATGGCGGATGCGCAGAAGTCGATTTTTCATAGAAAGCGCATGTAAAATGTACTATGCGAACTTTCCCCTTCCACGACAAAACTTTTCAACTTATCTGCCGGTCACTATACAAACACTAAAAATAAAATATACTTAACAAATATTTAAGGGGGGCAATAAAGCAAACGTGATTTTAAAAGTTAAACGCAACGTAAATGCGATTTAATTTTACCTCTGGCGTCATCTAGTGATAAACTGGCGTTTGTGGTATACAAAAAAAACAAAATTAAAGTGCGTCATTATTGCATTCACGGATGTCGCTAGGTCCAGTGTTTATTTTAGGCTTCCGTACCTAATTGTGATAATGATACGGAACCTTTCGTGAGTGACTCCGACTCACACTTGGCTGATTTCTTAGGGAATATTTTTTTAACATTTTTATGATCCTATCTCATTCTGCGAGAATGATACCACAGTTTACCTAGTAGTTGCCGCCTCTGCGCTTGTTATTTTACAATGATGATGCCTAGATTATTCTATTAAATTAGGGAGGTTCCTAATCAAAATACCTAGATAGGTAGGTATTTTGGTTGTTTATTATGATTAGGAAGTTTCACAGCACTAAGAATTGAATGCCAGTCATGATCTCATTATTAAGTAGCCACATGTAAGCAATACAGTTTCAAATATAAGTTTCCGGTTGCAGATTCGCGGGTATGGGTATCATACACACAGCGAAAAAGGATGTTCCCCACTTGTTGTTCAAGAAGTTTTCGGAACAAATGAAGGGGCACTTTACTGAGCAGCATCATAAAGAGGTAAATATGTTACATTGGGTTTTTCATCACTTTAAAGCGACTCTGACGCTGGCGGAAGCGATTGGGGGTAAACTGTTCTGCCCTAAGGAAGGTTGGTGTCAGGCAGACTGACGACTGTATAGAACATAGTTGTGGTCAATTATGATTTCCCCACTGCACTGACTCTAAAGGATTTGGAGGTTTAGCGTCCCGAGAGGGACGCTACAGGTAACATCGCTTAGATAACTAACAGAGAGGTACAGAATTATAGAACCGAATGACCGCCAATTTGTTCGGTTTATCATAATTCCGGACGTGAATATAGAGCTGCTATTCAAACGATATTTTGTACCTACTCACATATCTGTAAAAGTACTCAATTTAGCACGTTTTTGTGTCAATGCAAAAAGGCTCAAATTAGAAGATTTACTTATAATGTTTCAAGTTATATGTGATAGTGTGACTTGACTACTAACTAAACCAGTGGTTCCTAACCTTTTCATTGTCATAAGTTCATAACCCTTACCGACAAAGACACGTACTGATAATGTTTTATCCCCCAATCTCATGTTATCAAATAAAACATTAGGACATGTACGGTATTAAAATTATGGAAATCAAAGGTTAATTCCTTAATTTAAGGGGTATATATTCTTAGCTACAGTTTATAATAATACAATTTAATATCGGATTACTGATTACCCCCAAACAATTGTTGATTTACCTCTTTTGGGGTACTCACAGGTTGGGAACCGCTGAACCTCTATATCACATCGACAGCTCATAACGTCAGTTAAATGTGATTATTAATGTTAGAACATTGTATTGTAGCCTGACTTGTATGACTTACAAATAGTGACGTAACGTATTACTTATTTATATAGATTACCTACTTACTGCTTGCCACTTCAGGATGTTAATATTTGTAAACATATCACCAATTCTTATTGTGTATATTAAAAATATTCTGGGTTGTTGTTTTAATTGTGGGACTCTTGTTTATATAGTTTAGTACAAAGGACCATTTAGGTAGGTAGCCATTGTGAGTTCATGGAACTTCCGAACAATCAATAGCTTTATTTTAAGTGTACCTCTGTAGCAGTGTACCTACCTAATATGTTTTTGCTCTATTTTTGGTACGATCGAAAGGCCAGAAAAAATATATCGAAATTATTAATTACTACAGCTGCGCTCGCGCTTTCAACCGCGTAAGTCACGATCCCGCGGGATTTACGGGATCAAAAGTAGCCTATGTCCTTCTCCAAGGTCCTATTTATCTCTATACCAAAATTCATCAATATCGGTTCAGCGGTTTAGTCGTGAAAGCGTAACAGACAGACAGAGTTACTTTCGCATTTATAATCGAAAAGTGTAGCGAAGCGAAGCGTGTGAATTTTCCAAAACCCTTATCAGAAGCCTACATCATATAAAGTAGGTACTCTCCAAAGTTCAGCCCTTTACTATCAGCGGTTTAGGCTTATTTACTCAGTCAACCAATCAGGACAAAAGCCTTCTTACCCGACTGCAAACAAAGGATTATTTATGATTATGTGTTGTATTGTTTTAGCTAAAAGCCCAATGCGATCACTTGGCTAAAAACATAAATCTAAACATAGTGCGACTAAAGTTCAGTGCCCACGATCTTACTACTGGAGACGAGATTTGTAAACCAGTGTTCTCGGAACCAATACACAACCTCAGTAAGTAGTTTATTTCAATGTTAAGTATGTATGTATGTAACATGATACTTTAGAGTAGGGAACAAAGTTGCATATCGACACGTATTTCCTGTTGCTATTATAAGTGTTTTTAACTTCAGACCTAGTTTAAAATTTTATAGATTTAATCCTAAAGTCTATGGTATATTTTAATGGGAAGCTTGAGGTCGACGATGTAACATGCTTGCCTAGAATAATTCCTATTCACCCTAGATTTGAAGACTGCAATTTTTCGTGTATAATCGCGTGGTTTTTATTACTGTTAGCATTGTTTCAACGCTCGTTTCCAGACCCTTACAGGTCCCTTCTTCAGGATTGGATGTCTTTAATTTCAATACAACATCGCTTTTGAATTTTGAGACGAACTGAGTTTAATTTTTTAAAACTCCGGGTCTTAATCGCGTGATTTTGACACCTCGCGACCAAGACCATTGTGACATGGTTGAAAATCGCGCGATTAAGACCCGGGAAAATATAAAATTGTGAGTTACAATCGGGTTAGTTTAAAAAACGCTTGACTGATATTGAAGACTGCATTCTTAGCTGGTACGGGGTCCTAGGCACTTGTCCCTTGGCAGTGTGTACTATATTGTTCTAAGAAACTAATTCAATATTGTATTGCGAGGGATTAGGTTTCTTCTAGGCAAGCATGCTACATCGTCGACATCGCTATCGTTTCCGCTCAGGTGAGGTGAGGAGCTAATTCTAGCTGCGTCAAACGATATTGTACAGTCGTGCAGGTTAAGCAATGCCTGGCGCGGTCATTACTTGGATGGGAGACCGGATAACATGTGTGGGGCAAAAAATAAAAATAATTTTCAGGATAATTTGGACATTGTTTTCAGAATCTGCGGCTACGAACGATTTGAAAATAGTTCGAATTAGTCAACACACCGGTAAGGCATCCGGTGGAGAAGACGTTTTTATCTTCGTTGAGAAAGTTAACAAAAGTAAGTTTCTTTATTTTTATAAATAGTAACGACAGAAGAAGATAGATAGGTAGGTCTTCTTTAAGTAAAGATAGAAAAAGATCTTCTATCTTTACCAATAATAAAGGAAGAAAGGACAAAAAGTCTGTACTTGGAAGCAAATCATAAAGAATGAGCCTAAAAGCATATGAATTTATAGTTTTTAGAAAAATGGGTTTCATTTCAATCCAACATCGCGAAAACAGAAGAAAAATCTTTATAATTTATTTGCAGAAAATATACAAATACGTTTCTTCGAGTTGGACGCAAGTGGCGAGGAAGTGTGGTCTAGCAACGGTACCTTCATGCCGACGGATGTGCATCATCAATACGGGATCGTTTTCAGGTATAAAATAAATATATTCTGTAAACAACACACAGCGCCATCTAGTCCCGTGGTAAGCTACTAAGCTTTTGTTACGGTGACTAGACAACGGATTTAATACATATATTTATACCATTCACACTCTTAAAAGCTTATTTTATTCACGCAAAACAGTGAATAAAAAGGCCTTTTACTCACGCCGTTTGAATTTTGAATTTAGAACACAATTTACTTGTCTCGTCCATCGCTTATACAACCTCCTTACGCGAAAAAAAACTTTATACAAACTCCTTGCGCTAAGAATACTCGACATAAAATTATTTTAGGGTTCCGTACCCAAAGGGAAAAACGGAACATTTTTACTGATACTTCGCTGTCTGTCTGTCCGTCTTTCGCTAGTCTGTATCTCATAAACTGTGATATCTAGACAGTTGAAATTTTCACAGTAGATATATTTCTTTAGCCGCTATAACAAATAGATGAAAAAAAAAACATTTAAGGACCATTCAACAAACGTGATTTTGACATAAAAACGCTACGATACCGCGATGTATTTTTACCACTAGCACTTTTTACCATCTAGTGATGAATTGAGACTGGCGCCAGCGGTAGAATAAATTTTAACGTTCGCGTTGCGTTCACGAATTGGTTGCCGGTCCAGTGTTTATTTGAGGGTACCGTACCCAATAATAACTGTGATAGTGGTACGGAAACCTTTGTACGCGACGCGAGTCCGACTCACACTTGACCGGATTTTTTTTCTCGTAGTCATGGTATAAAGTATAGTATGCAACTCTTGAATAAAGTACGGATTTACATTGAGGGCCATGAACCACTGGCGTCGCTCAGGATTCTAACACTTGAATCCATGAATCACTCCCTACGGTCGTGATTCATCTACGGCCCTCGCACTAAATCCGTCTTTTATTCACTAGTTGCATAATATACTATTATATTTTTCTTTTGTAAATACATATTATAGATAGATAGATTAACGCTTTATTTGCACAACATTAAGTATTTATAATACAGTCATACATATATTATCTATTACTATTATAAAGCGGAAGAGTTTGTTTGTTTTTTTGTTTGTTTGAACGCGCTAATCTCAGGAACCACTAGTCCGATTTGAAAAATTGTTTCGGGGTTGGATAGTCCATTTATTGAGGAAGGCTATAGGCTACTTTTGATCCCGATATTCCCACGGGATCGCGACTTATGCGGGTAAAACCGCGGGGAGCTGCTAGTTAAGTAGAAAAACACAAAAGCTTTAATAGAAAATGTCACAAATGGGCGGCCTTATCGCTAAAAGCGATATCTTCCAGGCAACCTTTTGATGGAGATAAACTGTTTAGCTTGAAACGGTAGGTTAAGCAGGATAAATAATTGAGTAGAAGATCAATAAAAAAATAAAAAACAAATACATAAACTATAAAACAATGGACAATACAATATACTAATATTAATATATTAATAGATATAATAAAATACATGTTATACAAAACATAGTATATACCTACACAAAAATATACTATACAGATACAACACACACAATACATATAATATATACACAGGCATACATACAATACATAAGTAAGGTTTTAACTGGTAACAGGGCTGGTTTATACATAGAGGGACACCCAGACCAAACACAAATATTTATTTTTTTAAGTATAAATACTTGCACCCGGCGGGAATCGAACCCTCAACCTTCTGCATTGCAGTCGCGCTTTCGATTTCAGATATACTTTAACAAAAGACACATTATCCTCCAACAGACAATTTTTTTCAAGATGTCGAGTCAGATATACCTGAAACTTTGCGAATTTTCCTGGATGGGTATTTCTGCCGAAACGTGTGTTGAACTACACTTTACGGCGCTCGTACGCCGTAACTATTGGTTTTAGGAAAAAAAAGGTTATGACATAAATTGTAGGAAATTTTCTCTACTATTATTTTGTATAGAAATGTTTTTCTTGTAAAATGCGTCGGAAAGGAGTTATATTATCAAAAAACTGCTTTTCGGCGCCATTTGTGCAATATGGCGGCGCGAGCGGCAAATATACGAGGTGGCAAAGTTAAAATTCGGTAAGAGCACGTCAAAATCTATAAAATTACCAATTTTCAAAACTCCCGGAAAACTTTCCAAGTAAAAATACCAAATGACTGTACTATAAAGACAAAGCTTAAAATATAAGTTGCACAAATGGGCGGCCAGTGTGGCCACTAAGCAAGACTATGACGAGTCGGTGAAATAATATCTTAGGATTATGTGTAGTGATTAACTTAATGTAGCGTTTATAAGTATTATTTTCCTTATTCAACTGCTATGTAATGCACAAGAAGATATGCAAACAAAGAGCTCGCTTCGCTCGCTCGTAATTTAACCTTTTCGCTCCTATCACCTCGGTGTCGTTTCTCTGACAGAAAAGCTTTCTAGGTTTACAAACATCATCTCTGATCAGGCATCTCTGAGCTAAGCCGCGGACGGACAGACGTACAGACAGACGGACATGACGAAACTTTAAGGGTTTCTTGTTGACTACGAAACCCTAAAAATGAAAGATTAAGTTTAAAATAGAATGTTAAGTAAGGAAAAAAGCGACATCTCCTTGCTAGTTTGTTAATTAATATAACAAGCTTGGATGCGAACATTGGTGTAATTCAATGCCACCGGGGTGCCGCAAAACATGCCTAAGTTGTATTAGATGAAGCAATACTTGCGAAAATACAGCGTATGAGTCACCGACGCCGCGCCGGTAGACTAATTGGTCAAAGTCGTGCTCCCGGATTGAGTAAGATGCGGGTTCGAATCCAGCCCTGCGTCTATCGTGCGTTGTGTTTTTGCAGAAGTATTGTTTCTTTAAAATATTTCAAATATTTTACAAGGAGAAATACATCATCAAAAATCCTCCCATGACAGGATTCGAACCTGTGCCCCTCGCTTGCCGGGCGAGTGCGCTACCACTGCGCCACACGGGAACCCACGTGTCATGGCGAATTTGAGCAATAAAAACATAAGGAATATTTCTTTAAAATATTTCAATTAAAGATGAGTTTAATATTGTTATGTAATATTCTTAGAACACCGGCCTACATAAATCCAAAGACGCCAGTGGACGTGAAGGTGTACATAGAGCTGCTGCGGCCGACGGACGGCCGGACCAGCGAGCCCAAGGAATTCCATTACAAGGCCGACCAGGTCTCCCGCCAACAAGCCATGGCTAAGAACAAGAAAGAGAACAACAAGAGGAGGAGGTCAGAGTGTTCCTCTATTGACAGTTCCTCGAGTAAGTTCAAAATATCTTTATTCAGTTCAGTTCTTTAGTTATGGCCTTTTTGCCAGCATTAAGGGGGAATTTGGGCCAATATCACGTGAATATAACACTATGTGACACTTAGAATTTTAACAATGCGGGTAGGAATGTACAAAAAAAATGGTGCCGAATTTTATTGCAACTCCATGTGAGCATATCTGTTTGTAACGCGATAATTCCGTGTTCGGCACTGTTTTTTTATTTTCACTACACTCGTTGTCTTTCATGAAACTAAATTGATTATCATGCCACCAAAACTAAACAATTTACACGCAAATAACTAGGTTTCACGCAAATAAAATTCAGGACCTCGCGTTCACCAAGGCGTCTCAAACAGAACTCAAAAATGTTTAAAACTACTATGTCATAAAGAGGAAAAATGTATTTATTTGTTTGTAAAGAATAGGCTCCGAAACTACTGGACTTTTAAAAATTCTTTCACCTATAAAAGGCTACATTAAAGAAGAGTAACATTGGCTACTTTTGATCTCCATATTCCTAAGGGATCAGGACTTACGCGCGTGAAACTGCGAGACCCCGGAAAAAATGAAATTATGTTAACAAATCGTGAGAATTTGGAATAATATTGAATTGACTAGCTTTGTATCGCCACCGGTCGTGTGTAAAAAAACAGAACGAGAGAGAGAGACAAAACAAACTTCTTTGTGCCCGGTCTTGGTGGGACCCAGTTCATTTGCTACAAAATGTATGAGAAAATTAATTACATTTAATTAAATTAATAACATTTATTTACTTGTTCAGTTTCTTAGTTATGGCTTTTCTGCCAGCAATATAGGGCAATTATAAGCCAGCTTCCCGTGATTAATATAATGTATATCAAAACATTAGGAAGTTTAACAATGCATGCAAATGGCGACAAATTTTAATGCAACCACGTGGGAGCATTTGTTAGTAACGAGCTAATTCCGTGTTTGGTACTGATGTTTTAATTTCACTACACTCGTTATCTTTGGCTTAACTAAAGTGATTAATTGCCAGCAAAATTAAACAAGTTACACGCAGCATAACTAGGTTGACGAAAATAAAACTTCCGGATGAGACGCCCACCAACGCGTCCCAAACAAATGTCAAATTAGATTATTTATTTATTTATTTTTCCGATACTTTTTCGTAGAATAGAGTTTATTCAAACAACAAATCAAACGTCATAAAAACCGGTCCTGCCATTTTTGCGTGATTACATTTTGAACTAACACAACTTTGCATAAGATTTTTATAATAATAATATGTTTTCAGGTGGATCCCTCAATACATTGCTTCCATCGCCTAGTTCCCATACGAATAAAGATTTTAAACGAGAACATGATTTGCCCGTTGACGTGCCGCAAGTAAGTTAACATTTATTTACTGTTATTTAACATCAATACGCCACGAGGCAGGGGCCTCTGCGAGGCATATGCCGGTGCGAGGCATGTGCCGGGCTGGCTGGACGTGTGATTAAATTCGAGGCGTTTTGCTTGGTGTGTTGTTCTTGATGCATACATAAAAATGTATTGTCGTATTGAAATAAATCTTACTCCTAATATAAAAGTGAATGTTTGTGTATAAGAAAGTATATCATGCAAAAACTACTCGATTGATGGCGATGAAATAAGTTTCATACTAAGGTATGCAGATAGCTGGAGATCTGGATAAACGCATATACTACTGTATCCCAATATTACGCAACTAAACATAATCAATTACAAAAATTAAAAAAAACACCTTAATCTATTACTAATATTATAAAGAGGAAAGATTTGTTTGTAACGAATAGGCTCCGAAACTACTGTACTGATTTCAAAAATTCTCTCACCAGTAGAAAACTACATTATTTGGAAAGCTACTACTTTTGATCCCGTGGGATCGGGGCTTACGCGGGTGAAACTAGTAATACGACGCAGCTAGTATACGTATATAGGTACTTTTTTAGGGTTCCGTACCCAAAGGGTAAAAACGGGACCCTAATTTCATGACCTACTCGATTCGATGTTTTTGAAACACGTTTGTTGTATGGGAGCCCCCCTTAAATATTTGTTTTAATTTGTTTTTAATTTGTATTTGTTGTGGTAGCAGCAACCGAAATACATCTTCTGTGAAAATCTCAACCGTCTAGCTATTACGGTTCATGAGATACAGCCTGGTGACAGACGGACAGACGGACAGACAGCGAAGTCTCAGTAATAGGGTCCCGTATTAGGGTTCCGTACCCAAAGGGTAATAACGGGACCCTATTACTGAGACTTCGCTGTCTGTCCGTCTGTCCGTCTGTCACCAGGCTGTATCTCATGAACCGTAATAGCTAGACGGTTGAGATTTTCACAGAAGATGTATTTCGGTTGCCGCTACAACAACAAATACTAAAAACAAATTAAAACAAAAATTTAAGGGGGCTCCCATACGACAAACGTGTTTCAAAAACATCGAATCGAGTAAATATTGCACGACGTTACACACAGCGCAGTTGGTCATGAAATTCAAAATGGCTGCCCTATCTGTCAAATATACCAGTCTGCCTTCACTTACCAAAGAGTTTCTTAATTATAAGTTTCAGATTGTCTTTGTGAAAAGATTTTTTTTTTCATTTTTTTTTAGTGGTGTGGTCGTATGATGGAAGTAAGAATCGAAGCTAAATATGTCACATTTTCCTATCAAATTTAAAAATTGGTAAACGATTTTAGGGTTCGGTACTCAATTGTGATAGTGGTACGGAACCCTTCGTGCGCGAGTTTCGCACTTGCCGGGTTTTTAATATTTCGGCCTGAGACCGATATGGCCAATTTGGAACAGCCAGGGTCAAGTTTTAGAATATTTCAAGTTTCTTTTTAATATAGTTTTGGCGTCGTACATCTTGTGTACATCTTGCCAGTATCAAGTAATTTGCATGAATTTGGCCCGATCGGGCTCATAGTTTCAAGTGAGGAGCTATGTTAAAGCGGTGGATACTTTACCATAACCTTCAAGGGGCTTTGGAGGGAACGAAGGAAAGTCCATGTTTAACACTTAATTTTGTTTTCCCTACACTTGTGCACATTCACGGAACTAAATTGAATAAGATTCCACCAAAATTACACAATTTAACCGGGTTTGCAACATAGTTTTACAAAAATAAAATTAGAGCACGACATGTTGTCAATGTCGCCAAAAACCCCATATAGGTACTTAGATATATTTCCGTGTGTGACAGTCGCGAGCGGTCCCCGGACTATCATCACCAGTGCAACAGTTCTGCGGCCTCGGCAGCGCGCTGGCCGGGGCGAGCTGCCCGCCGCCCGCCGCGCCGCTGTGGTACCCGCCTGCCGCAACCGCACTCGACCCCGCGACCGCAGCCGCAGCCGCAGCCGCAACCTCCATCCCCAACCTGTCGCTCCACTCGTCCGAGTTCGACGATATCATCAGAGGACAAGTCCACTTGCATGGTGAAGACGCACAGTTCTCGGCTGAGGATATTGCTCGTGAGTTACTTACTACCTAGAGTACAATTTTTCGAATTGACGATTAATAGAAGCAATAAATCCTACTCCAAAAAAATATTGGTGAATGTTTGTGTGTAAAGTTGGGTATCCACTTGCGCAGCGTCGTGACGAGCTTCCTTATCCTGAGCGTGCCGCGGGCGGCGGAAAGTACATGCGTCTATATTTGAGCTCACATAATATCGTATCGAGCGGCAAGCCTCAACCCGAGCCACGATACCGAGCACACGTGCAAGCGTCTCCACTCAACGCACGGCTCACACTGAGACGTCTCAGTGTACCGACACGACTTGGCTCGCTGCGCGGCCGCCTCGTTTGGTTCAAGTCGCTGCAAGCCTCGACTCGCGGCACGGTCTCCACTAGATCTGCCTCGGGTCGAGACAGCCGCTCGGAGGCTGCCTCAAATGGATACCCAGCTTAAGAAAGTAAGTAATGCAAAAACTACGGAATCCTTTGCGATGAAACTTACTATGCAGTTAGCTAGAGATCTGGATTGCATAGTAAGTTTCATCATATAAATGTTTCAACATATAAACGAACGCTAATGTTACTAAAATCACATAGACAAACAAAATGATATAGAAAAACATACCATATTAAGTTTTTTTTGCAGGTTACATAAGTTTATTCCCTTCGATGGATGATATGCAGACCGATGAGGTTAGTTAATGTTTGTTTATATTAATATTATTACTTATCTGCAGCCTACTTATCTGTTTGTGAGCTGAAGTCGGGCAGTTAAACTACATACAAACTATAATAGATAAGTCGGCTGCACTGTATGTAGGAGAGGTTATTTTGTCCTTTATTTTGAAGCCGAATAGATTTTTTTATTTTTCCTTTTTTAATCTGCAAAGAAGCCGGTAGATGTCGCTACGTGCCTCAGTCGTAAGGGAGAAAGAGATGCAGTCCATAATATCATTACGAAAGAACGGGCACCTGTGGCGCAGTTGGCTAGCGCATGACACGAAATGTCAAGGTTGCAGGTTAAAGTCCTGTCGGGTGCAAATTTTTGTAAAGCATTTATTTAAATAACCAGTCATCTAAGTGTAGGAGACACTTGAAAAAAAACTAAGTTACCCTTTTTAGGTTATCTTCATCAATCATCAAAATTGTAACTGTAACTTTAATCATTGAGTAGTTTCTGATGAGAAGGTGATTTCAGGTGCTCCATCAATTTGTACCATAAAACCTTTGTATTTACAGATGAACGCTATGGGCTTTATTCGTTCCTCTTTGGTTTCTGATTCGGGAATTAAGGTACTACCTACTAATATTATAAATGTGAAAGTTTGTGTATAAGTAATAATGTAAGTAAGTTAGTAAACGACGATGTTTGTTACTCCTTAACGCAAAACCTGCTGCGCCGTTTGCGATGAAACTAAGTATGTAGTTAGCTGGAGATCTGAATTAGGCCATAAGCTACTTTTTATCCAGATATTCAAGCGGGATTGTTACTTACGCGGGTGAAGCCGCGGGGCGCAGTTAGTAATAAATTGATTGGTGAAAACTTGTAAATCCTACAGCTGTTGTTCCATTAAATAATGGTTTTTTTTTGTATTGTAGGTGGGTCCTGTTACTACATCGAGATTGGTTGCTGATTCGGGAAGGACTACGAAGGTAAAATATCTGTACTAATATTATAGTGTGTGTGTGTGTATGTGTGCGTCTGCATGTTTGTTAGGAATAAACTCAAAAACTAGTGGACCGATTTCAAAAATTGTTTCACGATTAGAAAGCTACATTCACCCTGAGTAATATAGGCTACTTTTGATCCCGATATTCCTATGGGGTCGGGACTTACGCGGGTTAAACCTCGGGACGCAGCTATAATATTATAAAATAACGGTAATATTTTGTGCGTATGTATGTGTGTATGTAGCTTTTTCACTCAAAAATGACAAAAAAATTATAACCAGGAACAACCATCTACCTCCAAGAGATCGACCGGAGTCGAGCCGCAAGGACCCGTCGATATGCAAGGTCGTGTTGAACCGCAAGGACCCGCCCAAATGGAAGGTCCAGTCGAACCTCAAGGGCCCGCCGAAATGCAAGGTCAGGATTCCGAAGACACTAGCCTGGAATATTCTGCATCATTCCAACCTGAAGACGGACTCGAAGTCAAACAGGTAACCAAACGAGATGCATAATAAAAAAACCGGTCAAGTGCGAGTCGGACTCGCGCACAAAGGATAGGATAGGATGTTATAGGATATTCTGGATAAGATATTCAGGCGCGGGCAGTATTATCAACACTGATATTAAAAAGGTTTTAAATAAAGACGAAAGAAATATCGCACGATATTGCAAGAATAGAAACAAATATTTATTTTTAAGCACAAAAACTTACACCCGGCGGCAATCGAACCCGCAACCTTCTGCATTGCAGTCGGGCCTTCCCTCGACGGGGCACAGAGAGGTCGTCAAAATTAATACTGATTGTACAAATGATTCCAGCTGGTGACGGAGCTAAGCACCTTAATCCGAGAAAAGAAAGGCTACAAGAGTCAGGAAGCGCGGACCAAGTTAGAGAGGCTGTTCGACATCCGCCTCAACAACGGCGATACGTAAGTTACAAGTATTGTCTAGGAAACATGCAGCTTTAACATCGCTACCGTAGCGAGACTTGATATATAATGTGCTCCGAGCAGGGGGTATTAAGCCGAAAGGGGGTTGTTTTAGAGGGTCTAGCTAGGCTAAGAACTTTTGTTCTACGACTTTTGGAAATTAAAAGGTTTTTTGAAAATTTTGGAAGTTGTTCACTGAAAGAACTAGGCGAAGAACTTTTGTTCTAGACAAGACGACTAATTTGGAATTCAAAGGAATTTTCAAAAAATTTGAATTTGTTTTACTGAAAAAAAAAAAGAACACAGTTGTATTTTGTCAATAATGGTAATTAATTTTTAGATTGTAGTGCTGTAGGTTAAGGACACCTTAAAGCCAATGACCTCAAACTTTAAGAAACATCTGATTTTCACGTAACCTTTAAACTCAACATTTTCGAAAACTACCTCGATATTCTAAAAGTTGTAGAACAAGAGTTGTTCGCCTAGACCTCTAGAACAACTCCCTTTTGGCATAATACCGCCTCGGTACACCCTATATACTCCGTGTAGTACATGTAGTACGCCCGCCGGCACGCGGGAGGCGCGGGTTTGAGCCCCGTCGCGGTTGCTATTTTTAAAACTGTATTTTTCTGTGTTAATACTTGTAGTATTGCGTAAGTGCACTACCAAAAAGTGTTAGCACTTAAATTAATTAGATAATATGTAAGTTATTCTAATATTATTCTCTTTCTCACCCGACCGTTTGTACGGAGAAAAGAGTACGTAGACTTTCCCCTTAATTCGTCGCTTGATATATTTTTTCTATTTCAGATTCCTCCACATGACCCTATTTAGTAACTTACAAAGCCTCAAGCAGATCGTGAAAGTAATTCACTGCGTTAAGATGTCGCATCTCCTCAACTACACTAACCACAAACTGCAAACTATATTGCACTTGGCTGTTGTACATCGTTCGCCGGAGTTAGTCACTTTTCTTCTCTCTAAAGGTAAGTTTTTGGTCAAGATTCTGAAATAGGGTATAACCATTTGAAACACCCAATATTTAGTTTTAAATCTTATTCCAGGCTGTGATCCGAAAGTAAAGGACAGTAACGACAATGACGCCATACATTACGCTGTCAACTATAACGAGGCTTGCTTGGAACCCCTCTTGAAAGCCAAGGATAAATATAAAATACCGTGCGATAACTGGAACAACAGTAAGTACTCTGTGCTCTTAAATCTTCAATATTTTAAGATGGTACATATTTTAAAACCTTCACTTGTCCATATTTTAAAACCTTCACATGGCACATTGTGAAAAACTGTCCTAGGTCCTAGTTTGAATTATATGGAATTCATTATATATTTTAAATAATATTTAGTAAGACTCACATTGCAGTTTAAAGATTTAAAATTCGTATCAAAATGGTTGTAAGTGTAATCGCTAGTCGCATGAAGTCTCTGCCGTAAACAAAATGTTAACTTTTAAAGTCTCTAGACGCTCATCATTATATAATAAGAATTTACCTAGTCTGAATTATCTACATCGATAAAAGACTGTCCCGAGAGACTTTAAAAGTTGACATATGGTTTATAGGCCAGCGTTTGGGGAGTTTCCCTATTAAGCCGCTTTGCAAAAGCTGGTGTAACAAATTTTATGATTTAATGTTATTTAGGTATATTAGTTTAATATAAATCCCAGTTTTTGACCTCGGGAGTACTCGGGACACAACGGGGTATGTCCGATATTTTGACTTTTATGTGTTAAAATGCCGTTTTTTTTTAATATTTTCTCAACAGTAGGTCGTGTGACAAAAGAGTCTTAGAAAGGTATGTAAATGATAAAAAACCTTACATTCCGTCCCTACTTGTCAATTCTGTAAGTCTAACAGATTAAAAGTTACAATCAAAAAAAGGAAAAAAAATCATCTAAATAAGTCGTCAAAATACAATGATTAATTTTTTTACGAAATTTATTCTCTAATCGCCTCTATATACAGCAACAACAATTTATTTCTGTTTGTAAACCCAAAAGGCATCCTCTTCGAGGATATCACATCTGCCTCCATCGAAACCTCCGACCCACCTGAGTCACATCGGCTGAAGCCAATCTCCGTATGCCTTGCGGGTATGATCGCAGAGAAGAACAGGCTTAGGAAAGCCTGCCAAATCATCAGAGACCCTTTGTTGAATTGATTGATTGATTGATGGAGCTGAAGAGCACTACGGCCAAGAGGTAGGACCGCAGAAGCGCCTCCGTCGGTTGGACTGGAATAAAGCTACACAAACAATACGCTCGAATCTTATGCAAATACCGCGCCACTCTAGAGGTCCAGATATAAATAGGAACATCAGGAATATCGCCCCACGTAGTTGCAGAACCTGAAGCATAATCCCACAGTATTCACTCCCTAGGGGACCCTGAAGGCTATTACTAAAGCTTACTTCGGTATCTTACGTACAGAGCTGCGACAGTCGCTATTATCAAACTACAAGTTATCAAACTTAGAGACTTGTAGTTTACGATTATAAAAGTTTTAGGAAATTATGTTCTGTTACGACCGATGTTAATCCACTTGGCCATTTTTTTTCGGCGTTGTCTGCTTAATTTTTATAATTTGGACCGCGAACGACTGGAGCAGCGGAACATGATCGTCCTATTATTCCATTCGTGACGACTAACGAAGAATCAGGACGAAACTCCCGAATAATTCTCACTCTTGTTTGCTTTCGTAATTTGTAATTTCTGTCCACGAACGAGAGCGCGCACCCAGAGTGCACTCACAGAACACGATTAGCGCATCTCTAGCAATATTAATGAAAGATGAGCATTTCCCCAAGTCGCAAAGGAACATCCTGAAGCCCAAAATGTACACCCTTATAGGTACTGTACTTCCATGTCTGTCGATGTTTTAGAGCGGATGCTGTTGGAGAAGATATCGGCCTATTACTTTCCACGTACACTCCGGGTTGAGTACTTAACAAATCGCAGAACTTTGAAGGTCGAAAGGTCAAGCAAAACAAGTATGTGTCGCCCGCTCGCATCCAGCGCAGAGGAGAGCATTAGACACACTGGACTAGCGACACGCACTTGTTATATAGTTTTTGTATTGCTCTGTACGGGAGATGCAGAAGGAAGCATTGTTGACAGTGTCCGCCTGTTACTCCAATGAAGTGAACACTATGGGGAGTTGGTGTGAAGACGAACTGCATATAACGTACTTCCAATGCGGTTAAGAGACCCTAGTTCTCACTCAAGGTCCAGAAACTCTGAAATCAAGAATTCCGGGCTAAATTCTTAATGGTTTTGGGATTTCAGCCCTGTCTTTGGCCTTGTACCTAGACATTCCATAATGGTGAAGCCGAAGTCTAACTGTAGGAGCGGTGCTGCGTTGCGGAAGAATCTTCACTGTTTGTGAAACTCATTCCAGTTCAGGTTCAGGTCAAGTTTGATAAGCGACTGCTGGAGCTCTGTACGTAAGATACCGAATTAAGCTTTAGTAATAGCCTCCAGGGTCCCCTAGGGAGTGAATACTGTGGGATTATGCTTCAAGTTGTGCAACTACGTGGGGCGATATTTCTGATGTTCCGATTTATATCTGGACCTCTAGAGTGGCGCGGTATTTGCATAAGATTCGAGTGTATTGTTTGTGTAGCTTTATTCCAGTCCAACCGACGACGGAGGCGCTTTTGTGGTCCTACTTCTTGGCTGCAGTGCTCTTCAGCTCCATTAATCAATCAATCAATTCAACAAAGGGTCTCTGGTGATTTGACAGGCTTTCCTAAGCCTGTTCTTCTCTGCGATCATACCCGCAAGGCATACGGAGATTGGCTTAGCCTTGATTAGCCGATGTGACTCAGGTTGGTTGGAGGTTTTGATGGAGACAGACGTGATATCCTCGAAGAGGATGCCTTTTGGGTTTACAAACACAAATAATTTGTTGTTGCTGTATATAGAGGCGATTAGAGAAAAAATTCGTAAAAAAATTAATCATTGTATTTTGACGACAAGTTTAGATGATTTTTTTTCCTTTTTTTGATTGTAACTTTTAATCTGTTAGACTTACAGAATTGACATGTAGGGACGCAATGTAAGGTTTTTTATCATTTACATACCTTTCTAAGACTCTTTTGTCATACGACCTACTGTTGAGACAATATTTAAAAAAAAACGGCATTTTAACACATAAAAGTCTAAATATCGGACATACCCCGTCGTGCCCCGAGGTCGAAACTGAGATTTATATTAAGCTAATATACCTAAATAACATTAAATCATAAAATTTGTTACACCACCTTTTGCAAGGCAAATTTCTCCAGTTATTGGTCTATTACGGCAGTGATGTCACGTGACTAGCGATAATATCCACAATATTTAGATAGACTTTCTCCTTTAAATATTTCTATGTCGTTATAATGTCTACCTCTCAGTAACTAAGTATGTTATTCCTACCTTACAGAGAAACAGACAGCTCTCCACGTGGCTTGCAGTGTGGGCAGCGCAAGCAGCGTGCGCGCACTACTGCAGCACGGCTGGCAGCCCGACGCCCGGGACCGCGACGCGCGCACGCCGCTGCATCTAGCGGCGCTAGACGACAGCCCGCACGCAACGCGGGAGCTGCTGGCTCACGTACCCACCGTGAGTCTATCTATCTATACCTCCGTGCCTACATAATGCAGCGCGGCTGGCAGCCCTTGGCGCGGGACCGCGACGCGCGCACGCCGCTGCATCTAGCGGCGCTAGACGACAGCCCGCACGCAACGCGGGAGCTGCTGGCTCACGTACCCACCGTGAGTCTATCTATCTATACCTCCGTACCTACGTAATACTACATTATTATTTGCTTGACAGTCACACTGGAAATCGCAATTCGTTGAAAAAACGGTCCCGCTTGATAATAGAGACGAGCGAAGCGCGAATTTTTGCTCAAAGATCCACTGGCACCTCTCTTCCGCTCCCACAAACTCTGACTTTGAAACCGCTACATTGAACTCGAATTAACCTTTTCAGTCCGGTCTGCTTTAAAGAAGAAAACTTTAGCCGAAGAACACTATTTATTTCATTTTTTAGGGTTCCGTACCTTAAGGTAAAAACGGGACCCTATTACTGAGACTTCGCTGTCTGTCTGTCTGTCTGTCCGTCCGTCCGTCCGTCCGTCCGTCCGTCCGTCCGTCTGTCCGTCTGTCCGTCTGTCACCAGGCTGTATCTCATGAACCGTAATAGCTAGAAGGTTGAAATTTTCACAGAAGATGTATTTCGGTTGCCGCTACAACAACAAATACTAAAAACAAAATAAAACAATTATTTAAAAGGGGCTCCCATACAACAAACGTGTTTCAAAAATAACAAGGAGTCGAGTCAGGACAGGAAGAAGGACAGGAGGACAAATCGAGTTGGTCATGGAATTCAAAATGGCTGCCCTATCTGTCAAATATACCAGTCTGCCTTACTTACCAAAGAGTTTCTTATAAGTTTCAGATTTTCTTTGTGCCAAGGTTTTTTTTTTTTTATTGAGTGATTCGGTCGTTTGATGGGAGTAGAATCGAAGATAAATATTTCATATTTTCCTATAAAATTTAAAAATTGGTTGTTGTAAACCATTTTAGGGTTCCGTATCCAATTGTGATAGTGGTACGGAACCCTTTGTGCGCGAGTGTCGCACTTGTTTTGCATCTTGTTTTCAGAGCGAAGTAGACGTTACAGATGGCTACGGCAACACAGCTCTTCAGATCGTGTGCGGGATAAATCCACATTCCATTGAAATGGCCAAACTACTTCTTGACCATAAGGTAAGTACGTAGATCTCGAAATATAGTTACCTGCCTAGCTAGCAGGATAATTTCATCGCACTTGTAAAATGGTGGAGCATTTTTTCAAAATTTGACCAAATGAACTTGTAATAAGGTTATATATTACTATCTCTAAATAGGTAAGTTAACACAGGTATAAAACTTGCTAATACATTTTAACAGGCGCTATATGGATTTTTTGTAATAACTTTTTACTAGAGTTTCCTAGAACTGCTAAAAATATATGCATAGGTACCAAATAGGTACAAAATCTACCAAATAGGTACAAAATAGGTACAAAATCTTGGTAACGTAGAGCATGTAAAGGTGGATGGCGAGAAATCGAAGGTGTTCCGGCCAACCTGACCTTGTATCGTTAATATGTTCGAGTAGGTACTAGGGCATGCAAACCGGTTATTTCGGTTAATCGAAAACCGGGTTTCCGGCATATTTTAAATGAAAAAAAAAACCGGTTTTTTTGTTTCAATAACCGGTTTTTTCGGTTATTTCGGGTTTTTATATTCTTTACACAGCAACACTGAATATCTGCTAAATCGATAGTAATCGATTAGAAAATTTTATTTTTCTGTAAACGGCAACACTGCGTGATTTAATTAGCCAGACGACACTGCATGGTCGAGCGTGTTATGGAAGAACATCGTAACCCACAGAATTTCGTAATTTCACTTTTTTATCGTAACGTGTAACTAAAATTATTTGACACCTACTGCGAAGACCCTTAAGTTCATATTTGAATAAATGACAAAACTATAACGGAAAATAAATTTTATCGTAAACAACATAAGCAAAAGTTAAAGAAATTATGAACTTAAAAATTATCGTAAGCAACATTATCGTAATTCGATGTGGTCGAAATTGTGTGTGTATGGGGTCCACTGGGTGTGTATGGGGTCCACTAAGATCTTTGGGCCCAAGCCAACCTCACCTGCTAGCTTGGTGCACCTGCTGATGAACGGACGAGGCTCTGGCGCAGACTTTCCCTTCGGGGTTGGGAGGTCAGTAATAGTCAAAATCAGCCAAATCAATATGGAAAGTTGCAAAAGAGTTTATAGCCACAGGGATAGGGCGCCGCCGCATAACGACGCGCTGGAGCTTCGCCTGACTCCTGTGGTAAGTGGACGAGGGCTACCGTGATACGGGCGGGCACGGCCAAAGACCTTAGCCCCGAAACACCAGGTAAAACTCCGCTTCGCAACGTGGAACATTGGCACGCTAACCGGACGCGCGCGGGAACTAGCCGACGTACTTTCCAGGCGGAAGGTGGCCGTGGTGTTCCTGCAGGAGACTCGATGGAAAGGCAGCAGATCAGACATAGACATAGACATAGACAGACATTTATTTGCTATAACAACACACATACACAGAGAAATTACAAAAAAAAAATGGGTATAAAAAGGCAGTTTTAATATAATAGGCCGGGATCTGCTGCTTTTCCATCGAGTCCATGAGCCGTCATTGGGAATGGCTACAAGCTGATCAGGGCGCACCTGGTGGAGAGAACGGGGTGGCTGTGGTGCTCGCTGAGGGGTTGCAGGACGATATCTTGGAGGTGAATCGCTTTAACGACCGACTTATGTGCTTCACGCACGGTGCTTTTTAGGGGGGTTCCTACCCACCTAGTAACTGCTTACGTGCCACAGGTTAGTTTTAGCGACGCTGGTAAGAGGTCGTTTTGGGATAAACTCGGCGAGGTCCTTGGAGCTCCATCCCGTTGTCACAAGGAATCGTTTTGGGTGGTGATCTGATCGGACATGTGGGTGAGATGAACGTGATCATAGAGGCTAAGGGTAAGGCAGTCGGAATGCGTAAGGGAAAGAAATCCTGCGTATGTGCCACTGCCGACCTGGCACTCGTGAACACATATTTCAAAAAGAAGCCCGACCACTTGATCACCTACAGGAGCGGGGGGCGCGCTACCCAAATCGATTTTCTAATCACTAGGAGACACCATATCGGCAACGTGGCCAACTGCAAAGTCATACCCGGTGAGAGTCTCACTGCCCAACACCGTCTCCTTGTCATGGATCTCTGTGTAAAGACCAAAGACAAACGACCGGAACCATGTCAGCGCCGAATTAGATGGTGGATGCTTGATGAAGTCAAGTCCCAGATGCTCAAAATAACAGCGTAAGTGACATATTTTGGAAAAACATAAGAAATCACGATCAGAAATTTTATCTTAAGTGACAAAAGTACCCTTTATATAAATCTTTTTGTAATTGTGTCAATAAAAATATAATATTAAAAACATATTCTATAACATATCCAGAATTTGTCTCTTTATGTCTTAAGATGTAAAAGTTATTAAAAAAATTCGTCTCCTGTAAAGTTTTCAAAATGTCGGTTAAGATGTTCTTCCATAACACGCTCGGTATGTCAAAATTTGCATTGGTTTGATTGATTCGTTATGATTTGAGGTTATCTTTTATTTTTCACAATATTCAAGTGAAATTCAGTGGACTTGTGGTGGTTTTTTGTAAGTACCAAGTGAAATTTTATTTGTTATATAGCTCAGTACAATTTGCTATTTTGCGATATTCAATCACTTCACGATTTCAATGCTAGCTTTTCAGCTAATTTGTTTACCTGTACAATTGGCTATTTTGCAATATTCAATCACATCACGATTTCAATGCTAGCTTTTAAGCTTATTTGTTTATTTATTACAGGCAGTGAAGCGACTAGACGATTGTTTCACATTGGTTTAAATAACTAAGTGTGGGTAATCTTTAAGCTAAACCGCTTGTTAAGCCTCTGCAGTAGGCTAGAACTGCAAACTCCTCATTTTTCTTGGACGGTTAACTATAAGATATATTTGAAACATCAGTTTTGAAAACAATGCTGATAGTCCATTGAAATGTTACATTTTTTTGGTTGGTCCTAGTTTGTGGGGTTGTGGCTCTTGTGCCACGGCCACCATCTTGGAAAAAGGGGTTCAAATGGTTTTTATGGTTTATTTGAGGAGATATAGGTCTCACAAAAAAAAAATTAACATTTTGTGTTGCAAATAAGATTATCTTCCACTTCTGTTAAGTAACTTTTAGTCGTAGAACTAAAAATAAAAAGTTATACCTGAGCGAAAATCCATGAAAATTTGAGAAACAAATTCTATTGGTTATTTATAAATCGATTTTGATTATGTTCTTTTTTATCTTTTTTCATTTCCTTCTATTTTTAATTCTCAATTACGATCTGACTTTCGGTGCCTTTCCTTATATATTTAACATTTTTCTTCAGAAAGTCAGGTCACACAACAATAATTATAAAACGAAACGAACAATATAATGTTGTTCATCAAAGTTCAAGTGATATGCAGGACGTGTAATTTTGATTTTGCATTTTATAATACTTTTATTCATGCTTTTGATTGTTTGATAATTGTTTTATAAGTAGGCAGTGGGTTGCCGATTTTTTTTTGTTGATTACTTAAATTTGTGAATTTCCCTAAAGAAATTAAACTTTTTTCCATAATTTTATGCTTTTTTAGTAAGCTTTTAAGGCTATTAAGTATAAGTAGTAAGGCTATTTTCATTAATTAAAATAAGGATAATATGTGAATGGTTTTTGCAGTTTGAAAATAGAGGCAAAAAAATCTTATTTAAAAACCGATTTCACCGAAAAACCCGGTTAACCGGTTATTAAAAAAAAATAACCGAAAAAATAACCGGTTTTTTTTTTCGTCTGGTTTTGCATTCCCTAGTAGGTACCTAGTAAATAATATGAACAAAGGTACCAAATAAGTACTAAATAATGAGTGCAGTTTGGTGTAAATCTATTGCATGGTCCGGCTAAGTTAACGCAACGCACACGAAAGATTGGTTCAATAACTTTGCGCGATTGGCAAAACATAACTCTCCCTCGACAGTCGGGTAACAATTAGCAACGACGTATTCGTGCAATTAGCACAAATTAGTGCTGCGTGTTAGATATAAACAGGCCGTAGAGTATAGTCAGATAAGATCGGATACGAGGGATAACCGTATGAATCAAATATCTCCCAAAAAAGGTGATATTTTTTAGTGTTCGCCACGGTGGTGTTCACAAGACCAATTCACCCCGCACTGATCTGTGGCACCCGGCGGTTGCAATGTCATTTATTTTGGAAGATTTTTGAGTCATTGAGATATTTGAGTTCCTGCGTATCCGATCTTCTTCTTTTTCTTCTTCCGTGCCTTATGCCAATTTAGGTAGGGTCGGCTCTCCTTATCTCACAGCGCCAAGACGGTCTGTCAAGGGTTGTCGGGTCATATAGTTGCTCCTTTTTCCTGCGTATCCGATCTTACTATACTCTACCTACAAGCTGCGTCCCGCGGTTTCACCCGCGTAAGTCCCGATCCCGTAGGAATAACTGGATTAAACCCTATAGCCTTCGTCAATAAATGGACTATCCAACACTGAAATAATTTTTCAAATCGGACCAGCGGTTCCTGAGATTAGCGCGTTTAAACAAAATCTTACGCTTTATAATAAATAATAGAAGATTTGTAACCGTATAGGCGGACCCATCGAAGCAAGAAGAGAACACGGAGTCTGCGTGGAAGTTGTCCCGCGAACACCCCGCGCTACGCGAGCTGCTGCAGCACTACCTGCCGCCCGCGGCGCGGCTCGCTCTCGCTACAGACGACGACGCCGACGTAAAGTCCGAGCCCGAGGACGAATACGAGTCCGCTGAAGAGGTATAGTGCCCAGCAGATTAGTTGAAACATTTGGTCGTGAAAGGGGAAAGTTCGCGCAGTACATTTTACATGCACCTTCTATGAAAAATCGACTTCTTCGCATCCGCCATTTTGTTTCAACTAATCTGCCGTCTACTGTAATTGGAATTGTGTACCTACAGGCTCGTTTTAGAATAGAGCTCTTCAAATTGGGTCCTTGTTGCGTGATGGTTGATTTTGTACGTAAGAGAATCAGTCCAGCTCTTCCATAAATATTACCAGTTGTAGTTTTTTAAGCTATTGCATTGTTTTTATCGCAGGGGGCTTTGAGCGCGGCGACCAAATCAAGAAATTCCGTAACGAAAATAAAACCTAAAACTCCCCTAAAACTCCGCCTACCATGTAGGGGGTAGCCTAAGTAAAAAATATGATATGTAATAGCTTTACCGCGGCAGTCCCCGAGTGTATTTTTTATGTTTGTTTTTCCAACTAAATGATGTTCATGTTATTATTAGCCTAGGTTAGGGTGTCGCAAAAGCAAAATGGGTAAGTATATTTGCGGAATATTACCGGAAGCCCATTAACCATGAAAATCTAGACAAAAAAAGTGGTTATTTTTCGCGACACCCCGACCTTTCATATAATAGTCTCATATTATGCGGTGTAAACCGGGGGTGTGTTTCTTCCGCACAGTCGTTTCTTTGAGTAAATAAAGGAACGCTAGTGCGGCTCTCCAGCGTAAACACGCGCCAATACGCTAGACGTAGTATATCACTGCGCCCGCGCACGACATAACGTGGGCATAGAAATATCTCAACAGCCACGCGTGTTCTACCGCACATACGATACGCTTCTAAAAACCCCCACGCGTGACGCATGCGCCCAGGCCCCTGTTTCATAAAGCCGACAATCCGACTTTTATGTCAAGAACTGACTTATTTGTCAAATTGTCACGCTTAAGCTGTTTCATAAACGTGACAATTTTGTTTAAAAGCGATAGGTGAAACCTTGACATATTTTTAATTGTAGAACGCGTTTCATAAACGCGACATATGTCAAGAAAACGCGACAATTATGTCGCCGAAAATATGTCGGGTTCCGAAACAGAAGGGTAGGCGCCTGTCGCAAATGTCGGACAATTTTACAAATATGTCAATACGTCACGACAATTTTATGTTTCATAAAGCAGAATTGTCAAGTTTTTCCCGACAAATTGTCACCTGTCACTTGTCGCACAAAAAGTTTTATAAAACAGAAAAATGTCAAATTGTCGCGACAATTTGACTTATTTGTAAATTTTCCACCATGACAATTTTGTTGCCTGTCGGCTTTATGAAACAGAAAAATTGTCAAATTGTCGGTTCTCGACATATGTCGCGCCTGTCGGATTGTCAGCTTTATGAAACAGGGGCCAGGGGGGTTGGTTACTACTGTATTAGGATGGTCCAAATTTTCATATCTACATCAAGGCTCGTTGTTAGGAGGTGGAACCGCAGCCGCTGTCCGGGCTGCCGTCCTACATCCGTGCGGTGTCCCTCGCGGTGGAGGGGGCGGGGCGGTGGCGCGCGCTGTCCGCGCGGCTCGCCATGTCGCCCATGGACGAGTGGTTCGCCGCGCAGCCGAGCCCTGCCGCAGCCCTCTTGCTACACGTCAAGGTATGTCCCTCGCGGTGGAGGGGGCGGGGCGGTGGCGCGCGTACCATGTTATCCGTGCCGTGTCCGTGCAAAACAGAAGCTGTCTTCATACATAAGTAGCTCGACTCGGACACCTTACCTTGTGGCAAAATTTACAGAAGAACTAGGGTCAAAAAATGACACAATCTAAAGAAGAACTAGATCAAAATACGACGTCTACTGGGTATGGTTAAAATTGACTCATCTACAAATCATAAAACTCATCTGAGCGATGGTGCATCCCTCTTGGGAGTTCGGGTTCACCGTATTGCAAATATATTAGTAATTTGCAAATATATTATTAGATTTGGCAATGTTTTTACGGCCAGTTACAGACATTTTGGACAATTCTACTACAGGAATAACCCCCTCTATTTTTTTCCTCCTGATACACACTAGGTTTGACTAGAATAAATCAAATTCCATTCAAAACCACAACCATTCAGTTTTGGTACTTTTTAGCTCCCAACGGTAAGAGAGGAGTGTTACGCAGCGTACTACGTGGACGATTGGATGCGAACACGATTGCGAAGCGATCCGATCCGGTGCGGTGCGGAAACAACGAACAGTCGATAGCTATTGAAGTGTCCTACGTGACCAAATGCACGTAAAGTGCGATGCGGCGCGATTCTCGACTGTTCCTTGTTTCCGCACCGCACCGGATCGGATCGCGTTCGCATCCGATCGCCCACGTAGGACGCTGCGTTATAAGTTTTGAGGTGTATATCCGTATCATTGTTTTTTTTGATGATAGGTGACTTTTTACCTAAATAATCTGATGCTAAAACTTATTTTGACATTTCAGGAGTGCGGTGAAAAAGTAACATCGGAGTCTTTAGCCCAAATACTTGAAGATATGAAGCTACCTGAAGCCGCGAAGATAGTGCGAGAAGCAATAGAATAATTTATGTTAACAGCCAGTAAAGTAAGTCAAAATAACAGCTTAAGTTACATCTTAGATGTTACTTTTACTTATGAAAAAACTGGCCGTAAGACTTATACTGCAAATTAAAGTGATATCTTCATGAAACAACCTGACCTAAGCTTGGTCCAACTACAACTACGCTGTACTGTTGCCATACAAAAGTATATTTTACCTAGTGAAGATTAAGTTTATTTTGCTATGTTAACTTTTAGATTGACGAAGTTGAAACTTAGTTGTTAAGTATTTGTTCCATTATTATAAGTAAGTATAGTTTCTCTACAAATATTATTAAAAAACGCGATATTCTCCATGTTTTAGTGACTATATGGCAAATTAACAAACTCGTAGCAGACACACGCGAAAGGAGGTAGTCTTATACGGACGCCCCTAACTCTCATCACCTACCCGCAAACTCTAGTCTCGTGACAAGCCAGTTGTAAAACAAATTATATATAAATAAAAACTACTTCTGTTAACAATATTTGTAGTGAAATATTAGTTTAAAATCGCATAACTGCAGTTTCTGTTCTTAATTTGCATTTAATGGAAAGTAAGAAAAGGTAAAAGGGTTTAAATAAGGTACACTTAAGAGGAAAGGATAGCTACTCGTTCTTCATACAAACGTAGTCGACTGTTTCCTTTATCCATTGAGGAAACATATATTGTGCATATATATTGTTTATGCCATAAAACCTACATCTGCCATGTCATTACCATCCCTGTACATAGTATACCTAGTTCCTCTTAAGTATAAAGTTAATTTTTAAGTATATTAGTTTCTTACTTAAATATTACATATACCTAATAATAGTTTTGAATGATTTAGTGTACGTTATTAATGGACATTGTAAATGTATGTGTTCGCATACTGAATTTTTAGCCTTGTAATATGGTTAACCAAAGTTTTTATAATTCATATTACACTCATAGGTAATACAATATACATTTTCTGATAAGTTTTTACGAACGTAGAGCTAAAAGTAAGTCCCCTGCTAGCCGATTACGTAACTACAAAAAATATTATGTTGCTAACAAATCTCGATTGAAACAATTTAAATTGTTGATCACACATCATTTTTCGTCATTCTAAATCGAAATATTGGTACCAACTCATAAAAGTTATTTGATATTATATTTTGTTGCTAAAATCATTTATATTTAGTGTTATGTTTCAAATAATTAATAATTTTAATTCCAATCTTTTCAAATGTTATTTTTTTTTTATTATCGTTAAGTTTTACTTATTAGAGTTATTATTATTAGTCATGGCTAGTTTCTTTAATATACTTTTAAAATAACTAGTAGGTCCATTAGACTCTGTGCCCTAAGCTACGAAACTACAAAATCTATTTTTTTTTCATTTTTTTTTGACCAGGTTTCTTTGACCAATAAAATAATTTATTTAGATATTGAATAGTTGTGTCCCATTGCTTTATCCGTGTAAGTACCGATCTTGGAGGATAATCGAAAAAAATGTACAACTACCCTCTTACTTAAAAATTATGCTTAACAGATGCCTTAACCATTTATCTTGTGTCTTTTACTGTGGAAACAATTATTTTACGTTACGTAACTTAGTAATCGTTTATAGAAAGAAAAAATCCTATCGTACAATATTTTTGACAACACTTTTGTAATAATGTGGCAAATTAGTGAAGACGTCTAACTCTTTACTTATATCATTATGAGCTCTGCTTAGTCTAAATACAGGATCATTGTATGCTACATTAGTTGAACACATAGGAACAGAAAACAGTTTTTGAGTGCGAGCGCTACCCCGTATATTTATTGAAAAGTGGCTCAGCAACTCACTAGTATCCCACTGGGCATTCATTATCTTATGCAAAACGGTAAACTCGTTGAGCTTTCGTCTAGACTGTAGGGAGTGCAATTTGAAATGTCGCAACCGCGCCTCATAAGTATCCAACTTACGCCTCAATCCCAATTTGGAACTTAGACGTCGCAGAAACCACTTTTGCACAGCTTCCACTTTGTTAGCGTGTGTTTTGTAATACGGAGACCAAATTACCGAGCAATACTCGAGTATGCTGCGGGCGAGTGCAACATAAAGCGCAATGATGCTCTCAGAATTTCGGAATGGCTTGGTTATTCTAAAAATGAAGTTCACAGTTCTTTTGGCTTTGGTTATTATGTGATCTATGTGATTAGCATATGTTAGTTTACAGTCCAACCAAACACCCAGGTCCTTCACACTATACTTACGACATAGTGAAACACCATCGATAGCATAGTCGTATTTTACGGGGATACGCTTATTTGTGAAAGTTATTAGGTGACACTTCTCTATATTGAGGGTCATATTGTTTAGTATACACCATCGGTACACTCTATCAATATCACATTGAAGTTGAAGGCAGTCCTCAATAGTTTTTATCTCATTAAATATTTTAATATCGTCTGCATATGCAAGACAGTTACATGAGATGGTGTCAATGAGATCATTCACATAGAGCACGAAAAGGAGTGGTCCCAAATTTGACCCCTGGGGGATACCAGATGTAGCCTCAAACGGTATTGATTCATATCCATACAAAGTCACCAACTGAGTTCGGCAAGAAACATAAGATGTTAGCCAACGCAACAAAGACCCATGTATACCAAGGTGTTCGGCTTTTCTACACAGTATGAAATGATCGACTTTGTCAAACGCCTTTGAAAAATCGGTGTAAAGTGCATTGACCTGTGTGTGGTTTATTTGAAAAAAATAGAGGACAAAAGATTAGCATGTAAGTAAAATATTGATGTGAGATTTGGACTAAATTGGTAACTGTGATAGTACATTGTGGTTTAACCATATATGTAAGGTTTGGAATTGAAGAAAATATTTCTGATTGAAGGTGCTAAAGTTAATTTAGTTAAAAAAATGCTTCTCAAAAATCTGCACCTGACATTCCCTTCAGTCGATAACACGAAAGAATGCAGTCCTTAATTATTTCATCTCGGGCGGACAGGCACCGTGGCGCACGCAGAAGATAAACTCTGTCCGGTGCAGAATTTTGAAGGCATTTTTTTCTAAAAACTAATTTTTCAAGTGTAGGAAACTCTTTAAAAATTAAATCAAGGCGCTAAGTTGCTTTGTGTAAGGTGTCTTTAGGTTACTTGTAGTTTTTTTTACCTTTGGATACAATAAATGACAGCCTAAATCGTTATGAAGAAGGACCCAAAATGGCCACTAGCCGCTAGTGCTAGAACGCAGTTCTGTGTTTGTGGCAGGTACTGTGGTAGGTATAATTTGTGTATTCCATTTGAAACTTTAATAAATAGGTCATTACTCTAGATAGCATGGCATAGATCTCTGTCTACACAATAAGCGACTTCAAAAAAAAACCTACCAAAAGATGAGGATGATTGGATACCATCCAATCACTATTGTATAGCATCAAACTCTTTAGACAGTAGATAAGTAATTAATTATATTATGTTGTTTGTTTATACTTATATGTATTATAAAATCAATTAATAAATGACGTACATAAAGCAACTGTTTTCGTTTGTAGGTAACCACTTATTCATAAAAATATGTCGTAGGATTATTTGATAAACAGTTTTTTTTGCGAAAATCCCAATTTCGCAAAAAAAACTTATAATTAATTAAACATCAGCCTCTTCTTCTTAACTCTGACTGGCTCTATTTTGGTGTACAGACCAACTCTTATTGTGATTTGGTTCATACTTTTACCTTTTAGGTATCACCAGCTTTTATTACGTTTTACCGAAGCTTAGGTTCAAGACTGACAGAATTTTCCAGTCATTCTCCCTATTGAAATTATTGGGGTGTTTCTGAATTTCAATGGCTTCCCAAAGCATTCTAGGCAGATACCAGTAGCCAATGTCCATGCTCGACAAAATGGAGGTAGTGGTTAGGCTTGTCCAGCATATTTTCACAACTGCAGAAAACCTGAACCGTCTAAGCTTCACATCAGCTATGTGTTCCTTGATTCGAATGGCAACACTTCGTTGGGGCTGCCCTATGTAACTTGCGCCAGACTCACAATCGATTTTGTAAATAACAGCATCTTCCAGAGGTTCCAGAGGGTATCTTACACTTGACAGGTCTTCTTCTTGGCTTTGGTTGTTGGTGGAACAATTGGTGTATCTTGTTCTTTCTTTTAATTCAACATCGCGAAAACAGAAGAAAAATCTATGTACGAGAATAATAATTATAGAGTAAGATCTCAGAACTGGCAGACATCACGTATTTTCTGACGAACGAAACGTGGTCGATTAGGTAATGTTAGTATGAATTAAGAACGCATGCCTACTTGCTAGCCTGCTGCGACGGCCAAGGGGGTTTAGGGGATGGTTGGCCCCTATTATCTATTCCGCGTTGTAATCCCTCTTTTACGAGAAATGGCAATATGCGTAAGTCGTTCGAAGCGTACTTTTATCTTTTGACAGTGACAACAAAAAATATTGATTTTTGACACTGTCAAAAGATAGTCATAAAAAATGTAAACAAAACAAAATGCTTTTTGAAAAGTCTGCTTACATAATTAAAATAATAAAAGGAAAAAGAAACTGAAAAAAGTAAAGAGTATCCTGCAAGAATATTTATTTTATTTATATTTGCTCATTAGTGATCATCAAGACAATGTATTCTTGTAGACTTATTCCCAAACTAAACATTTCTACGAGGTCTTTGAGTATTTTCACAAGACCTACGGCTTCAGAAGTCCTGACTGCTTATTTACTGCAATGTAACGAACCGCCGTGGACTTCGTATTTTGTTAAGGTAATATCAATTTTATGTACAAAAGTAACCTAGGATAAGTATGTGAGGAGATTTAAAAATAGGGTACAACAGCTGAAAATAAGGCTTATTTTTTTTATGACACTGTAGGATATTCAAATGAATTGATAATAATTTCTTATATTCTCTAGTTTTTAAGAAATAACATTTTATTTAGGTTAAAATAGTATTTAATTATAAAAAATGCAAAAATGTGAGGATAAGTCTTGAATTTTGTCTGTTTTGTTACCAAACTTAAAGTGGTCCAATAAATAAAATTATGAAAAATTCTTTCAGTTTAATAAAGTTTTTGGAAAAAATACAGTCTCTCTATATTACTAAACATATAAAAAACGAACAAAACATAATCAAAAACAGTTGAAATACAAAATTATCTCGATTTTGTTACCATAGGTTCTAAATCGAGTTTTATTTTTTACACTAAGAATGTAATATGACCATTATCAAATGAAAAACATGATCAGAAGTCGTTAAATAATTATTATTTTGAATCAAAATCCAGTTTGGTTAGAAAATTAAAGAATTTCACCCGAAAATACTTAAAAAACCGATAAAATAATTGGGGACAGTAACAAAACCGACAGTAAAAAAAATATTAGGCTCATAAATCTGACATAAATGGACTGAAAAAGTAACATAACGTTTTGTTACTTTTTCAGTCCAACTATATGTTACCATATTTGTAGTAACAAAACCGAGGTAACATATTATGTTAACTTATCATTAAAAAATATTTTTTAACGATTCAATTTCTTGGTAAGTTAAACTAAATATAACAATTTGTTGTGTACAAAACCAGGTATTTCTTAATTAATATGCATTATAAGAAATATGGGGACGGCATTAATTAAACAGCTACAAACCTGACAACAAATTTCTTCACATTGCAACCGTCGGCACAACTCACTCGAAAAATCGATGAAAAGACGCTGACGGATTTTTTTAAAACTGGCCTAGCTCTTGATCACAGTTTTACCATTATCCGAAAACAAAAAAAATACTAATTATTCGTATAATCATTTATTTATTGCGATAACAAACCTGACTTGTCCGGAAGTAGCAAATTTTGGGGACACACATTTTTTATTAAATTTAATTAAATAAACGTGGTTTTAAACTTTATTTTCCTATTTATCTTATTTATTACAGATTTATTTTTGTAAAAAAAAACAAAACCTGTTTTAATTAAATTTGAAATTTTTATTTCTACTGGGGACATACCGAAATGCAGGATCCTGTTTTAATAAAATAATCAAAAAAAGTTTTAGATTTAATAAACTGAATTTATTTTATAACATAGTACAAAATATTAATTTTTAAGAAAATGGCAAAACCTACACGAATAAATTGTGAAATTCGTAGTAAAAAAATAAAATATTTGGGGACAGGCCAAAATGAGCGTTGTACCCTATTTTTGAATCTCCTCATGTATTATAGACAAAAGTTTGTTGCGATGCTGGAAGAATTTCGTACATTAACCTCTCTCTCTCACACACACTGTCTCTACCGCTCTTGGAATAAAGGGCGATTGATATGCCTCTTATATTTTCACAATACTAATCTAAAACATGCTTGTTTGTTTTCTTTCAGTACAGTAGTGTGAAAGATGATCAGTTTGGTATGTCTAACTTTAACTGGAAAGTTGGAAGTTCTAACTATCAAATATTGAGGACTGGCTGCTTTCCATACATGAAATACCATTGCTCCAATAAGGAGCCTGAAGATTTGAGAGTTTCTGATACATTTATGAGGGTTATAAAAGTTACTAACTTTGGTAAGTGTAACCTGATTGTAATAGGTGTGGTATATGTTTGTCATTGTCAATAAAGTCATTGCTTAATCAATGATCGTGTGTATTACTTCATGGTGACAGCGGTGCCGAATTAAAATTCAATATTTATGCAAAAAGATAGTTATTTTCAATAAATATCGCTTGTGTAACTTGTATTTACATTAGCACGCTAAATAATAATGGAACACGCGCGTCCTCCAGGAGAATTGTGCCTAGAACGTGGGCCGGCAGCTCGATCGGGGTGTGTAATATTTGGTATAAAATCAGGTAGTATAATTTCAAATAGTATAACGAGCATTTAATATAATTTTCATTTGGTATAAAATCAGATAGTATAATTTCAAATAGTATAACGATCATTTAATATAATTTTCATATTCTATAAACACACATTATATAATTTGAAATAACAACGTGCCGCGGCAGCGGTCACCAAAGCGCCTAATTCTGTCTATAAATAAAACTAAGCTGCGAAGACTAAACTGCTGCCAAAGCTGCGAAGGGGATTGCGATTGTTGAGTAAACAATGCGATTTTGGTCTCTTGCAAGAGAGTTTACTGCGGGATAAAATTGTATGTGGAATTGTGAACAATACAGTTAAAGATCGATTGTTGCGTACAGAAGATTTGACATTATCGAAGGCGATATCTATATGTCAGGCGGCGGAGATTTCTAAGGAGGAAACTGTCCAATAGATTCCGAGGGAGGTGCGACGGCTGTGGAGGCCGTTGTGGATGCAATGTCGGAGCGCGGTGGTCGCAGCCGACGCCCGCGCCGGGGTCAGCGCGGTCGGCGCGGCGCAGGCGGTTGGCGCGGAGCGCGTCGTCCTTCAGGCGGTACGAGTGCGCCCGACGCGACACCATCGTCGTCGTTCGCGTCGGCGAGCTACCGACTGTGTGACAGGTGTGGAAGCACTTACTGTGCTGGAGGAGATAGGTGTTCGGCTTTAAATGCATTGTGTTTTGTTTGTGATAAAATAGGTCATTTTTCACGGGTATGTAAAGAAAAGAAAAATATGCGTAAAGTATTAAATCTAAGTCTCGATTCCGATGAATGTAGTGAAGGTGAGGATAGGTTTTACATAGACACGATTAATGAGGGCAAAAAGTTCAATAAGTCTATTAAGGAATGGTTTGAGTACCTATATTGAATGTTATGGTAAAAAAGTGTTGTTGAAAGTAGATACAGGTTCAATGATTAATGAATGTCATGTCAAAGGTAAATTACATGAATATTGGTTTATCTACAGAAAAGCTTAAGTCCTTCACTAGTAAAGTCCATTCATTTACGGGAAACCGGTTGCCTATTATTGGTGTTACAACTTTAAACATTATTTATAAAAATAAAACCTTTAGCATGCCATTTGTTATTGCAGCTTTTAGATGCCAAAACATACTAGGATTAGAAGGATGTATTTCCTTGGGCTTAGTTGATTTTGTCAATAGCTTGAACTTAGAAAAATATTCATGTTTGTTTAAAGGATTAGGAAAGTTGCCAGGTAAATATTCTATTGTTATTGATAAAAGTGTGCAACCGGTAATATCTCCAACGAGAAAAATACCTCTAGGACTTAAATACAAACTATTATTAGAATTAAAAAGAATAGAATCACTCGAGGTTATAAGAAAAGTTACACATCCAACGGATTGGGTTAACGCGATAGTACTTGTAGTTAAAAAAGATTGTAGCATTCGTGTTTGTTTGGATCCTAGGCCATTGAATCGAGCGATACGGCGAGCGCAGTATACGTTACCGACGGTGACGAGATCCGACGACGGTGAAGTTGCGCGGCGCGACTGTCTTCAGTGTCCTCGACGCTCGTTGTGGGTTCTGGATGTTACAGCTAGATGACGCTAGCGCCGACCTGTGTACTTTTAGTACACCTTTTGGGCGTTATCAGTTCTTAAGGTTACCATTTGGTATAAGTTTTGCCCCAGAAATTTTCCACGCAAGGATGAGACAACATCTGTAAGACCTGGAGGGCGTCGAGTCATTTATTGATGACGTGATCGTCTGGGGACGTACTAAGGAAGAACACGATCGCAGATTAGCAGCCCTACTTCACCGAGCACAAACTACAGGTATTAAATTTAATCGCGATAAATGTAAGTTTAGTCTATCAGAGATAACATACCTCGGACATAAGTTTGATGTAAATGGAATGAAGGTTGATGACTCTAAAGTAAAGGCAATATTAGAAATGCCTTATCCTAGTGATAGAAAGGCATTAGAGAGATTTTTAGGGATGGTTAATTATTTATCAAAGTTTATTCCAAATTTTTCAGAATCGGTTAAATAACATAAAGACATTTGTTGAATAAAGATATTGAGTGGCAATGGGAGATGCATCATTCAAAGGCGGTAGACGAACTTAAGAGCAAGTAAACACGTGCACCCGTATTAGCGATATACTGTACTGAGTCGCCGATTGTGTTGTCAGTTGATGCGAGCAGCGTAGCAGTGGGAGCAGTTTTGTTGCAGAACAATCGACCTGTCGAGTTCGCTTCACTCACTCACAGACAAGGTATGCTCAAATAGAAAAGGAGATGCTCGCTATTGTTTTCGCTGTGGAACGATTTAGACAATATATTTATGGTAGATCGGATGTGACCGTACAAACAGACCATAAGCCTTTGGAGGCGTTATTTTAGAAGTCATTGATATCTGTACCAGTACGGATTCAACGAATGATGATGAGAGTACAAGGGTTTGATTTAAAGGTGATGTATGTGCCTGGTAAATATATGTATATTGCGGATACTTTATCGAGAGCACCTCTTAGTGAAAAAATGAGTGAAAAGGTAACAGAAGAAACTGATTTACAAACCTGTTTCATGATAGAACACTTGTCTTTTAGTGATGTGAAATTGAAATTAATCAGAGAAAAGACAGCTGAAGATAATGTTAGTAAAAGTTTGATTAAATATTAGGTATGGTTGGCCAAAAAACAGACGTGATTTAATCCATAAGTTAAGTGTCTTTTGGCCATACAGGGATGAAATACATTACAGTGAGGGTATTATTTTTAAAGGGGAACGTGTGTTTATACCGTGCTGTTTACGGACGGAAATGCTACGACGAGTCCATGAAGGTCACCTGGGCACTGAGAGATGCAAACGGCGTGCACGTGACGTCATGTTCTGGCCTGGTATGGCTAGTGATGTTGAGAGTGCGGTTCGTCGGTGCGAGGCATGTACAGTGCACGCGCCACGCCCGCTTCGGGAGCCGCTCTTATTACATGACATTCCATCTCTGCCGTGGTACAAATTGGGTTCAGATATTTTTGAATACAAAAGGAAGAAATATATTATTCTGGTTGATTACTTTTCTAATTATGTTAAAGTTGAAGAATTATCAGGATTGACTTCGAAACTAGTACTTAATTAATTTCATGAAGGTACAATTTGCGCGTCATGGTATTCCGGCGGAATTGGTTACTGATAATGGGCCAGCTTACAGTTCATTAGCTTTTAAGACATTCACGAAGGACTGGGAAGTCTATCATACAACATCATCACCATCATCATCACATCATCATCATCATCGCACTATCCTCAGTCTAACGGTAAAAGTGAACGTAATGTTCAAAGAATTAAGAACATGTTGAAGAAATGTTTAGATTCTGGACAGGATTATTTATTGAGTCTGTTAAATTTCAGAGCTGGGTGTAGCTCTGAAATTTAATTTAATTTAAAGAAAGGATTTAGATTCACCAGCGGAAATGCTCATGGGACGTAGAATTAGAACAAAATTACCTATTACAACTGAACTTTTAAAGAAAAGAGTTAATAATGATAAAAACTACCGAACACTCATTAAACAAAAAAATGAGACAAAAAATAATTATGACAAGACTGCAAGACCTCTCGAGCAGTTATCTGTGGGAGACAAAGTAACATTGGTTTCTAATGGTCAAAGGAAATTAGTTACGGTTGTGGAAAGGACGCAAGAACCACGATCCTTTATAGTTGAAGACGATCATGGCCATAGATATCGACGCACACGTGGTCAACTGGTCCTACGTGAATATCTTTGCAATACAAAGAGAATTTCCAACAAAATAACTAGGTACCAATAAAAACTTAATAACACCAATATCTAGAAAAATAACGACAGGTTTTCGTCGCAGGCGTAAAATGACTGAACAACAAGAGACTCAGCAAATTGACAGCGACGATGTCTTATCAGATGGTTCGGATGAGTATGAATCATACTCTGATGTTGAAGATGAAGTGTTGCCTGCCTCTGTGCTGTTCCCGTCATCATCGTCTGCGGTACCTATAGTTCGATCTAAAGAGAGAACTGCACGAATGCTAGCAGCCGCGAACGATAATGATGATTAATATTATTATTTATTTTTAGTAACGTTGGATTGGTAATAGGGCATGAATCCCGGGATCCCGGGATATCGTAATCCCGGGATCTCGGACGCAAAAGTTCGATATTATAATCCCGGGATTGAGTGATCCGATATCGAGATTTGAGCAATTTACTATTTAGTTATAAATTAAGGTTTTTAGCTATATTTTTCCTCTTGGAAAGATTGAATAGAACTATTAAAATTAAACCCAAATTAGTCTACCCCTGAGGAAGAGATCTGTAAAGATTTAGAAGCGTAGGGAATTGGTAAAATGTTAAAAACAATAAAAGTAACGTTGCCATTTTTAAGAAAAGTATTTTTTATACAAAACATTTCTGCTAACATCATTTTAGTGGTGCGCCTAGAATTTGGCGCGAAAGTTTAGACACTTTCGGGTTTAGGCTATTTGTCCGCCATATTTCCAAAATGATGGGGTGGACGGCCCTCGGGGTAACTTATTTACGTAATGAAACCACTAGAGTCTTAAATATATTAAATATTTTAGATTTAACACATTTTTATTGTATTAAATTCGCCTTTTTAACGATATCTAAAATCCCAGTATCAATCCCGGGATCCCGGGATTGAGCTCTTAATATCGATATCACCCCGAGATTGAAAACCTTCCGATATTGCATGCCCTAATTGGTAATCTATTAGAATTACTTATATAAGATTGTTTTGCGGAGAAGCCCAAGTTTAATATGCTTAGGTATATTTTTAAGTTATTTTATTATTATTATTTATTTTTAAAAGGGGGAGGATGTGGTATATGTTTGTCATTGTCAATAAAGTCAGTGCTTAATCAATGATCGTGTGTATTACTTCAATAGGTCTTTAAAAACACAAAATTTTAATATCATATATGGCTGGGTTTAAGCATTATTCCTTTACACTATTTAACCTGACGATAAGTGACAATGGTGTTTAAGATGTAGCATATATGCGCTCTTCAATTGAAGACTCAAAATTGCAAATATTAGGAATGACAGACTCAGATGTTTGACAGAACAGAACAGTTGTAAATAATGATTAAATATTATCCTCTCTTTTTTCAGGCATCCCATGTCTTCTCTATGGATTGGCAGCAACAATATTGATAAAGCACAAAGAAGTAGTCCACACAAGCAAAGGTTCTGTCACTATTTATTTCCTGCTACCAGAACATAAAGGGTCCAGATACTAAATCTAAACTAGAGTAAGAATATTTATTTGTTATAAAAAGTACCTACTATAATATTATTTAGTTAAGAATAAATTATTGTTTACAAAAGAGTTACCTATAAATTAAGTGTTCTTTTTCAAATATATTTATCTACCATTTACACCACCATCTACTAACACTGATTCTAACCTCTTCTTCATTGTGTTGATAGCACAAAAAATTGTCAGGGAATGTGGAATTGAGAGGTTTTTGGCGTTTTCATTGGCTGACATCAAATCAGCCAATATACAGGTATTAGGGCTGGAGGGGCATACAAAGATGCTTTATCGTTTGTTCAGGAGCTCCACCCACAGTCACACTGAGACCGGCTTGTATCAGCCATACACCATCTTCCTTTTCTATAAATACACTCTTATAAATACCAATTTTGTACTTAAAGAAATTGTTATATTATAGCTGTCTATATATCTGTATATATCTGTCTGTCTGACTGTCTCTGTCTTTGTATATCAGGGTGCTATCAGCCTCTGAGACCCTTTGTCATTAGCCTAGGATATTTTACTTCTCAAATTTTGTTTTGGCCCTTTGTGTGTAAGTAATTAAATGAGTATGTTTGTTACTCCTTCAGGCAAAAACTACTGAACCGATTCCTATAAATTTTGGTATGCAGATAGCTGGAGATCTGGATTAACACATATTTTTATCCTCATATTCCCGCGGGGTCAGGACTTACGCGGGTGAAACCGAAAGGCGCTGCTAGTTTGAAATAAGTCTCAAACAATTGATGGCGCAATAAAAACAGATTTTTGTTATTTTTAATCAAGTTTATTGACCTAAATTGAGTAATTTCCTCGAAGCTTAGTTATTATTTCACATGACATAGCGACTTAACAAATATTTTTAATGATTGGCGAATTTCGCGATATCTAAGTAGGTGAGTTAGAAAATAGGTCAATGGATATTTAGCTGTACTGCCTTAACATATTGAAATATGTATATGAAGAGCTTAGAATCTGTAATTGAAAAAAAATGTAAAGTAATCCCATGCATAAATTTTGTAAACATCACACAACGCCATCTAGTCTTGTGGTAAGCTACTCAGATATTGTGGTGACTAGAAATTGCAATGGTTAAAATACTTATATTACTATTGTTTGTAAATATACATACATACTTACAATCTATACATTTATAGAGACACCCAGACCATAACCAATTATTTATTTTTAAGCAAAAATAGTTATTTCCGGCGGGAATCGCAACCTTCTGCGTCGCATTCAGGGGTAAGCCCTACGCACCACAGCGGTCGTCAAGTAAGAAGTAAGTAAATGTAAATATCAAAGTCATAAACTTCGTAAAGTGTTGATTAGTTACTTTACAAGTAACGTTAATTGGCAACTATCGGTCAGTTTAATTAACCAATGAGTGGTAGGTACTACATGAGAGTGGTGACACCCGCGCGTCCAAAGGTTATTTGGACTCCACTTGGCGATTAGCCTACTCGGAACTTACACTCGTATTTTTAGTCAATTCTAAGTAATTACTTATCCAACTCCGGCGCCAGACCTGGCTTCATATATTTACAATGCTTTGAAGACACAAATCCCACTCCGTATGTCAAAGTCACAAAATTTGTACAAACTTTGCGCAAATATCCAAAGTGTCGTGCTACACATAGCAAACAAAGCTGTGTTCACATATGTGAAGCCAGGTCTGGCGTCGGCATAAGTAATGTAATGTGTCTGTCACATTTTAGTTGACGTTAAAAATCACAAATAAGAGCAAGACATGGCATTACTTAGCCACAGTAATCAATCACTGAGATTCGTCTTTAAATACGGGTATTGGACTTCTTTCTGGGAAGGTATAATAGGAAGGCAGTATATTAAAGGCTTACCGATGAAAATGTTTCAAGTTCCATAGCAGGAACTCCTATGAATTTGATGTAAATAGGTCTTTGCGCTCGCATAATAATAAGGACGATGTCTGTGCGTATCATTTGACCGAGTCGGGTCCTTTCCCAGCCGCAGTTCCAACACGCATCGCCTACTGCGAAACCCTAGAATTAAATATGTAACTTTCTATTATGCCTAGGCCGCACTCGTCGCGATAACGCGATTTTTTTAAGAATATGACATTAGTGTGCGGTCGGCTATGATTCGAACTCACGCCCTTGGGAAAAAAAGTCGCGGTATTTACCACTAGACCCGCTTATTAGTACCGACCTTATTTCTCAAAAGTGTCCCGAGGTAACAAGGGATCCAAAGCTGCACACAACACGCGATAAATAGCAACGTGAATAAAAAGTTAAACTTTCCATTTTCTAAATCCTGAAACCAACAAAGAATATAGGTTGCTCTACCTACCAACTTGGAAAATGACCTTCATGTACTATTAGCGAGGTACGTAAGAACTTGAATTCGAAATATTTTACAAGGAGAAATGCATCATCAAATATTCTTCCGTGACAGGATCCGAACCCTCGCAGTGGCCCGGCAAGCGAGGGGCACAGGTTCGAATCCTGTCATGGGAAATTTTGTGATAATGCAAAGTTTTCTAGTAATTTTTACTAGGACAGGTCTCTTGAGCAATAAAAACAAAAATAAATATGAAAGTTGTATGTTTGCTTATTCTATTATAATAACAAAACACGTTATTTTAATAATTGAAATACCTATGTAATTGAAGCTTGTAATTTCACAACGGAAATGTTCTCAAACAAAACTTTAAAATATTTGTATTCAATCGGATATTAACAACATACCACTTTGAATCGTCAATTAGATAATGTAATCTACTGTGTCTTCGGAACGCGACCTCCAATGAGAAGAAGACACAAGAAACTCATGGGGTTTTTTTTTGCAGTAATCAAGTGATACATTCTCGCATATTTACTATTGAAGCATAGTGGAACTGGAGCAATAATCTATCTAACTGACTGGTACCTTACCGTTGCAGTTTGATAAGCCATCAAACATATCGCTACAGAGCTGCACATTACTTGGTACACCAATGGAGGCCCAAACATTGACGATATCTTGCTCAAAGCCCTGAAATATTCACACTCAACTTTATTTTTTAAGAGGATAGTCTCCATTCTCTTTCTCCATACAAACGTACGCGTAGTTTAAATTTTCCTCCCTGGATAAAGACATTAGAGCAAATATGTTTATGCCATAAAACTTATATCTGTCATGCATGACTATGTATATCTACATTTTTATTTTTTTCATTTTATTATTTATTTATTTTTATTACCTATTATTTTAATTAGAAAATAAAAAAAATAAAAAGGTAGATGCATTGTCATGCCAGATATAGGTTTTATGGCATAAACATATTTGCTCTAATGTCTTTATCCAGGGAGGAAAATTTAAACTACGTTTGTATGGAGAAAGAGAATGGAGACTATCCTCTTAAACGAAGCTTCGGTGTCACCAAAACTTAGCCAGTTCACCGAAGCAAGAAGGTCTGCATCAGGGTCCGTAAGGGCCCGATAAAACCCCCCGGTCAGCACTTTGCTCTTCCCATATCCTCATGTCCTTGCAGTTCTAGCGTATCGAGGGTTTGGGCCAGTTCTCTTTGGCCAAGAAGAGATAAGTTTTTTAATTATTATTATTGGTATTTGGGTACGAGTATAGGTAATTGACAAATACTTTTCAAAAGTCCCTGTACCCTCCACTTCCGATCTATTCAACAGAGTCAAGGAAAACTATGCGTACATATATAATTTATAAATAAATCGATTACTTATTAAGAGTATGACTAGGGATCTAACCAAAAATGAGAACTTACCTAAAAACAGAAATATGCCACTTCACAATTCTACCCAATCTTTTGTTTAAAATATTCTGTGTAGCTATTCTTCTAGGATCGTCCCGAGGTAGTGATATCACGCTCTCGTCTAGGCCGTCGAAAATCGTGTCAAAATCCAGCATGATCATTTCCAAAATGGTATAGTAGTGCAGTAGGAAATGAAACAATAAGTAGACATATCCTTTGGAAAGGTAAAACATTTATTTAAGTAGGTATGTAAAAGTTCTTGTAATGGGAAACCGTGGGAATTTACTTTATTTTTTTAAAGAGGTGAAAGGTAGGTTATTTTTTAGTTTTATTACTTACCGCCGAACCCTTTGGAAAATATAACGCAAAATAATGATTCAATCCCAATGAATATTTCGTAATTAGGCGTCCTGAAGGCATCATCTTTTGGTAACCAAATTGGGAATTGCATCGGTCGAATGGTGTGTTCATCCTGAGTTGCAAATAAGCTCTGATACACCAACATTACAAGTGGGAAGATCATGAACATAAATCCAATGAACACAGCGAACATACCCCAGCCGATAGTCAATTGCCATATCAACAATTGATTCTTTAGAAATAACTTCCTAAAATCAAATTATAATATATAGGTACTCGTAAATATTCTCCAAATTAAACTTTTTGTTGTAAGTAGGAGTAAGTAAGTACCTGTGTGTAGACCCCAAATTACAGATAAATTTGAAATCGTCGTTAATTTCTTCTATTAGACTAAGAACGTTGTCCCTGTTGCTCAAAATTCCGTAGAATATGGGAGGAATTGATCCGAGCAAGACGAGGTAACTAAAAGATTCGATGGCATATGAATAGTCCTCGTCCAAAGTTAAACCCTTTTGGATGTTCATTAGTTCGAAAACAACACCAACAATTGTAAAACCTACTCCTACGAACGGCCATATGAATCTGAAATAAACGCAAAAGTACATCTAGATACTCTTCTTTTACAGGAAAAATTGGTACCTCTATTTGTGTAGTGCTACTTCTTTAGTATAACAAACGCTTACTACTTAATTAGATATGAATTTAGATAATTTATACAGCGCAAGCAACTTTAATTCATGCTATTTATGGCGCTGTAGTACATTATTATTAGGTGGTGTAGGCTAGGCTTGCTCAGCACTTAAACTAGCCAACTTATTCAGTCATGCCCATAGGAAAGAACGGGTCAAAACTTCTGGGGCTTACTAAGCTGTGGGATTCTTCACCATGTTTTCCTTCACCTTAAGGGCCCTATACTGAAAAACTGAAAATCCATGTCGGGCGCATCGAAAATTGTTGATTATTTCATGACGGAATGTCGAAGAACTTTTTTTTGTGTACAGATTGTAGGCGACATTGTTTCCGATATTTTAGTGCAGTTTCCATACAAATATGTCGAAACGTATTGAAGCCTATCGACATTTTAGCCAAATCTGACATTTTTTGTCTAAAATTTGGATAGGCTTTGCACCAATAGGAGGTTCTTGTCTTAAAACTACACCAAAATGTAGGAAACAATGTCACCTACAATCTGTACACAAAAAAAAGTTCTACGACATTCCGTCATGAAATAATCAACAATTTTCGATGAGCCCGACAAGGATTTTCAGTTTCAAGGTCGTTGGCGTTGTTATTCCTCTTAAGAGCGATGTTAGAAATGCAAGCAAAGTTACAGCTTCTTAGTCAGTGATCCTGTTAAAACAATAGAACAACAACAACAACAATTTATATTTCATTTCTCTGTTCTTAGTACTAAACGTCTCTGAGCTAGGCCGCGGAAAGACAGACAGATGAAACTATAAGACATGACGAAACTACCTACGCCTTAGTGTTTATTGTTGACTACGAAACCCTAAAAAGGCGCTTAGCGGACATGTTTCATTCAGCTCAAATGTATATAAAAGCTTCAGCTTCTTATACAATTTCGCGTTTGTTATACAATATACAAACAATCTCTCACTACCTACTGAAAGAATTTAACATTTATTTTCACAAACCTAACAATAGTATCTCGTTTACGATAGAATATTCCGAAACTCGCCAAAGATACAAGTAATTGGGGATGAAAATCATATAAACTGATATTAGGTCGATCAAAATCGAAATATTGTTTTGTGAATAAGTTTTTTAAAGACTCGGAGTACGGCATTTTCTATGTCACTTCTCTTGACGAGGTATCAGGGAACTAAATTCTCTTGAACTGATATATGAACTAACGAACGAAATTATCATTCAGATATTTATACCTAGGTAACGTATAAGTAAGACTAACTATCTATACCTACATATAAAATTCAAAGTCCGGGCTGACTGATTGATTGACTGACTGAATGACTAAACGCGGAGCCGAAACCGCTAGTCCTAGAGACATGAAATTTGAAGAGTATTTTCTTTGTGGTACTAAGGATTTTTGGAAAAATTCACGGGATCGGAACTTACGCAAGTGAAACCGCAGGACTGCTAGTAATCATACAAAATACGTTCTAATTTTGCAATTGTCTCTACTAGTAATTGAGTGAGTAGTAGGTATCACTGGATTTTTTGCAGCAATTTTTAGATTAATTTGACCAATAATTTTCTAATTAGCTACCTAGGTAATTTCTGCCAATGAATTACATCCATCGGCAGAAATTGTAGTTTCCACTGGTTATTAGTCCTGTTACGTAGAGTATTAGGTGCCTACTTATGCGATTTTATAATTACGCTGATTAGAAAGACATTATTTAAATTGACATAATTTTGCTATCAATGTTGTAATTATTTTTAATAGGAACGCGTTTTTAACCTCAATTGGTTGATAAGATCAAACTACAGTTATACATTTTGGTACGAAGAAGAAAAAGGAATCATATACCTATTTTGAATTAATCTAAACTAATACATTCATCATCATCATCATTTCAGCTGTAAGAAGTCCACTGCTGGACATAAGCCTCCCTCATAGATTTCCAGATGCTTCGGTCATAAGTGGCCTGCATCCATCGTGAACCCGCGGCCTTAACTAAGTCGTCCGTCCATCTCGTTGGTGGACGTCCAATGCTGCGCTTTCCGATCCGCGGTCTCCATTCGAGAACTTTTCGGCCCCAACGACCATCTGCCAAACGGATTAGCTCTTTGGAGTGGCAGTGGGCAGGACATATAGCACGGAGAACTAATACATTAATTGATATTTATTAGTATCTACCTACCTACCTATTTACGTGACATTTACCTATGTATACCCATTACCTACTTACCTATGTATATTGTAGAGTAGGTAAGAAGCAGTAGGTAAACTATGAAGGGACTGCATAGAACCAGCAGTCGAGTGTACCTAAATAAAACTAAAATTGTAAACCCTTCATTCTGTGAACAGTAGTAGGCTGGTAATAAAAAAAACTGTGCCAATAATACTTATTTAAAAGCAAGGAGGCAGACAGCGATTGATAACGCTTCTTCTAATAGGGACCCCTATTTATCAACAGTTTAAAACCCATTTAGCGTCATTATATGAGCAATTATAACTTTCGAAACCATAGGGATTCCAGTCAATGACCTAAGGTTACAGATAATGTTATGTTTTTGCAGTATCATTGTTAACATAATGATAATAAAAATGGAAGTCATAGTTATTAATGATTTGAAACCTGTTTATATGCACACAGGTAAAAATAAGATGAAAAATATTTCCTTAACTTTTTGTCATGAAAATAAGACCGCGTTTCTATCGAGAGAGGTGCGAGGATGCGTAGCAGGGTATGTGTTTGTTAGAACTAATAGAATATCTCCGTTTACCTAGCCTCGCTTAGGGCAGCCCCTTTGAAACTCTGAAACTGCTTAGATGAGCGAGGCTGGGTAAATGTAGCGATTCTGTTGGTTCTTCATCCATAGCCACGCATTCTGGCACATCACTGATAGTAACGCAGTCTTATTTTCACGACAGAATGTAAAAGAGATTATTTTTTTCTTAGGTACCTACCTACCATCTGTTTTGTTATTTGGTACAGGTACACCACCATTAGCACCCACGAATACTATACCTACACCAAATATATTACAGAAAAGTAACTCTTCGATGTGTAACAGCTGGGGGTTGTAGTAGTCATTTAAATACCTACTTATATCGTGGCAATAAAGTTTCGTTTTTTAATTGTAGACTATAATTTGACAGATCTTTCTGAAGAAAAAATGTCAAATACACAGAACCAAAACGTCAGATCGTAGTCTGAAATTATAAAACGAAGTAATAGTTTTAATGGTTCGACAAGCTCTAAGAAATTGAAATTTAATCACAATTTCATTCACAAATAGTAGAGTAGGTCTTAATTGAAGAAGACCTATGTTATGTTTCATGTTTTAAAGAAAGACTACATTTAATACGCTTTAGGTACCTACATTGAATCACCCAGAAGCATTTTATAGCCCATCTCAAGACCTCAGAGCCGGGCCAACCATTTCTTAAAACCACAGCAACTGGAAGTATAGGCGAGCCTTAAAATAATTGAGATTCGTTTTTGCTACGACTATTTTTGCTTCGGTATCCTACCTAATTTCGTTGCAATCAACCCACCAAAGTTATCTCGCACGTATTGGTCACAATGTTTGCAATGACGACCAACACTTAAATACGTCTCTGATAATATAAATCAGTTTGCTGTTAGCTTACGGTACAATTGTACATCAGCCCTCCGCGGAGGCAATATTTAACAAAATGATCGCGGCTACAGTTGCGGTTTTGTTTATACCCTGTATTTTAGTGTATTTCTACAGAAACGCATATAAAAGACCTCCTAATTACCCTCCTGGTAAGTTCTACATGGAATTAAATTAAACACTAAACTTTATAAATAGTTTAGTGTTTAATTTAATTCCATGTCTTTTTTTATTTAATAAAAAGTATTGATAGAATCCAACCTGAAAGTTATCCTTTTCAAAATCATTTATTATCCTCTTTTTTGTCCAGACGCCCTCTAAAGGCGTTCTTTAATTGCAAAATCAAAAATTTAAAATTAAGGGGTGTCCTTATACAAAACTTTAAACCGGTGTAAGTTATAGGCCCCTAGATAGAATGAACGCCCATACAATTTGAGGTCCTTTGATAGGTCCAAATAAACTTTAATTTTTGCAATAGCCATAATCTGTAAACTGTCATGAGAAACTAGATAGGTAGGTAGGCTTAAATAAAACTCTACGATGCATCGTTGTTGCAACGTTGCGCTATAAGGCCGAGGAAACTAAACCTTTTAGCATCACCTACTCTTCCTCTTCCACAAAGTTAAAAAGGAAGTTATTGAAACGTTTATTCATTTTTTGGTATGCCTTAGTAGCCAGTTCGATTTATCGAATAAACTCTCTTGTTTACAATATTTTACATACGGGTATGCTAAGAGTTTTCATAATATGTATGAATTTAAACGTTCCAAATTAATTTATGCCCTAGGGCCTAAACCATCTTTTATTCCCTAGGGACTGAAGACTTGCTTTACGTTTACTTTTCTAGCCGTAGATGTGTAAGAAATACTTAATCAAGGTACTTACTAGCTATCTACTTAGCCCACGTTTTATGCGAGCATCCTTTACACGTGATTTTATTAATCTTATCGATAAATTTCGTCTTTATTTGTCTGCGCACAAAAACCATATGCATTAGGTAAATCCTTACAGTTACTACCTACTTGTACCTATAATTAAATTAAGTACTTGTATATTTCCATATCTTTTCCGATTACAGAATTTTATTATTTAAGTACAAATCTTTCACATCTTTATAATACTAAGGAATATTATAAAGACCTACCTACTCTGGAAGTTTTCGTACTTTATAAATATCTCTCTTAACTTAACTATCAACAAGATTACCAAGTTTCAACTAAAATCGCGTATTTTTATATATTACGTTTCAACTATACATATACTAAGTACACTAGCTGTGCCCTGCGGGTATACCCGCGTATTTCCCGTTCTCGTGAGAATACCGAATTTAAAATGGGCTGTGTTAATCCCAGTACTTATCCCTTTCAGTTCATCCGTGCCTGTGTACGTGTGTCAGAAATGGCTAAAAACCTACTAAAGGGAAAATCAATAAATATTTTTTCTCAAAAGTCGTGCCGTTTTATGTAGGTAGCCAAGTAGTAATTTTAGTGCCTCACTTCAGACTTCGAGGTTTTATTATATTGTTTCTCTTTTTTGAAGTCGGTTTTAATTTTATTTGTTTTTTTTCCTTTCATTTGATAAAGAAAACTTTTTTTTACTGCCACTACAAAACGAAAGGGTAGTAGGTACCTACGTACCAAATAATTAAAAGATTCCGGGTGCTCCATCAATCCTTGCGTACCTTGTTGTCCATATATGGGCATATTTACTTTTGAGTGCCACCATACGTAAATTATGGAGGTTTTATAGACATGAGTTTTGAGTTTATTAAAGTCTTTCATAATATTTTCGTATGTTTTTTGAACTAAAAATTATATTTTGTTTCCTAAAAATACCTTAATTTCTATGTAAAAATCAATTTTTAAGTGGACACTATAGAAAAATAACGGTCAGTTTGGTGACATTGAAAAACGACTGTAACATTTAAAACAAAGGGTTTTAAACGTAATTGTTACCTTTAATTAATGCAGATTAATTAAATTTATCAAAAAACAATACACACTAATGAGTTACTTATTTTAAATTTCTTAAAATTAAGATTTAAATTCGGTTTGGTGACGAGTGACTCCATTGCAATCATAATTTTCTTTTTAATATATAAGTTTAGTGACCTATTTCTTAATTTATAAGTTGCATAGGTAAAATAAATTATTTGAAACAATAAAAGAAAAATATATATTATGCAAACTTCAAAACAAAACTGATAAAAGTAAAATAAACCACATAAAAATTGGGACAGTCACCAAACTGACACACCTAAAATCCTTAGGGTGAGGCTACATGATGTACAATACTAAATTAGAACTAAAAGTCGATGTTTTTTCATAGTAACATTTAATCACATAATTTTAAGTATGGTATTAATAATATTAATTTTATTAATTAAACCAAACATGTCAAACATGCGAATAGGTAATAGAAAGTTATCTATTATTTTTACTTAAACTAACTTATAGCTTAACTATAATGGCACAATAATTGGCAAAAAAAAACAAAAATGTAAGGCTAATTAAATAAATTATGATTTAAATGAAATTTAAGAAGTATTTCTTAAATTTCATTTGATTGAGTACACGTATGTACACCTAGCCTTATGAGTCAGTTTGGTGACTTTGGTGGTCCGCCCTATATGTGACGGCATAAAACGTCACTGAACTGACCGTCACATTATACACGTAGCTAATGAGAAAAATGCATTTTAACCTAATTGAATGACATTTTTTTAAATGAACTCCTAAAAACACTCGCTAAATAACACCAAAAACAGATAGTAAATAGTTGGATATTGTAAGACAAATATAATAATTAAGAAAAAGGCTTCAAATCTGACCTACCAAATCGTGACCAACCGCCAACACCAGCAAGACACCCTCTTTTTTCCGCGAATTGAACAGACTGACTGATTTCGCTAAGCTAAAATGATCCCTTGTGGTTAGTGTCACTATTTTTTTAAAATAAAACGGCTTTAAATAAAACGGAATATCCCTTTAGACCCGTCACTTTGCTGACATGTCAGATGACACCGAGTTTTGAGGACTTTACATAAATGTATTTTTCCACTGTAATATTACAATTGCATTTACAGTTTTAGATAAATGTGACGGAAGAATAGATCCACTATCATGGTAACCAAAACTTGATTATGTTTTTGTAGGAAATTTTACCAGTAAGTTCAATACTTTGAAGCTGACAAGGACTGGGACAAGTCAGAAACGGCTCCCCTGAGTATTTGAATTAACCATAATTGAATTAATTAATCTTAATTACATAAAAATTGATGCTCAGACACATAGTTTAATTTACTCTGCATCGATTGATATACTTATTATAATAACACTCATTATTATTAATATGCAATAAATTTTTAAAGACGTGGGACAGCGTAAAATTGGGGGTGGCACCCAAAAGTGAAAATGCCCATATGCTCGGAGGGCCGATATCGTACCCAATTATTTTCTTTTCTAACGACCTTGCGTCAACAGCTTATCTTTTTGAGTGCTATTTTTCCTTTAAAATAAATTATCTAAATAAAATAGCCTTGAGCTACATACAAAAATTAAAAGAAATTTATAGCTTATCTTTAACCTCAAATTTGGCATATCAAAGACAAAAACAGATATGGGTTAAAGGCTATTCCCCTGGTAGAAGTTTAAAAGTGAATGATTTACTGCATTTTTAAAAGTTATTCTGATCATAATTCCGAAGATCCTCGCCCGATCCTCGTCAATTTTTTATGGAACCGAATCATCAAAATTGGCCGTATCGTCTGCGAATAATCATACTTGATTATTTATTACTAGACATGTAACTAGCAGTGAATCATCATTCGGGGAGAATACAAAGATTCTTATTTACTGACCTCTCCTCTTTAAAGTTTAATAACTCACTTATGTGTACTTGCTCAATTATTATATAAGTCACCGTACGATATAATAGTTATTACCTCTAACAATCTATAATTTAACTAAGTGTCGCATGTCGGTTAAATTTGGGTTGAATGTTATTTTTACGTCACACTCACAGATAACGTAGATTGTTTATTATTCGATCCAGAAATACGAGTAATAACTATAGTAATAACTAGTAGTATATAAACAGTAAGATTATTTAAGTAGGTACCTACAACGCTTGTTTAGAGGCGTCATATCTAATATTGTGATATCTTCAAAGTCAATTGAAAATAAAATCGATAGGAAACTGATTTTTGTATACCGTTAGATGGTTCGTTGACAACGGTCGATTAGGGAGAGGGAGTAAAATGGTATAATAGTGCGTTTCATCTTTAAGTTCCTATGCCGTTATGTTGGTAGCAAAACAAAAAAGTCTTGCCTAAATATCTTGAATGTGCTATACCCTAAACCTTGAATACAGAAAGATTCGTTCATTCATTCTTCATATACAAATCTCCCTAAATTCAAGGTAGTAGCACATTAAATTTTTTGTTTTTTGCACTTTTTGGTTTTGCTACCAACTTGACGCCATAGGAATTTAAAAATGAAACGCACTCTAGTATATTGTGGAGTGTCAAAACATGATAATCATTCTGAAATTATCTCTCTAGCTTCTCTTTTATTTCAGAAGGTCTGTCCTGTTCCTGTTTTGATACTCTTACAATTTTATTATGATTTATGGTCATCGACTTTTTATGTTAACTGTCCCTATGCGGTAAATTTTACGAAAACCATTGAATTGTTATCATAATATCGAATCGGCAGAAGAAGTGACATAGTTTCGTGTGCCTCTTTAAAAAAGCGTTCCCTTATGCGAAGTTTATGAGTCGAGTCGTATTAGTCGAAGCATAGGAATTTGTTTAAAACTGCGCGGTTACGCGCGCATGGCTAAAATCGAATTATAACTAGATTTTTATACAGGTAGGTACCTATACTTTGTTTTTTAATTTCAGACAATGATCTAACGTTTTGGTTCTTTGTATTTGACGTTTTTTCTTTAGGAAGATGTGTCAAATCATAGTCTACAATAAAAAAACGCAGTGTAGCCCTAAACATGGTCATGCTTTTGATCGATCCTTAATTGTTTCAGGTCCACCCAGCCTTCCAGTGTACGGTGCATTCTGGATAATACTTTCCTATGAATTCGCGAACTTATCGAAAGCTTTCTACAAGTTGGGCAAGATATACGATAGCAAAATTCTAGGATTCTTCCTCGGGCCAGTACCGACTGTAGTCCTGAATGATCCTGCTGATATTAAAGAGATGTTGTTCAGAGAAGAGTTCGACGGTCGGATGGATATCATATTGTTCAGACTGAGATCTTATTGGAAGAAATTAGGTAAGAACTAGTGATGCAACGAATACGAATACGAATATTCGTATTCGCCGAATAGTAGACATTTGCCGAATATTCGTATTCGGCAAATGTCTACTACCGTATTCGGCGAATACTATAATACGAATATGTAAAAAATAAAAAATTTGTACGCAACTCCATTTACTGCAGATTTGAAAAACGCGCGTAAATATATGACGTGGGCAGAGGGCATTAACCGCAACGACGGACGACGCGACGGGGGACTCCCCGGCCATAGTTTATATTAATACTTATTTTTTTTATACAGTTTCCGCGGCGTCGTCGTCGGGAGTTTCCCTAACATTACGATTACGATCCATGGACTGATTCATTCATTCCTTTCTTTTCATTAATTTCATTTGTCAGTCGTGAGCACAAGTCAAGCAAGAGAGTAGAGAGTATTGTTTTATAATTTATTTCCTGTCTGACGTTGCTGCGCCCAAAAATATTTTTCACTGAAGCCATGTACAGTCGCCTCGGAAAGACTTTTTTCAACGGCGGGGAACATCCAGACTGAAAAAAGAAATCGCCTAAAACCAGAAAATCTACGAATTTTATGTTTTTTAAATAAAAATTTGCCTATTGTAGATTTTAGTTCTAAAAGAGTAAACATTCATTAAATAAATAAGGCTTTTATTACTATGATGAGATATTCGTATTCGTATTCGCCGAATAGTAGGTTTGATATTCGTATTCGTATTCGTAAAAGTAATATTCGTTGCATCACTAGTAAGAACTTAATCAGTAGGTAATTTAATTAAAGTTTTGAACATTACGTAAAAGGCGGTCGCTTTTCAGTAAGAATTTTGTAGGTACATAATATACTATGTACCTACAAACCGAACAGAAAGCGGTAAGTAGATATAACTATGTATACTTACCTAGCTAAATCTACTTACCGGCTTGTCATTTGCGTAAATAAATACTTTACATTCTTTCTCTATCAAGACCGCCCTTTAGTAGTACTATTAGGTACGTATAATTACTCCCCCCCCCCCCCCCCCCCTTATTTATAAACGTTTGTAAAATCTATTTTCCTCAAAAATTGCAATCGCTATTATCTTGCTTTTTTAATTATGTATAATATACTAAATAGAATATTTGTTTGAGCTGCCGCCTCGTCTTGGGGCAAAAGCTATCATGACGACGCGACGTTACGGCCTCGTTAATTTATTTATTAGGTACCTAGGTATCTAATTATTGTGACTTATTGCTTGTTACAACAAGCAATATTACTTATTGCTTGTTGTAACTTTAAAGATTGTTTGAAATCACAACAAAGATCTAGAGCAAGGGTTCCCTAACTTATTTGAGACGCGCCCCCTTTCGACCATTAAAAAAGTTCCACGCCCCCCTTCCTCCAGTCCAGATTATCATCATTTCAGCTGTAAGAAGTCCACTGCTGGACATAAGCCTCCCTCATAGATTTCCAGATGCTTCGGTCATAAGTGGCCTGCATCCATCGTGAACCCGCGGCCTTAACTAAGTGGTCCGTCCATCTCGTTGGTGGACGTCCAACGCTGCGATTTCCGATCCGCAGTCTCCATTCGAGAACTTTTCGGCCCCAACGACCATCTGCTCCCTACTGCTGCCAGATTATCAGGTCGAAATAAATATCAGTAATAGGATCCCGTTTTTACTTTTTGGGTACGGAATCCTAAAAAGAACTCGATTACAAAATAAATATTTTTTCACCTCACAACCTCGGAAAGGATCGTTTTGCACGCTGATTTCTGCGTGCAAAATCGCATTTTGCGCCCTAGCGTGGAAAGAGATTTTAAAATTCGAATCTGTCTTCTCGATACTTTTATATAGAGCCAAGTCCTTTGAAAATGCGCTAACCGGAACCTCATTTCATTTTTTTTGTTCATGGCATCGAACCACGAAGTATTGTTGCACATTGCCAATGTAGTATTTATTGTTTATTATCATTAGCAGGTTTTTTCATGAATTATTCAATTTGGAGATTGTTTGCTTATTTTTATTATTTAAGGTACAATAAGCTGTATATAATGCCAAATTGAGTTTTCTACCGGAAAAATGCACCTAGCGTTTTCCTCCCTGTAGTGAGGTGAAAAATTGTGTGTTTCACTCGGCTGCAAAGTTTTTTGCATCTCATACCTTTGAAACCTTTGCGACGCTCAGCATTCTATATTTGAACCACTCGCTTGCGCTCGTGGTTCAATCCTAGAATGCTTCGCTAGCTCAGGTTTCAATACAAGTACTCGCTGCAAAAACCAACTTTGCAGCCTTGCATAACAAATAACTATTATTGCTCATTAAAGTTTTACAAAAGGGTATTTGATAAGTAGTACCAAATACGTTTAATAGCTCCCGTGAGGTTGGCGCGGGGCCAGTCTAAAGGTTGTTATGGTCCTTATTGTTCAGAAATTCGCCCACTGAAGAATCAATATTATGTTCTTGACATAGGCGTCAATTTCAAATACTTTTATTGGTCGTATTAAACAGTCTGAAATGCATTGTCTCAGCGATCGCAGGTGGCCCGCGCCCCCCTGTAAAGGTCCCTGCGCCCCCCACTTTGGGAACCCCTGATCTAGAGACTAAACAAACAAACTTGTTTACAATAATACTATATTAATAGTTAAGATAATATATAGTTCTACTATCAGGGCCCGTAATCTGCTATGAAAATGTCTCAAGTATCGATGTCTCATCTCGGTTCATTTTAAAATGACCAACAATTGTTTGTAGTTCATCAACACTTAAACGGAAAAAAATATTTAACAGAGCTGAGACATAGTTGATACATTGGAATTGTAGAATAAGGGCTTAGCTTTACCAACGTATTAGACGAATTATAAATTTATGTAAATCCTAGCTACATTACAAAGTCAGAAGAAATGTTTTTTGCATTTCTTTAAGAAAAAGCTCTGAAACAAAAGATCTGTTTTTTTTTGAAATTAGAGACATTTTTCGGTTTGAATCGCGTGGTTTTTATTACTTTTAGCATTGTTACAACACTCAACGTTTCGAGACCTTTCCAGGTCTCTTCTTCAGGATAGACCGAAAAATGTCTTTAATTTCAATACAACATCGCGAAAACAGAAGAAGAATCTATCTTTTTTTTTTTTAATAAATTGAGTTAACATTTTTATTTCAACTACAAAATTGAGCTCTTCCAAAACAGGCGGACGTAGGCACAGACATGACGTAGGTAATCTATACGCGATTACTTACAGGTCGGATTTGGGTCATTGTTATATTTTGAATAACATGAACTTGAAAACAAACGTGACCATACACGTGCTACAATCGTATTTTTCGATAGTATTTAAGTAACCTACGTACATATTTTGGATTATTATTTTAAAGGTGAATGCACACTTACTCGTATTAGAGTCGACCGAAACAAATAAAACCTCGCACACCTGCCGCTTCAAATGTTCCAAATCTGGAAGAATCACTTTATCACCTTATCCAAAGTGAATTCACACTTATCCGACCTGCACGCGTCAAACGAATCGAAACAGGGGAACCCTTAGGGTATTTTGTTCTACAATAAAATTAAAATGCCTCAGCCCTGATAAGTTTGCGATTTGCTAAGTTTTTTGATGTGTAACTGATGTCTTGCAAAATTACTGCTGGAAATACTGCTTTTCAAGAAATGCTTTCAAAAATGTTAGTACCTACCCGGCGGGACTCGAATCCAGCGACTAACGCTGTTACGTTACTGGTAAGCCTCCCGTCCAGCCGAAATAAAGAAAACACATCCTCGTGTCCTTCATTTTTGAAAACATTTCGTTAAAGCCGTTTTTTTAAATAGGGCTGAAGCATGTTTGAGACATTGTAGTTACCCTTAGGGGTCCGTGGCTTCGATTCGTTTGACGCGTTCAGTTCGGATAAGTGTGTGTTCTCTTTAAGTCATTCGTACGCTCAAGATAAGATTAGGGAATAAAAATATATTCAAAAACCTAAAAACTGATTTCAAATTCAAAATTGATAATTATGTAGGTACTTGTATGCAAGTTACGTACCTAATCTACCTCGCTTAGCTTTTTTTTAAGTGCGATTAAAACCTAAGCTAGTTAATCTTTAGATTAAGTAGAAGACGTTATTTGTCCATTTTGAATAAAATTGAATAGTAAACATTTATTGGCAACAAAAACTCGACACACAAACGTGACACACACAGTCACAGATACACAGAACGTCAAACTTAAAACACCCCTCTATTTCCGTCGGGGTTAAAAAACAAGAAAAGTCCAAGGAGCCGTGTGCTTGCTGCCAACAAGGATTGTCTCTGCATATTATGTTGTGGTTCCGAAATAAACCCCAACACCATAACGCCCCATATCCCATTATTTCACCTAATAACCTTTAATTTCAGGCATATTCTTCACCGACGGTTATTTCTGGCACGTGCAGAGAAGGTTCACACTCCGTTATCTCAGAGATTACGGCTTCGGTAGACGATGTCCCATATTAGAGAATGTCGTCGAACAAGAAACGAAAGAAATGATCGATATGAGAATCAATGGGGTCAAGTTTCCCGCTGAAAAGGTTGGTGTAGAAGAAATTCTTTACCTAATTTATTACTATACAGTAGACAAATTAGGTACTTATAAAATTATGTAGATATCTCAATGACGTAGCCAGTAAAGATAGGGTCCCACGGCCCATTTAATCACAGGTAAGGCCAGGCCGCGACGACTGATATGACGGGCGACGACAGGCTTCATCGGACGCGACGGTTCCTACGGCCTGTCAGTCTGGTCTGGCGCGGTCTGGCCTGATATAACACGGGCCGTGGGACCCCGTGGGAGCTTAAGACTTAATCAGCTAAATTCCACTTTAAGTTTAGTAGGTATAGCCTAAGTGCGTGCGTGGAGATGCAGGAAAGCGGACCAAGCGACCTTCCTAAAGGGGTGCAACCAGGACCGGGAACATCACTCGGATGATAGTAGCCCTTAAAATATTTGAAGTGGCGTTTCTGTATTCGTCCGTCGTGCTGAAATAATAGCGTAGTTATGGTTATGGCCACTAACAATAATATATGGAGATTTAGTAAGATAATGTATGTATAAAAAAAAGTTTGGTTGGGGAAGTATCGCAAGTTAAATTTGAAACACTTCCTCTGAACTATGGACTTTGAAATTTTGCATAGATACCTTACCTACTTCTTTTATACCAATATGGCCTAGGATTAATGATCTATCCATCTAACTATCTATCTAAAAACAAGCATGTTTTCCTTCCAACAGCAAGTGGTAAACGGGGATCTAATCTACCTTCCCCACTTCTTCGCTGTTCCCTTCATCAACGGAATAGTGCAAGTGATAACTCGAACCACCTTCCCAAGGAAGGAGTACGAGGGTCTGTGGCACCTCGCGAAGGGAACGCTGCTCTTCCAGAGGAACTCCACCGATATGGGAGGCGCTCTCTCGCTCACACCTTGGTTAAAAGATGTAATGCCGAATTATAGTGGCTACAATAACTTGGTGAAAGGGAATCAGTGTTTATTGGATTTCTTTACGGTGAGTTTAAGAAATAATACAAGTATACTTAAAAAACAGACGGACAGATCGTCGGACAAGCGAGTGACCTTATAAGGTCACTCGCTTGTCCATAGTGCATAGTGCATCAGTTTTTTGTTTGTTTTTAAGCGCGATGGAAAAAAAAGGGGTGTTATAATCTAATATATAAAATTTCCATGTCACAGTGTTAGTTACCTTACCGTACTCCTCCGAAACGGCTTAACCAATTTTTATGAAATTTTATTTTCGTATTCAGTAGGTCTGAGAATCGGCTACTATCTATAATTTATAAGGCAAAACAACGTTTGCCGGGTCAGCTAGTAACTTATAAGTTTTAGGTGTCTATCTGTGATTCTGTGTGGCCTACGAACGGATGAAGCGAATTTGACATAGTTTTTTTGTCCATAGAAATTTGTAAAAGAGGCGATAGAGACGCACGATGAAACATACGACCGTCATTTCCTCGACATGTACATCACCAAAATGAAAGAAGAACAGAGAACTAACGAGAAAACCACTTACTCGGGTAAGGTTCCTTTATCCAGTTACTCAATGTATAGTCGGCCACGTAAAATAACATACCATAGTCGCTTGTACGGCTTTTGCACTTACCTACTATCAATGCAAAACAAATAATGTGCGTTCTTGTAAAGGTCGTAAGTAGCCACATACGATTCAAATAAATATTTCTAAAAATGTGCAAATATGGAGCTGGACTATACCTACAGAAGCGGATTTATAGAATGATGTGGGCCGACCCGTGACGGGAGTGGAGCGAGCTCCGAACATCCCGTCGTTTTACAAAAATCGTTTAATATACTAGTCCTCCAATGGAGGAACTTTCAGATATTAAGCTGAAAAGAACAGATACTACACTTTGATCTTAGCCAAAAGGCCAGAAGCGATACCAGTAAGAGAAAATACGGGTCGTAGTCTATCGGCGGCGCTGGATAACGATACCGCGATTTAGAGAAAACAAGCTGAATTTGTCCCGCCGTCTAACGGTATGCCGCGTAAACTGATACTCGCGTCTCCGCATGATAATTGGTAGGTAGTAGGTAAGTGCCTATAAAATCCAGTAAATATGAACTGCCACTGCTACCTATCTAAAACAAGCATATTTAAATCTTGTAGGATTGAATTTTTGAACAAAAAGCATTTTTCTAAATACCTACAAATTTTATCTGAAGTTCCCATAAAAGTTAAAATCATAGAAGCATATTACTTTCTTTTATTTATTTATTTATTTATAGCAAACAAAACAGACTACAAAAATCAATGTTGAGATAGCTAAGTAGTAGGTAGGTATGTTTACTTATAATGTAAGCATAGGTCTAGATTGTAATCTAACAATTGATATAAACATAAAAAAAACATTGCTATAACAGTTTCATAAGGCATTTTAGAGTTACCATAAAACATGACTTAATAAAACCCGCAGGTTAATATCAGCATTGGTGGCGTGGTGAAATATTTTGTTCAACCCCCTATCTTTCTTAAAGAGAACCCAGCAGTGACTCAAAATGAGTTAATAATAAAAATCTGGCTACGCCTAAATACATTACGCGGCATGCCGTTAGATGGCGGGGCAACTTCGGCCTGTTTTCTCTGAATCGCGGTATCATTATCCAGCTCCGCCGATAGACTACCACCCGTATTTTCTCATACCGGTATCGCTTCTGGCCTTTTGGCTAAGATCAAAGTGTAGTATCTGTTCTTTTCAGCTTAATATCTGAAAGTTCCTCCATTGGAGGACCAGTATATTAAACTGATTTTTGTAAAGCGACGGGATGTTCGGAGCTCGCTCCACTCCCGTCACGGGTCGGCCCGGCATTGCAGTGCCGCCGGGATCAGCCCACATAATCTTATAAATTTCACAACTCTAGTTATAGGTACAGCTGATTGCCTAAGATAACAAAAAAACTACCCAATGAAACTACGGGGTACTTACGGGTTCCGTATTTAAGAGGAAAACGGCATTTTGTTTGCTTTCTTCGTTCATATTCTTTTGTACTATTAGATTAATTATTAGGTAGAGATGCACAGCATAGTCTATCTATGCGGTTCAGTTATAAAGAAATCACTTATATTAATTGCAATCGCGACCCATGTTAAAAATTACAATATAATTACAAGTATCTACCTATTTATAACAATTTTATTAAACCAGCCCAAAAGGTCATGTTATCATGTCATTGCTTTAATGAGTACCTACTAACATAATGTTTATGAAAGATGGACATTTATCGTGTCACTGCGTCCTTTTCACTTTTTAGATAAAGTGAGAACTGTACCTAGGTAGTTGAGTGGTTATTGGGGGGATGCTGTACCTATAGGTATGTATTGTCCGGAAATCAGATATTGAATTAGGTCAGTGTATTATTAATTTATCATTCAGAGTGATTCATTCTTGTGTAGGAATTTAATTATCTGAATTCTGTTTACAGGGTATTGAAAACATCAATTTACTAGGCAAATAACTTTTGTACAACGACTCCTGATAATTCAAACTTTATTTCGAAAATGTTAAGGTTATATTTACTAAAAAGTTCGAAATTTCAAAAGTCGTAGAACAGAAATTGTTAGCCCCTAGGTGGAAAACAACCTATTGCGCTATTGCTAACTAATTTACAATGTAACTGTTTTGAACGGTTACATTAGTGTTTAAGTATTTTTATTTAATTCCAGCTATAAAATTAGTTGAGATAATTATAATCGCTACTTATTTTAATAGCTATTTTTTATATTATAATTTTAATTGTCTTATCATCATGATGCGCATAATCAGACAATAAAAACGAAAATAAAATGTTTCGAATAAAAACGTCCACCTTAGACCGATTACGATTTCTCGAGCTGTGATTGATTCGGTTTTTTGTTCGGGAACAAACAGAATTTAACCTTAGAGGTTTCGCCAATCTAAAATATTTTCCTTTTGTTTCCAGTCGACCAATTAGTGCTGAGCTGTACTGACTACATGTTCCCGGCGGCTTCGGCCGTGCAAGCGACTCTCACTATGCTGGTCGAGAGGTTACTCTACCAGCCTGAGCTCCAGGAGAAAATACATGAAGAAATTGATCGAGTTATCGGGAGAGATCGGATGCCGAACTTGGATGATAGACGGGAGTGAGTATTTATTTATTTTGATCTAAACTAACTCTGGCATAGCAATTCTATGCATATAAAGGATTACAGGGTTGTTGGCCATCCGTTCGGGGTTGTCTTTTGTTCTAGGATTTTTGGAAATTCGAACGATTCTAACATTCGTTTCGAACGAAAATATTGAGTTTATGTTTACCTACGGCTTATTCCTCCCTATCGTGCCAAAAAATACTAAATCCATGTGTCTCGCAAATTTTACTTAGGTACCTACTTTGACTTCCGGTCGGTTCATAACAAGTTTAGGTAAATGTAAAATAATATAAAATGTGAAAACATTCTTCCTAGGTAGGTTCGAAACTCGAAATTCAGCTGTTTTTTGAATGTCCATAAACTTCTGAATTTTTTTATTTTTTTTATTTTTATTTAGTTTCGATTCGACTTCCTATTATTCTAAACATTGATCGCCGTTACCTACTTCCAAAACTGTTAAAAACTACTTTTTTTATATCAAAATCCGTTCTGAGGTACTATGCCACAGACCCCGACATCTCAAACTTAAAACACAGGGGGTGTCTGGGTCCTTTCCCGTCGAGGTTTAAGAACTAGGTTAAAACTTTTCACTCAGAGAACAATGGATTTTATATTTCTTTAGCACGTTCGGCAATAAGCCAGAAATATGGCATGTGTGTGACGTACTTACCTACATTATAATTATTTTGTATGTTATCAAACTTATCAATAATGTAGTTTGACCTCTAAGTAATTGCGTTTTGGATGAACGTGCAAAGTACCTACATTAAACGTTTTAATTTTTTACATTAAAAAGACGTAGGTTGGTATTTACTTACGTAAGTACGTACTTATATGATTAAATATCTAAATAATTTCAAAATTAAACATCCTTGAAAAAAAACTGTTAAAATTAATAATTCCTAATTGTCATAAAAATACGAAGCAACGCATTATAAATTAAAAGATTTTTAAATTAAATTAAATCTTAGGATACCTAAGAGGAAGATAGATTAGGTAGGTAAAATAAAAGAATACTTAGGTAAGTACTAAAAAACGACAACTAGTTCAAACCAACTTAAACAATTTTCGTGTTACAGCAAAAAACTTTTAGACCACGTCTAGAAGACGTGCGAATTTTGTAACCCATTAGCTTTTTATGACCAAAAAATAATTAAAAAACCATACCTACATACAAAATATAATTAGGTACTATCAGCAACAAAAGTGGCTACCCAGTTAGCCGAAAGATTTGTTTGAACCGAGCGCCGCGCATGGAATAAATAATGTGTGACAATTATTGTGTATCTAAACTCGCATGCAAGCAGACGATAGGTAGTAGGTAGCTAACAATCAACAATAAAATCGTAGGTATCTTTACTAAGTGAACCTAAATTTACGAAACAGGCGGGTAGTCCCAAAAATATAATTCCCCTGATATAGGTACTAAGAGGAATATTTTAGAAATTAAGTTTCAATCAAATTCACGTAAGTATCTTACTTATTATAATTGTTTCCAGCATGCCGTACACCGAGTGTTGTATCCGTGAGATGATGAGGATCGAGACGCTCGTCCCGCTCGGGGTGCCGCATCGAGCCATGATGGACACCAAGATCGCAGGATACGATATCCCGGAGGTAACTTATCTTTGTACAGGGTTACTGGAAATTAGGTAGCAAATTAATCTCATTTTTCGGTTTTAATCGCATGGTGTTTATTACTTCTAGCATTGTTTCAACGCTCTATGTTTCGAATAACTTTGGTTCTTGGACTTTTGGAAATTAAAACTTTTATATAAAACTTAACCTAAGTTTGCTTCATTATTAGCTGTTTTTTGGATTTAGGGGTCATTAACCTTCCTTAGGTTTATAATTTAACGGGGAATATCGGGATGTAAAGCCTATGTGTTAATCCGCATCTCCAGCTGCATACATGTGCATACCAAGTTTCACCGCAATCGGTTTAGTAGTTTTTGCGCGAGAAGTAACAAATAACTCGTTTATTTATTTACTTGCGCTCAAACTTCCACAGTTATACTCGTAGGTAATATTAGTAGGATAATTTCGTACGACTATACTATTGTTCTTTTGAAAATTGTCTGTTTACTACCCATCTGATAAGTTAAAGTATTTTGAACTCGCTCATTATGCTTTGTGACATTGTATTGTCTCTTAACTTGAGGTCAAACAATTGTTTGAAGGTTTCAAACAAGATATTTCCCATAATCCTTAAAATTATCTTTGTGTGTTTCGTCATGCCTAACAATCTATATCTATATACTTCTATACTAATATTATAAAGAGGAAAGATTTGTATTTTTGTGTGCGTGTGTGTGTGTGTGTGTGTGTGTGCGTGTGTCTGTATGTTTGTAATGAATAAACTCAAAAACTACTGGATCGATTTCAAAAATTCTTTCACCATTAGAAAGCTACATTCAGCCTGAGTAACATTTGGATCCCTATATTCCCACGGGATCGGGATTTACGCGGGTGATGCCGAGGGACGCAGCTAGTACTAAATAAAATGAGAATGCACAAGAGCTGGCGAGACGCTATTCTAGAAAGCTAGCTACTGGTTCAAAACTGTATCCATTATAGGCTGATATAATCGAGACAGGTTATCTAACAAACTTGCGTCATTAACAACTTTACCTTGCCTATTTCACTTTACGAGCTATTTTAGAATAAATAAAACCTTAAATAACGGTATAATTGTAAATTTATTGATTCGCGTGATTTCCGCTACGTATAACTTGTATAATTGATGTAGTAGAAAACATTAGTCTAGGTATCACTAGTAGTTCGGCTAACAGCAGGACTCGTGTGCACATTTATAAGTAATTTATTTATTGCTAAGTACGATCTAAGAGCGTACCTATTTATTGTCATGCGTGTTTGCGCCCGCGTGCGGGCCAAGGCCGCATGCGTAGGGGAAGGTAGGGGAGGAAAAAATCAGTTTTGGAAAGTAACTCGTTTTAATATTTAGAATAAAAGAAAACTACATGGTTGCTAATTAAATTAGAAGTTAGTTAATTATCCTCCTAAAAATATGATTATATATCCATCATTAAAAGTCAACTTAATATTTAATTTTCCCTTTTTTTAAAAGGGATACAATTATCGCAATGATTGTCGCTGAACTTTAGCGTTGAACGACCATCATCGCGATAATTTTAATAGCATTTCCCGGCAGTGTGGATATTTACAACTTAAGCCCTTAAAAAGCACTGTTCGGCGTCATAGCTTCCTCTACCCATAATAAATGTGACCAATCCTCTGTCTTGCTTTCTCTTAGGACGCCTTAAGAGAGTGAAAGAGACGCCTTTTGTTGTGACATTCCTCTCTGTTGAACAGGGTACAATGGTCAGCCCGAACCTGACTCTACTACACATGGACAAGGGCATCTGGGGCGACCCTGACAACTTCAGGCCGGAGCGGTACATGGTCGATGGACAACTCTGCGTTGCTAAGGACAAATCATTACCCTTCGGAGCAGGTAAATAAGACCACGTTACTTATATGGAAATTAAAAAAAAAAAACGTGTGGCCCTCGGGGACTGCCGCGGTAAAGCTATTGCATACGAGCTAACGCTCGGCCGAGCTACATGGTAGGCGGAGTGGGGGGGGGATGTTAGGTTTTATTTTCGTTACGGAATTTCTTGATTCGGTCGCCGCGCTCAAAGCCCGCAATAAAAGCTATGCAATGGCTTAAAAATCGAATCCTATAATAAGTATACGTTAATTTACAGTTTGACAAAGAAGTCGCAAAAATAACCCAGATCTATTTTCACTAATAGATACGAAAAATTTCAATTGTTGCCATAGCAAGATCGTTTTGGCGTAGAAAGTGCCGCTCCATTATTTTATATTCCTTTTTACCAACTTGACACGGTTATGTATTTTAAAATTTTAACTAAGGTTTGGGGACACGATCTGTCTATAACTGATCCCGGACGGTTACTCCTGGGAGTGGCCTGAAGCTACAGCGGACCCCTCCTGCATGCCTAATGTTCGCCTTCCACCGCGAGCAGAGCCAAGCTATTAATGTATAGGTAATCGTTGGAAACATCCAACGATTTCTTCTATAGCGCGAAAGAGTTAGAGTTGTATGACTATAATAACAACCGTTATAATATGTTGAACTGACCCATTTTTAACTCCGCTCCGCTCGCAGTGGAAGGCCGGCATGAAGGTTGACTGTAGTTGGGGACGCTATAACATAATATATTGTTAGATCAGTTGTTTCAGGGGTTATTTGTGTGGATTCCGATTCGGATATACCTAGGTCGCGCTGACCAAATCAGGCGAGTTTCAGAAAAACTAGATTTCTCTCAATTAGATTGAGTAGTTGTTTGTTCATGTCTGTCTGTGTGTCTACTAGGGAATGCAAAACCAGACGAAAAAAAAAACCGGTTATTTTTTCGGTTATTTTTTTTTAATAACCGGTAAACCGGGTTTTTCGGTGAAATCGGTTTTTAAATAAGACTTTTTTGCCTCTATTTTCAAACTGCAAAAACCATTCACATTTATTATCCTTATTTTAATTAATGAAAATAGCCTTACTACTTATACTTAATAGCCTTAAAAGCTTACTAAAAAAGCATAAAATTATGGAAAAAAGTTTAATTTCTTTAGGGAAATTCACAAATTTAAGTAATCAACAAAAAAAAATCGGCAACCCACTGCCTACTTATAAAACAATTATCAAACAATCAAAAGCATGAATAAAAGTATTATAAATGCAAAATCAAAATTACACGTCCTGCATATCACTTGAACTTTGATGAACAACATTATATTGTTCGTTTCGTTTTATAATTATTGTTGTGAAATTATTGTTGTGTGACCTGACTTTCTGAAGAAAAATGTTAAATATATAAGGAAAGGCACCGAAAGTTAGATCGTAATTGAGAATTAAAAATAGAAGGAAATGAAAAAAGATAAAAAAGAACATAATCAAAATCGATTTATAAATAACCAATAGAATTTGTTTCTCAAATTTTCATGGATTTTCGCTCAGGTATAACTTTTTATTTTTAGTTCTACGACTAAAAGTTACTTAACAAAAGTGGAAGATAATCTTATTTGCAACACAAAATGTTAATTTTTTTTTGTGAGACCTATATCTCCTCAAATAAACCATAAAAACCATTTGAACCCCTTTTTCCAAGATGGCGGCCGTGGCACAAGAGCCACAACCCCACAAACTAGGACCAACCAAAAAAATGTAACATTTCAATGGACTATAAGCATTGTTTTCAAAACTGATGTTTCAAATATATCTTATAGTTAACCGTCCAAGAAAAATGAGGATTTTGCAGTTCTAGCCTACTGCAGAGGCTTAACAAGCGGTTTAGCTTAAAGATTACCCACACTTAGTTATTGAAACCAATGTGAAACAATCGTCTAGTCGCTTCACTGCCTGTAATAAATAATCAAATAAGCTTAAAAGCTAGCATTGAAATCGTGATGTGATTGAATATTGCAAAATAGCCAATTGTACAGGTAAACAAATTAGCTGAAAAGCTAGCATTGAAATCATGAAGTGATTAAACATCGCAAAATAGCAAATTGTACTGAGCTATACTAACAAATAAAATTTCACTTGGTACTTACAAAAAACAACCACAAGTCCACTGAATTTCACTTGAATATTGTGAAAAATAAAAGATAACCTCAAATCATAACGAATCAATCAAACCAATGCAAATTTTGACATACCATGCAGTGTCGTCTGGCTAATTAAATCACGCAGTGTTGCCGTTTACAGAAAAATAAAATTTTCTAATCGATTACTATCGATTTAGCAGATATTCAGTGTTGCTGTGTAAAGAATATAAAAACCCGAAATAACCGAAAAAACCGGTTATTGAAACAAAAAAACCGGTTTTTTTTTTCATTTAAAATATGCCGGAAACCCGGTTTTCGATTAACCGAAATAACCGGTTTGCATGCCCTAGTGTCTACCTATGTGTTAGAGCTATTTTATGATACCTAAAATAAAGACCACTATTTTTATCAAGTTCTCATTATTATCGAATAGCTATATTTTCTCGATACGCATATTAGTTACAACAATGTTATATTTAGATTCTTATATTTACCTACACTGTTTTGTTTTTATAGCTACCTACTTAGGCAGTTATTAGACCAGTTTTTTACTATTGAATTCATATGCGCACGTCTACTTATTTTTCTTATAAATGGTATCTAACATAATATTTTGTTAATAAAAAGATTGAAATAGCAAAATATCTTTATTTTTTTTAAGTAAAATAATATCGGGGTAAAATGTGTTATTTTAGATCTAATGGGGTAGACGGGAATTGTACCATTTTGTCGCCTTTATCATACTCATGCAAAGTCATAGTTTCTTAGTAGGAACTAAGCGTTTATAAGCTAAGCGGACAGACGGACATGACAAAACTATAACTATATTATTGACTACGAAATCCCTTATACCATGGAGCCTGGGTAATTTTTAAAAGTGGCCAAAAGGACTGGTAAAATTAAAAATAATACTTAGATAAGGATGGCACATCGGTAAAGGTTGGCATATGCCGAGACAGGGTTACGCCCTGCCGTGGGTAGGAACAAGCCTGCTGGTGCCTGTGGTCTGCTGCGCTGGGTGCTTGCATCATCTAGATGATGATGATGCAAGGACCCAGCGCGTAAAAATAGATTAGATTATCTATTCTAAACATTCACGTGTGAGATAAAATAATGTTCTATCTATTCATTTTATTATGATAATGTTTTAAAACGATAAGATAGGTATATACGAGTAGTATGTAAAGTTGATATTATAGTATAGGTAGGTGCCTACCTGCGCTGGTTTATAAAATCAGCGAACAGGTATCCCAGGTAGGTAGTAGGGCATGAATCCCGGGATCCCGGGATATCGTAATCCCTGGATCTCGGACGCAAAAGTTCGATATTATAATCCCGGGATTGAGTGATCCGATATCGAGATTTGAGCAATTTACTATTTAGGTATAAATTAAGGTTTTTAGCTATATTTTTCCTCTTGGAAAGATTGAATAGAACTATTAAAATTAAACCCAAATTAGTCTACCCCTGAGGAAGAGATCTGTAAAGATTTAGAAGCGTAGGGAATTGGTAAAATGTTAAAAACAATAAAAGTAACGTGATTCATTGCCATTTTTAAGAAAAGTATTTTTTATACAAAACATTTCTGCTAACATCATTTTAGTGGTGCGCCTAGAATTTGGCGCGAAAGTTTAGACACTTTCGGGTTTAGGCTATTTGTCTGCCATATTTCCAAAATGATGGGGTGGACGGCCCTCGGGGTAACTTATTTACGTAATGAAACCACTAGAGTCTTAAATATATTAAATATTTTAGATTTAACACATTTTTATTGTATTAAATTCGCCTTTTTAACGATATCTAAAATCCCAGTATCAATCCCGGGATCCCGGGATTGAGCTCTTAATATCGATATCACCCCGAGATTGAAAACCTTCCGATATTGCATGCCCTAGTAGGTAGGTAGGTTTTCAGTTCTGAGAATAAGGCCTCTGCCCATCGTTAACGGCGACCAAAAGAGGTTTATTGGTGGGAGTTTTCCGCAGCGACTTGTTACCACCCATCGGTCTACGTTGTAGCGCTAAGCGGACTCGGCCGTTGACCGGTGCAGCCACTAATAAAGTCGGGTTGGACCTTGTTCCATTGTCGTCTTCCTTCTTCTGCATGAGCGTGTCACATCTTAGATCATATCATCACTTACCATCAGGTGAAATAGTGGTCAAACGCCCATCTATCGTATGTAAAAAAACCCATTCCTAGAAAATTACAGACATTAACTCCCTAACTTATAAACGATGACTAAGTTTAAGTAACGTTTGTCACTGTCTGTTAACTTTGAAACTTCATGTCACAGTAAAAGACAAACATACATAAAGTTAGTCATCGTTTATAAGTAAGGGGTTAAGTTCTCAAAACTATGTTCCCGTAATAATAATTGACCGAGACGAAACAGACCGAGTACCGTTACTGTAAGCACTAAGTTGATTGCTTCTCACAAATGAATGTCTAAATGTTAATTAAGATCCTAGGATTATAGAGTGAAAGGTACCGTTCGTCTTGCCTTTCAGTACTTGCTCATAAATTTGTAATTTTAACTGTCCGTTGTGGGAGGTTACACAAACTAATCACGTTTTTATATCGGAAAGTTGAAGCTTCACATTACGGAGCTTTCAAATTTTTGTTAACTTTACGAACAAAACGTTTTCATTACGAAAATAGTCTCGCTAGGTAGCCTGTAGGTACTTGTACGTCGTCGGTTCTGTGCCTTTACAGAAAATATAGTTTTGATTAGCCGACAAACAGACAGCCGCAGCTAAGGACTTTGTTTTGTAATTATATTAGGAGACATTATTGTATTGTCATATTTTTTAGTTCTACCTTGTTAAGTGCTTCATATCCTAAGACTGACCACGGTTCGAAGGCATTACCTTTATCGATAGGTACCTAAATAATGGCACGGGAAGAGTTGGGTTATAATAACCCAACTCTTCCCGTGACTAAGCGACTAAGGGATCTGAGGGAGACTATCAAAGCTTGAGTTCTACCTGCGCGGTGGCGGATACACTGTTAGGTCCCTAGGTGGGTTGGTGTAAGGCAAGCGGCCGGCCGTAAATATATTGCCAAATCTATTTGCAGAAGGTATGTTCAACGATGAGATGACCTACTGCGCCGACCTCAAATAATTTGGGGTTTGGCGGTCCACGGGCTCCCAAGAGGGATTCAACCGGGAACATCGCTCGGATGAGAAGCATAGAACCAATATCGTTTCTTAGGTTATTACGCGTTATTATTTCAGGCACGATACCTTAACATTTACCCCCTTACTTATAAACGATGACTAAGTTTATGTAATTTTTGTCCTTTACTGTGACATGAAGTTTCAAAGTTAACAGACAGACAGACGTTACATTAACACTAACCCCCTTACTTATCTACTCTAATATTATAAAGAGGAAAGATTTATATTTGTGTGTGTGTCTGTATGTTTGTTATGAATAAATACAAAAACTTCTGGACCTATTTCAAAAAAATATTTACCATTAGAAAGCTAGATTCACCCTGAGTAACATAGGCTACTTTTGATTCCGGTATTCCCACGGGATCGGGACATACGCGGGTGAAACCGCGGGACGCAGCTAGTAAGTTATAATATAAATCATCGTTTATAATATAAGTAAGGGGTTAGTGTTGATAAGTATTTAAAACATTATTTTCTACTCCATTACTTTACTGTTGCCTCGTACGGTTTTATTAACGTTACCTACATGGTTTATTCTGTCATTTGTAAATAAACTACATATCTGCATACAACGCAAACAGTATACTGTTACGTTGTGCACACTTGTTGAACTAATCTGTGTAAACGTCTACTTAGATTGTTGACAATGTTTACCTATTAGTTTAGCCTACATATACTAATCCAGTGTGAAGCGATGATATGGCAAGAAGATATAAGGTTAAATGATGAACATCTTAGTACAATAGCTTAGCTGAATGCGTATTTTTCCTTAAAAAAATTCTAGAATAACAAGCCTTGAGCTATAAATAAAAAATAAGAAAAAATCTTAGTACAGTTACAGATTATTATACCTACTCATTCGTAACACACACTGGATCGTAAAAGTGGCGTGGGAGCGGTGCAGTCTCTGTCTCTCATACTCATGGGTCTTATGGGCGACTGCCCGTTTTCACCAACGAACTCCTAAACATCCCCTAACTAGGGTTCTCTTAACCTAAGAGATTCCCTAAAGTGGCCTCTTACCTATATTTGTTTTCACCAAGTTAGGTGATACCTACGTAAGGGCCACTTACTTAGGTGACAGACTTTTTTTTATGCCATGTGTTTAAAAACCGCACTTATCCGGATAATATTACCGTTTTTGTAATAAGGACAAAAATAAGGACAAAAATGCCCGTTTACATGTTACTCGAACTACTCGAAGTAACCCCCTAAGCATATTGCAATCGATAAGCGGTATCGATATTGCAATATGCTTAAAGGGAATATCTGCCTAGATTAGATAAATAGATCTATGATCATGTCCCTACTACGTTTTTTTTTATAATATTATAAAATTTATTTCTATTCTAATTAGAAAAAGAAAAACAAAACGTAGAGGGATGGTCATGGCAGGTATAAGTTTTATGGCATCAGTATATTTGCTCTAATGTTTTTTACCCAGAAAGGAATCAATCGACTACGTTTGTCCAGAGAAAGAGTTGGTAGACTTTCCTTTTAACTATTTAACCTAGGTACTAGGTACTATGATTTACAACTGGTGTGCAACGAGTGAAACATTGTACTATAATTCGCTCAGTATTGATTAACTAGGTTAGTGTAGAATTCTTAGCAAACATTTCTATTCGGTACAAGTACGAAAGTAAATATTATATCTAATCCTGGTATTTTTTTTTCATTGAATACTATGAATCAGGCCCAATTCTTAAAAAATGCGCACTGCGTCTTTAACATGGTGTGAAAAATATTACTGCTGCAATTTTTCATGTTTTTTGTTTGCTTTTTTAAGGCGAATATTTGATATCGATAAGTAGGTACAGAATCTGTGGTTTTTGTGAAGCTGATTTTAAGTTTTACAAACATTACAAAAAGGTTTGTAAAAAATTGCACCTTGAAACCCCGCAGTTTGAAATATTAGGAGGAAACGTTTCATTATGACTCAATCGCCTCATGATTCGCTAACTTAGGGTTAAATACTTACCCCCTTACTTATCAACGATGACTAACTTTATGTAACGTTTGTCTTTTACTGTGACATGAAGTTTCAAAGTTGACAGACAGAGATAAACGTTAGGTACTTGCATAAACTTAGTCATCGTTTATAAGTAAGGGGTAGTTAGTTTATTAAGCGTGAAGGGGTAACAAAAAAAGAAGTTTCGAAAGCTTGTTTCAGGTTTCTTTTGCTTATGACTTTTATCTGTTACAGGTAGAAGATTGTGTGCGGGCGAAACCTACGCAAGACAGAGCATGTTCCAAGTGTTCTCCGGGTTTATGCAAGCGTTCCACGTCTCCACTGCTGATGGTAAACCGCTGAAGGAACTGGCTCCGAGGATCCAAGGCATCATTACAACTATACCGGAATTTTGGGTGCGAGTTACACCGAGATCTTAAACGACTGTGATTTAGACATGTTAAGCGACTTTTGGAAATCTATAAAATGCTTTGTTCTGAGTGACTGACTGATCAACGCACAGCCTAAACCGCTGATAGTAGAAAGCTGGAATGTGGAGAGAAGGTTCTTTATATAAATAAATAAAATAAATAAATTCTGTGAACAACACACAGCGCCATCTAGCCTCGTGGTAAGCGACTAAGCTTGTGTTACGGTGACTAGACAACGGATATAATACTTATATTTATTTTTCTTTTGTAAATACATACATATTATACATAGAAGGACACCTATGATGGAGGCATCCGATAAGAAAGGGGTTTAAAAATTCCCACGGGATCGGGACTTACGCATGTGAAACCGCGGGACCTAGTTGTTTATATGGCTCTTTCAATTTATCGAAACCCCTATATTGAAAGAGCCCTAAAATGCGTATGATTTACCTTCGTTGGTGATAAATGGAAATTGCCTTTTTACCATTTCCAGTCGTCTTCAATGGCGATATACCTACTTTCAAAAATAAAACCGGCCAAGTGCGAGTCGGACTCGCGCACGAAGGGTTCCGTACCATTATCTATACAACAGATTTTGTTTTGAAAGGTAAATTGCAGTTTACGATTTATGACGTTTAAAAAAAACTACTTACTACCTAGATCTCGTTCAAACCAATTTTCGTTGGAAGTTTGCATAGTAATGTACATCATATACTTTTTTTAGTTTTATCATTCCATTATTTTAGAAGTTGCAGGGGGGGGACCAACATTTTACCACTTTGGAAGTGTCTCTCGCGCCAACTATCCAGTTTAGAAAAAAATGATGTTAGAAACCTCAATATCATTTTTGAAGACCTATCCATAGATGTATAGGTTTGATGAAAAAAAAATTTTTGAGTTACAGTTCTTAGTATGGGGAACCCCAAAAATTCATTTTTTTTTCTATTTTTGTGTGAAAATCGTAATGCGGTTCACAGAATACATCTACTTACCAAGTTTCAGCAGTATAGCTCTTATAGTTTCGGAGAAAAGTGGCTGTGACATACGGACGGACGGACAGACAGACAGACAGACATGACGAATCTATTAGGGTACCGTTTTTTTGCCATTTGGTTACGGAACCCTAATAAATGGAGAAGTTTTACATTCGGCTGTATTTTCACGTTCATAATATGTTAGTTGATATTAACTCCGCTTCGCATACCTTAAAAAATACTTAATATAGGTAAGACCTATACATTTACATAGGTCTTAGGATAATAATATTTCATAGAAGAAAGCTCTTGTAATAGCTTAAATAAACTGTTATTTACTCTTGTAATATAAATGATACTCTTTTATAATGAGTTTATTCGATATTTTATTTAATCAGAACAAGTTAGATTGTACAAGTACTTTACCTTCACACATAAGTGTCGATTATATTATAATTAACCTGTTTATATACCTACTATTTAACAAACAAATATTTACATGTACTTAGGTATCATTGAAGGAAATAAAATTGTTAATTTTATTAAGTTGTTTGTATTGTTTTAACACAGTTCGTAATTAATTAATTACCTCTACTACTAATGAGCAGAATCAAAATCGGTACATACGTTTGGCCTCAGGATGGGGCCCATATAGGAACAAACAGACATACATAGATCATGTGACTGATAAACACATAACCCTTCTTTGCGTCGCGGCGTCTCGGATAAGAGGCCGCTTAGATTTTTGGAATTAGTGCAAAGCACTTTTCCATAAATTTTGATGTTCAGGACGAAGGGAAGGCCATAGGTAGGTACCTACAAATTTCATTCGTCGGGACTCGGGTTACAAGGCTTAACTTACAAAGCAAAACTTGCATGATCTGATTTTTATCATTGATAGAAGAGCATTAGATCGTCCGTTGTCTTATCTGATGGTAGTAATAATGAAGTCTCTAAAACGGTATTTTTTTTTTTTGCATGGCATGAAATTACTATCACTGCGAAAGCTTTAGCGAAAATGCATTTTTTTTAAAAAGCGTGAACAGATTTCGAGAAAAATCCAACGATACTGAGATGATTTTGTTATATAATACGTGCCCTGAAAGTCTTAAGATGTAGCCCGAATAGAAGCCATATTTTAAACGAGAATGAAACATGTAATAATATGTTCTATAAGACAACAACATTTGGTTCACTGTGCGTTAGTCGCCAATGTGTGTCTGAGTTAATTGGCTAAACCTGACGTTTATAAAAACTATAACATTATATTTTGTATATATAATTGACTTGCCTGACTGGTTAAAGTATTTATCTCGTAGGTATTAATTATTATGAGGTCTCAGGAGGTTGAATTTTTCACAACTTGGTTACATGCGTAGTGTGTAGTAGGTACATAAGTAGGTACTATACAAAATAAAAACCTGGCCAAGTGCGAGTCGTCGCGCATTAAGGGTTCCGACATCCGTGCCATTATCACAAAATCATCACGTTTGTTGTATGGGAGCACCACTTATTTTTTTTTGTTTTTAGTAATTTGTTGTTCTAGCGGCAACAGACATAATACATCATCTGTGAAAATTTAATTTTCAACTGTCTGGCTATAACGGTTCACTAAACAGTTAGGAAACGGCCGTTTTTATCCATTGAGTACCAACGGAACCCTAAAAATTACATTATTTATGATCTTTTAACCTATAAGTTTATTTGGGCTAACACCAATTTAGATAAACACAGGAAAAATATGTACATAATACGAATAAAATGCCTATAGTACTCTATTTTAGAAACTTAGATCAAAAATGTATATAAAGAACTGTCAATTTTAAAGGAAAAAATAAATAAAGATCTGTCATTTACAAATAAATGTATGGGATTTTTGTTTACATTTTTGATCTAAGTTTCTGAAATAGGGTAAGTGACACTTATGTGTCTTTTTCGTTGGGAAAGTTACGGAGTTCCGATGCCTATTTTTTTCCTAGTCGTACCCAGCGGTAACTCTTAGGGGTGGGTTTCTTTTTAGGCTATTACCTAGCTAGCCTTGGCTAGTCATCATCATCCGAGCGTTGTTCCCGGTTGCATCTCTCTCGAGAGCCCGGGGTCCGCTTTCCTACTTTTACGTCTCCACTTCGCACGATCTTCGGCATCCCGTGTAGTGAGGCCATTTGCACGCATATCCGATCTCACAACGTCAAGCCAGCACTTCTTGGGTCAGCACTTCGCGGCCGGGCGGAGGCGCCATAGCAAGACATTTGTTTCCCATGTAACTAGCCGGTTTTCGTAGAACGTGGCCGTACCACCGTAAGCGGCATTCTTGCAGTTTGTCTGCAACATACACAGTCCGATATGAAAATTCGATCGAGATTTGAAACGTGTTTTTTTAAACACGTGATCACTTGGTATTAACTTTATCAAACTAATACGTTAGATCTAATTTTTATAAATATACATTGATTAAGATTATTTGGATTAAAAGTGATTAGAATTAATTAAATTTTGTTATTTTAAGTCCTTAATATAGAGTACGGAAATGTTTTCTATGTAGCTATACCTAATTATACCTATTCTATTAATCATGTGCCCAAAGAGTGTAATGTCGAAAATAACTACAGCGATAGTCGCTACATCCAAAACGCCCCATCGAAAGTTTAAGGTAGGTACCTACCGAAAAACCGCCATATCGAAACGCGATGGTCTACGCTGCATTGAAAGGCCATTATGGACATGTACTTTCAATGTAGCGGTGGACACATTTGGTGGACACTTTCATCAATGTAGCGGTCGCGGTGGTGCGACTGCTTCGACAGTCGGTATACCATATCGAAGGTACGCTACATTGAAAGGACGTCATATCGATGGTACACTGCATCGACAGTGCACGATAACAAAAGTACGCTACATCGAAAACCCAATTAAAATTATTTCGGAAGCTAGAAAAATTTTTTTATTTACTTATTACAATTTAAACACAAGAAAATACAATTAATTAAAACAATCAAACTTATCATAACTAAACAAACTAAGCAAAAAAATACACTTAACCTAAAATAAACCATCCCCAAGCGTTCCCGATGCAAAGCTGCCCAAAATGCTAGCAGCATTCCCGCGTTGAACCGCAATGGACAACCTTTGCAGCAGGACGCTCCGGAACGGACATCACGCCCAACTGAACTAGTTCAGTTAGGCCAACGAAAATGGATCTATCCCTTTGTTCTCGAATTAAAACAAACAAAGTTTTATCGCCTTTGCTTTGACCTCTGCACCGATGACACATTTATAATCGTAATTGTGGTAGACAAAGTGATAAATGTCTAATTGCATGTGGCGATATTCGTCCAATTTAACCAGCATTAAGGTCAGTCCATACATTATATTACGGAATTTGCCCCCGTATTGGCTAACTCGTAACCTATGTTAAAGTGCAGATCACTGAAGATACGAGACGAGACAATGAAAGGTACTCAATTATTAATTATTATGGAAGTGATATTATGTACTTAGGTATTTGCGTTTTATATAGGAACAAATCTTTTATTATTGGGCAATAAATCAGAAACATGCTTTATCATATCAAGGATATAATATTCTCTAAAGAAATAGTAGTTTAATTTACATAAAATCATTACTTTGTCGTTTATCTTCAGTGCTCATATTTTTTTCATAGTCACCGAGATAGCCACGGGGCCCCGGGGGCAGGTAGGGGTTCTTTTGGTTGACGTAGTCTGTAACTGGCGCTGAAATGTAATAATGTTTTATCTTATTTTATACCTATTTTAGATGTGGTAGCAAAAACATTTATGCCATTGTCATAGGTGCACTACAAAAAGCAGTCAAAGTTCAGAAGGCAATAATTACCATAATTATACCTGCTGAAAGTAGGACGTTAATCAAGAACCTAATGCTCGTCATCCTGTTCCATTTGGGTTACTTGGTTGGTAGATTCAAGATTCAACACATTCCTTGTTAAAGAATAAAAGTTTTGGTATTAGATAAATAGTAGTAACTAGAAACGAATTACTATTATGTATTCCATGTTACTACTGGCAAAATTAACAGTAGGTTCATAATAAGTAGGAACGTACCTACAGCAGCTCCTTACCTACTTATTTTTACACGTACTATATATATATAATTTTATACAACACTATTAGCCTTATTAATAAACGTGGAGTAAGGTCGGAGTAATGAGAACATGCTTTGTCTTTTTCCGTGACAAGAACTTTCAAAGTTAACAGACAGAAACAAAAGGTGGTAAAATTATTCCGACCTTACTCCACGTTTATTATTATTAATAAGGCTTTAGAAGACTAGGTAGGTATATACCACAACGTACATTATGCAAGTTTACCTATTGCTTAAAATAGAGATAAAATTCTAGCAACAAAAAAATTAAATTCTTGGAGTCTTTCAAGAATCTATACATATAATAAAATCGTAACTTAGCGGTGTCTGTTTTTGGAAGATATAAAAAAAATATAAATTGTATGGGTATCTATTAACGCAGTAGAACCTATTTTTCTGTTTCTCTGGTTGTCTGTTTTTTGAAGATACTAAAAAAAACAAATTTTATGGGTATCTATTAACGCAAAAGAACCTATTAAAAAAATAAAAAGGTTGTCTGTTTGTCTGTTTGTGTGTGGCTTTGACTACGCTAATCTCAGAAACGGCTCATACGATTTTAACCAAATTCGGTATGCAGATAGCTTTTGACCCCGATTAGGCTTTAGGCTATTTTTTATCCGGATATCAAGTCCGGTTATCCGGAAAAAGTGATTTTTCTAATTTTCTCCTAATTGATTTCAATTTTGTATCAAAGAAGTATGTTGTGAGCAATCAACACATAATTTCCGGATATCTGGATATCGAAAAATTAGAACAAAAAAACCGGCTATCCGGAAATTCAAAAAAAATCAGATATTGGACCTATCCGTATGTCCAGAAGGCCTACTGCGTTTCTCCGAATGATAATTTGTGACGTTCGAAATTTAAAATTTGTTTGAAACTTTTGAAGAAACTTTTTGGTCGGACCGACCGATAATTCAAAAATCTATGGGTACTTATACTAAAATTGTAAATGAGAGATGTCTGTTTTTGGAAGATACTAAATGAAAATTTTTATGAGTAGTATCTATTTTTAACCGACTTCAAAAAAGGAAGAGGTTCTTAATTCGACCCGTATATGGTTTGTATGTATGTATGTATGAATGCATGGATTTCCATCAATATAATATTATGAAGTACTAGGTACAACTTGATGGACCACATGAAACCACTTTCTCATCAGAAAAACTCCTCAGTGATTAAAGTTACGGTTACAATTTTGATGATTTTTATTGGCAGTCAAGAATGCACCTAAAAGGGTAAAATAAGATAAATTAAAAAAATTAAAACCGACTTCAGAAAAAAGGGACAAAATAACCTCTCCTATATACAGTACCACCAACTTATTTGTTATGTAAGCTGAAGTCGGACAGTTTTTCAGATTGCGTGTAGTTTCCCTCCCGATGTATGTCCACCTTACCGTAGTGGGGGGACTCAGTAGCTGGGCGGCGGGCAGTGAAGCTGCAAGGCGCACAAGGTGGGAAGCCGGGCTTGCCTGGCTTCTAACCCGTGAACCCGCATCAGCGGGGTCGGGGATCCTTTTTCGCAAGGAAGGGGCCGCGTGGAAGAAAACCACTATAAAAAATTACGAGGGGGTGCCGGGCCGTCGTGGTTTTTGCCAGGGCCTGTCAGTCAATCGCGAGTCTGCGTCAGCGGGTCCGAGGGTCCTTTCGGCAAGGAGGGAAGGCCGCGTGGAAGACAACCACTTTAAAAAATCGCCTCAGCCCGGGGTGGTGAACTTGGGGCTTTCGGAGCCTAGGATTACCGCCGGCTATCTCGAGACTCTCAATCTTGAGATAGTGGCGTGTCCGTGCCTCTTGGAAAGGGATTGTCCTTCGGGACAGAGAAGAGGCCGTCCGAGTAAGTGGATGTAGTCCGCGAGGAATTCCCACTGACCTCGGCACTTGCGGAAGGAGGAACGCCGAGGGGGCTTCATTTCTTCTATTTTTGAAGTCAGGTTAATTTTTTTATATTTTCTACTAAGGCTACTTTGTCGTTACCTACCCTACTTACAAGTTACCTACCGCTGCGCAAAATCAACACTTAAACAGACTCTGCCATGATTGTCTTCAGCTCAGCAATACAGTCTTCCCTGGTCGTCCGTTTAAGCATAGATTTTTGCACAGCGATAGGTAGGTGTTCGAAAAACGCTGACGAAGTCGCGGGCACAGCTAGTCAAGAATATTTATTGAATAACTGTGTACATTAAGGTGACATGGAAATGTGTTATAAATATCAACAGTTTGTCCATCCCGGACATACACTATTATAGTAAGTAACTTAATCTAAGCATTACTTCTAAATAAAAATGAACAATTATAAATAAAATAAATAAATATTGCACGACGTTCCACACAGCGCAATCTAGCCCCAAACTAAGCTCTAGGCTTGTACTATGGGTACTAGACAACGGATATACTACATATTATACTTTTTTTTTTTTTTGTAAATACATACATATGATACATAGAAAACACTGAATATCCCATGCCTTCGGACCGTGGTGAGTCCTAGGACATGTCGGTTTCCTCACGATATTTTCCTTCACCGTAAGAGCGATGTTATTAGTAATTATTAACATAATTAGATCCACAAATTAATCTTATGTAAAGTAAACATCTAAATCTAAATATTCTTTGACACAGTAGAAAGCCTTTGAGATCAACCATTTACTTAGTCTATTGCGGAATAAGTTGCCTTCTAGCATTTTTATTTCTAGTGGTAAATTATTAAATGATAAATGATATTAAGAGGAGTATATACGCCAACGACCTTGAAACTGAAAATCCCTGTCGGGCTCATCGAAAATTGTTGATTATTTCATGACGGAATGTCGTAGAACTTTTTTTTGTGCACAGATTGTAGGTGACATTGTTTCCTACATTTTGGTGTAGTTTTAAGACAAGAACCTCCTATTGATGCAAAGCCTATCCAAATTTTAGACAAAAAATGTCTGATTTGGCTAAAATGTCGATAGGCTTCAATACGTTTAAACATTTTATGGAAACTGCACTAAAATATCGGAAACAATGTCGCCTACAATCTGTACACAAAAAAAAGTTCTACGACATTCCGTCATGAAATAATCAACAATTTTCGATGCGCCCGACATGGATTTTCAGTTTTTCAGAATAGGGCCCTTAAATCATTTAAATGATATAGGGGAACAATTAAGTCAATGTGGCAATGAAATGTATTGATCGTGGATGGATTTGTTTGCAAGGTTAAGGTTGTCCTGTCCATGTCCGTGTTGACCGGTTTAAAAGTAGGTAGTTTAGGGTAGGTACTTGTAGATATTTTGGTTTTAAAGTACTATAAAAGCTATATGGACAAAAAAGGTAGGTAAATTTAAGAAGGTAAGGCCTAAAATTTATACAACTATACGAATATTAAATTAAAGCAAATTAGGTCTAAGTAGATTACCTAAGTTTTGAGAAAAATAAATGTAAAAACTAATTACAAGCTTGTTTACGAGACGGTTTTAGTTACAAATATCGAGCTCCGCTATATAAACATGATAATTTTCACGTTTTAAAATTATATTTGTAGTTTAAATAGTAATTAAAATATTTACTTACAATAGTAAGTAAGTAGTAGAAGTCCATGATGTGGTAATGATAACAAATATTATTTTTATGGCATTTTTGTGTGAGCCTGCGCAACTCAATTTCTATGAGTAGATACCTACCTCGGTAAATTTGAGTAAAAGGATTAAAAATCAATTTAAGTATGGTCCTAATCTTATCATTTTTTCGGCCTCCGGTCACATATAGGTACTTACTTAGATAGTTAGTTATTAAGTACCTTTGATAATTTTGTAATGACGGATTTCTGGTAGTCTTATACTATAGCGTAGGTCACACCACCTACAGTAGGATACGAGTATACAACGGGGCCATGTTGGTGAGAAGTAATTTATCGAGTGAGTGTAAACAGCAAGCAACAGTTTTTAACAGTAATAGCTCAAAATATTGCACGACGTTACACACAGCGCAATCTAGCCCCAAACTATGCACTAGACGTGTACTATGGGTCCTAGACTACGAATATACTACATATTATACTTTTTTTTTGTAAATACATACCTACATATAGACACTCAGGCCAGAAACAAATATTTATTTTTAATCATTAATTGGTTGCACCTGGCGGAAATCGAACCCGCAACCTTCTGCATTGCAGTCGGGCCTTTTCGCCCCACAGAGGCCGTCGACGTCGTCGTACATCTCACGATCAAAATCATAAGCCTTCTTTTACCCTAGTCGGATAAAAACAAATAGAGGCATGGAACATGACGTGTAAGGCAAGTAAAGTACCTAAGTAGGTACCTAGTGCCTGACACGTCATGTTGCATGCTGCATATCAAAGTTTTTGTTAGATGTAGGTCTTTACTACTACTTATGCGTGCAAATGACCTCACTACACGGGATGCCGAAGATCGTGCGAAGTGGAGACGTAAAAGTAGGAAAGCGGACTCCGGGCTCTCGAGAGGAATGTAAACGGGAACATCGCTCCGATGATAATGAGGTCTCAACTACCACTACTTTTGTACTCTACTCAGTTTCTGCCATTTGTTCTTTGTCCAAAGTTTAATTATTTGTAAAAAAGAGTCAATAAAAACCTTTTATATAACTGTAACCTTGCACGCACGCAGGTTACGTTAGTTTTGTCGTTTTACTACCACTATCTACATAATCCTGAATTAACGAGTTCTAATAAAAAACGTAAACGAAAAAAAAATACAAGTTCATCATAAAATATTTTAATTTACTCATTTTTTGTTATACTTTGTTCAAAGTACCTACTACTTAGCTAAAATTCAATCTTACATTGATTTATAGAACTCACAATAAAATCCCTCTTTCAGTCTTAAATTATCAACACCGCCACTAGGTACATTTATAAACATCTAGGTACTAATATTATAAATGTGAAAGTTTGCATGGATGTTTGTTACTCTTTCACGCAAACACTACTGAACAGATTGCGATGAAACTTGGAATATAGATAGCTGGACACCTAGAATAACACATAGGCTGCTTTTTATCCCGTAATTCCCGCGGGATCGGGACTTACGCGGGTGAAACCGCGGGGCGCAGCTAGTCAGAAATAAATAGAATTAACTTTCGAGGGTAACCAAATGATTTTAAATCGACTACTATAGAAGCGCTCCGCGGTCCTATCCCGCTGAAATATCGGGGTTGAAAGTAGCTTATGTGTTATTCCAAGTCACCAGCTATCGATACACCGAGTTTCATCACAATCGGTTTAGCGGTTTTTGCGTGAAGGAGCAACTGACACACATACCTATTTACAAACAAACTTTCACCTTTAAAATATATGGTTAATTGACATTATTTAATTTAAAAACTATATCGAGGAGATTACACGTTATTACAAAACAAAGTCTAAGCTTAACCTTGGTTTAATTAAGGCCGATTACGGATAAATGATAAATAATGTTAAAATGTGGTAAAAATCGGTTAACTTAATACCATTATAACCAATGGTACCTAGACTTCGCTTCCTAATAAGCGTGGTTTCATACAAAAAAAGTAACTTTGTTTTTCATGTTTGTATTTTCTGCGGTAAGCTGTGACGACACAAAATGTCACACAAGCCGATCGACTTTGCACTGATTTGAACAAAGGTTTTAGAACACAAAGAAGTTTAATCTTTTGTACTAAGTGCCTATATCATTACATTGTATGTAAGTATATTGCTAAAACGATAACACCCTTATTAATTAACGTGGAGTAAGGTCAGATTAGCCAAATATGCGTTATCGTTTTCCGTGACAAGAACTTTCAAAGTAGACAGACATATACAAAAAGTGGTACCTAAACCTAATCCGACCTTATTCCAAGTTTATTAATAGGAGAGTAAATGTTTTACTATTGCTAAAGAAACTTCGATATAACTTACGAGGGTAACCAAATGATTGTATCAACATTAGCAGCGCCCTTGCGGTTTCACCCGCGTAAGACCCGATCCTTCGGGAATATCGGTATAACAAGCCTAAATGTTTTATGTTAGGTCTCCAGCTATCTATATTTCAAGTTTCATCGCAATCGGTTTTGTAATTTTTGCGTAAAGGAGTAACAAAGTCCCAAGCATACAAACATAATATGCTTGCAAACATTCGCGTTTATAATATTAATAGGAAATAAGATAGTATAGAAATTCGTGGTAATGGTACGACTTCGCAGCATTTAAGGAATAGGTAATAGGTACCTAACCTACAGTAGGCACAAAATTGTTGACAGATATCTACTTAAGGTAATTTAGTATTGATATGGTTTACAATGTTATAATTAGTATTGATTTACCTACTGATTAAACAAAATCCATGTTGAAACATTGTATTGGATCGAATAACAAACAATTTAAATTGATAAACAAGTTGTTATCATAATTTCTAATAAATCAATTTTTTAAACAATTTCTAACAAGTGTCCGAAGCTCGTATTGTGAAAGGTGACTTGAAATAAGTTCTACGATATACGAGACTTAAATTATATTTATGGCGTCTTTGGTTCATAGTAATACGCAGAAGTAACGGTAAATTTTATCTAAAGAGATGATTTATTTATTGATCTAGTTGCGTTCGAAAACCTCATTTCAAGTCACCTTTCGAAATCGTGCTTAAAAAACGACACTAGATATATATTATACGCCGCAGTATTAGAATTCCATTAGTAAGTGGTCAATCCAGCCATGTGAAAGTTCATAAGTGCTTCATTACAGTATTTAGAGTAGGTACATTAAGTATTCTTACTTAGTTATTTGATAGAATACTGTTATTGCACCTATTAGTTTTTTCCAACAGTTCATAAATGAGATTTATATGCACATTTGGCGGTAGCTTATACAATTTCACGGGTCTCTTAGCTCAATTATACTTTTGCTCAAACATCAGTCCATGAAATTAGGTAAAATTACAGAATATCATTGGGCTCACTACATACGTACCTCTACTTATTATAAATACTTAGAATTAAGACATACATATTATACCATATTGCTTGGTTACTGTTTCAGGCATACAATTTACTAAATTATTTACTTATAATTACTGATATTTGAATATATGTAGTCAACCACAACCTTGAGCACCAGCAAAAAATAATGATATTAACATCAAGACCTTGCAATTAGTATTCAATCTTTAGTATCACATTAACTTAACACAAGATTAAATTATTTTTACGTACCTACCTACATATAGCTAATTATTACAATCAGCTACTATCTAAAATCTTTTTCTGTTTACCATTCAGTTGACCATTAAGCTCTACTGTTTCTTCGGTAAGTTCAGGCTTGTCTACATCTTTCGGTTTGTAGGCACCAGGACCGATGAGCGATAGCACAACCGGTAAAAACATCAAACCATTGAACAGACCGAATATTATTACCAAAAGAAAAATCTTGAAAAACGACTGGAACGTGTACGCTTTAGACATGCTCAGGAGTGACAAAGCGAGTAACGTGGAACCACCGCCTAGTAACACGGCCGAGCCTATGGACGTAACTGTTTTATAAGCCCTATCGTTGCGACTTCCCTCGGTCACGGTCAAGAACGTGTGACCGACGTGAGCCGCGTAATCTACGCACAGACCGATGGCGAGTTCTAAGCCGATGCAACAAACTATGTCCACTGTCATGTCCCACCTTTGCATAAAACCCAATACGTTAACGATAGTCAATAACACGCACATAAATATCCATAAACACATTTGCAGATTTGTAATGAGGATTACGGTACAAATCATAACACATATTAAAGCTAATTCGATATTCCTTTCCACTTCTATGGCAATTACTTCGTCTGTGACCCAATTTCCGAATACCTTAGACCAGACGCTACGATAACCATCTCCCGAGGAGACATCGGTTGACTTCACAATATCTTTAACGCGATTCATGGCAGGAATATAGACTTCGGGTCCGGAAAACTTTGGAAAATTAAAAGACATAGTGGTGGCCATTATATCCTTTGCTAAGTTACCACATTTAAGAACTTCAGAAAATTTAAAATTTAATTGAAATCGCCCTCCAACAGGACTGAAGAGGAACCTGCTAAGATACCGTTTAAAATCAGCATCGGTGATATCTGAAGCATTCCGTAAATCCCGATCATAATTTTGCAAAACGTAACGTTGAAAATATTCAACCCACGAAATCAAATCTTTGACACCTTCGTCCTTCTTAAATTTCTGCGTCATGTCATACAGTTTCGGAAACTCCTCTGTGTAATTCATTTGCCCTAAAAATACCATTCCGGGATTGCCTTCGTTGGGGTAATAGTAATCGTACATGTTAATAAAGTTTTTATAGTAAGTGTCTTCAGGGATAAACCATTTCGGATCAAATCTTTGTTCTAAACGCAAGATAGCTTGAACGCTAAAACCAGTAAGGACAAAGGCTAGTAAAAGCACAATGATCTTACCAGGAATAGTAAATACGACATGCTTATAGAATGCTTCAAAGTAGCCTTGCATGCACGATTTTTTTGAAGATAAAGGAATCGTTTCGCGATGTTTGTAACAAAATAGAACACCATTTCGATTGGCACGCATTCTTTTAATATCCAAAGTAAATACTGCAACGTAAAATGTTACCGAAAAGCAAAATATAAAGAAAACTCCAGCAGCTGCGTAAATGCAGAATGATTTTAACGAGGGCAAAATCGTTATAGAACCAATAAGCAGAGCAACTATGTCGGTAAACGAGGTGATAACTATTGATACTCCAGCGTGTTTGAGCATTAAACCTATTTTCACAGGAAGACTTTTATCAAGATCTGAAGGTGAAAGGTTATTCCAGCACGCTTTCATGACGAACATGTCGTCTATACCGAGACCCATTAAGAGAAATGGTAGGGAAGAATGCACTGGGCCAAATGGAATACCCATAATAGAACACCAGCTCACTGCAGAAAAATAAGCCAACCCCACACACATCAGACCTACTCCACCCAGCGTTAGTTTTAGTTCTAGCCAGTTACATCTCGAAAGACCTATTATAACATAGATGAACATAAGCACAATCCCTAATATTAACTTGTCTAATTCATCAAACATGGCTTCACCACTGACATCACCAAAGCTTCTGCCAGCTTCATAGAAGAAACTGGTATTTCCAGAACTAGAGGAGATGGAGTTCATGAGCTCCAAGAACTTACTTTCCCATAAAGCCAAAGGGATAGTTACCCATTCTTCAGTTCCTACCAAATTACCAACTTCATTGAGATCAATTTCAGACATGTTTACTTGAGTGTACCATGTCAGTATGATTGAATTAGCCATAACTATGTCACCACTGTCATCAAATTTTGCGCCTCCTAGTAGCTTCCTGTAATCTATGGGGTGACCAGTAGTGGGATTAACCCTGACCTTGTTCACCCTTTTAACAATATCATGCTTTGTTACATTACTTAATTCTAAGAGATTATTATTCCATAAATCTAAAACATTATTTTGTAAACATGCATATTGGAATTCTTCTAAAAAGTCACAGTAAAAATCATCACCAACCCATAAAGTGGGATCTTTAAAATCATCAACACTATCAGTATTATTTACATATTTTGCAGAATCTTCTATGTTTACAGATCTTGATTCACCTGATTTATAAAAGTTAACTATAGGAACTTTAAAACACAAATCTTGAAGGGTTACATTCTCTTCGTTATAACTAATTTCTAAAGAGTTAATTTTTTCAGTGACACTGTGTAATTTTCTCAGTATATCTGGTTGGAGAACATCATCAGCAGTGACAATTATTCTTTGCAGCCTGAACCCAGTACCGAATGTGTCTATGTACCAGTTTGTGTCAAAGAAGAAATCTGATTCTGGTGGAACCCACAACTTCAGGGGGTTCTTTTCAATGTGGAATTTAAAGAATCCAGCACAACTAGCAAGCACAAACACAAGGGTTGTTATAATAGTCTTCCATGGATGTTGTGCAACAAAGACTCCCAAATTATAGAATGTATTCTCCACACCATGCACAAGTATGGATGATGCAGCTTCCCACACCTCCTGGGGAGATCTTAAACCACGTTTCTTAGGCATGTTTCCTTCAAACCACACAACTTATTGAATGATAAATATTACAAGCATTTGATAAAAGGTTCGACACATTTCACCTTTACATTGTTTTCACTATCATTGCAGCAAAACGACTTTGAAGATTACTATATCACGTAGTAAAACGATTTGTGAAAATTCGGCAACACAGCGGCGCGCGATAGCCGTCCGCTGCGTCTCAGGTTTATTGAATAGACTGATAGAGTGGCAATGCAAAGTGGACGCGGCCGCCAGCACGTTCCTATTCGCACTACAGCGCGGTATCCGCTGGCTACACAACTGATAAGATAACTACTCACTAACTATACCTACTTCAGTGATGGGACACTCATTATCCAATTTCATATTGGCTAGCTAGCAGCATTCGATTATCTTGTGGATTACCTGCTGCATTTACTAAGCTAAACATTATGTAAGGTTACTTACATACATATTCACAGTTTCTTATAAGTTAGGCAATTAGGTACTCCTACAATAAAATCTCTCCTCCCCACTGTTTAGGCATATTTTTGTATTGTAGGTAGGTACAATAAAAATAAATAATAAAACATTATTTACGCAGGTGTTTGTACATTGTACTCATTGTCAATGAGTCAAAACGGTCTGTCAAAATATGAATGAAATCAATTTGACATTTTTCAGGGTCAGCGACCTACACGTTTCGGTTTTGGATGAGATTTGCTATATCTTGAGCATATTCACATTTGGGCGGGAACGTCGTGTGGAGTGGAGGTGTTGAGGAAGTGTGATGCTGAATTATTTTTTTCGTGAAACTTAGTTTCGAAATTTCGTAAGAAATTTTGTTGTTAAATAATTAGCCGCTATTATACTATGACTCGTCGACTTGACTTATTTAATAAAATTAATTATTTATCTACGACGACGCGAGCGACGATGCGACTTGGCTTTTATATCTGTCAAAAAATAATTGACACTGCCTAATTCTCAATTACCAAATGGCCATAATTTCAGAAAAAAAAAAAACAGTTTGGTTTGTTGAAGTTTGAGGTTATGTTTGTTTTTGTGTAATCTTTTTTACCAACTCAATAGTGATTTGCTCTTAATTCCTTATGCATTGGTTGCAAAAAAGAAAAATAAGATTTTTCATTGAATGCGGCGCCCAATAAATCAACATGTGGACCACAAAAACTTTTCTCACCAAAACCAAACGAGGAAACATTTTGAAGGTGAGGTTATGTTTACCATCACTTGGAAGCAAATTGTTCAATTTGATATTACTAACATTACAGATGTTCTTTTCTATCGTAGATTGTTAGAGAGCATTATTTGCGGGACGATTTGTTATGTGGTTCAGATGCGTGTAACGTTTGTCCCCAAAAAGATGAAGACATAGTTCTTGAAGAGCAACCTAAATCTATCTGTTCACTTTTCGACTATCCGCACTACATAATACTAGATACAAATGTAGTTTTACACCAGATCGATATGTTAGAGGAGGATGCTCTTTGCAATGTGATCGTGTTACAAACAGTGTTGGAAGAGGTAAAACATCAGAACACAGCTATTTTCCAGCGATTATTGGAGATTGTTGGCAACAAGAAAAGGAGGTTCTATTCTTTCGTTAATGAACATCATAAGTAAGTACATCATGTTAATGAAGAAGTATTATAATATAGTTAAAGTAATTCATAGATTTGACTGAACCGAACCAAGGGGATAGGTATTCATTATTGCTTAAACATAATAGCACATAATGCCAGCCATGTGCTGACATAACTTAAAAGATGTACACTACACATGCATATCATTTTCTTCCTTTCAAATAAATTTAGTTACCTACATCTTAAATGTATGAAGATCAACTGGAATCAAATATGCTGTATTTAGGTGATTTCTGTTTCAATTATAAATATTTTGGTCATATCCAGAGATACTTACATTGAACGTAATCCCGGTGAGAAACAGAATGATAGAAATGACCGAGCCATCAGAAAAGCAGCCTCATGGTATGAAACCCATCTCAGTACTAAAAATTCTTCCGGAGCTCCAAGGATTGTGCTGCTCACAGATGATGAAAATAACAGGAAGCTAGCACAGGCAGAGGGTATTGTCTGTTCTTCTGGTAAGTAGTACCTATTAAATAAAAAATAAATTTATAAAGAACTGATTGCCTACATAATATTAGTATTTTTTTGTTTGTATTTTTAATAATATTATATTTATGAATATTCCATTTTATACTTTGTACACAATTTAGTTGGTAAATATGAAGAAACAATAATATTCTATTTTGGAAGACAATTATGTAGATAATACCTTTTTAATTCTAAATTTCCGTTCCATTCTATACTAAAGGTAACATTTCAATGAGGAGGAACACTAACTTTTTATCCCGGCAGAGGGCGTTGGTCGACTTATCTTAGGTTTGAATTAAGAACTGTCAAACTGGTGATTTTTACAATTCTCGGCGCCAAATTGGCCATATCGGTCTCAGACCGAAAGAAAAAAAAACTCGGCGTTTTCATTGGTGGAGGACCATCATCAAAAAAAAAAAAGATCATCCGATCCCAGCGCCATCTGCTCACAGCTTTGTGTGTGCCACCCCATTGATTTGGACATAAAATAAAAAATAAATAATTCACTTATTATTTCATGAAAACAAGATGACAACTGATGAAGACTTCAACATCTTCTACCTTCACAGTTTCCTAGTCTAGTATTATTCAATTTTGTAAGAGCCACATAATTAAATAACATTTATTGAACCATACTTGTCATTGTATCTCAATAACTAGAGATCTTGTAAATGTGTTGGCATTAAAACTGCATTATTAATTATTTACAGCAAGAGACTACATAGAAAAAGTGTCAGGTCACATAGGTCTTGTGGACAAACTATCCAAAAATGTGTTACCAGAGAGTTTCTCCAAAGACGCCCTGTATCCGGCTCACTTGACTCCAGCTCAGATACACGAGGGTATACGGGCAGGAAAACTGTACCAGGGCACATTTCATGCCTCCAGGGATAACTTCCTTGAGGGTACTGCGACTGTCAATGGATTTGAGAAACAAGTAAGAGATTTAAAAAAAGATTGTGTTTAATTTTTTTAAAACTTGTAATGAGGTGAAACTTACACAATATTGAAGGAATACATTTATCCTGGTAATATTACAAATGTGAAAGTTTGTGTGTAAGTATGTGCAGATTAACCACCATACGACATTAACAATTACATTAATTATAAATAGTAGGATTATTTTATAATGACAACCCCTTTTGTGAAAACGTTTGGTTGGTTTGGGATATCAAAAATACTGATATAAGACCTTTTTAGGGTTCCGTATCCAATTGTGATAGTGGTACGGAACCCTTTATGCGCGAGTGTCGCACTTGCCCCGTTTTTTTAATTCGATCTGCAGTTTTGGCCAATTTTGATACATTATATCAGTCAAAAATAGTAAAATATATACTAATATTATTAAGGTAACGTTGGTATCATGTTTGTATGTATGTATTTTCCAGGGATTCTCTGAAACCACTAAACTGAATCCAAAATTTATTTTACCAATAGAAAGCTACATTATCGTGGAGTAACATACGCTACTTTGATCCCCATATTCCCACGGGATCGGGACTTACGCTGGTGAAACTGCAGGAATCTGCTAGTAATCTACAAAAAACATTTTCTAACATCTCAACCTTTAGGGGAATTGGGTGAAATGGCCCGCATGGAAGGGCAGATCACCCGCCCGGCTCGCGGCGTCCCCTGCTGGAAGTAAGTAAGTAACATCTCAACCTTTACATTTGTTTGTTGTAGATTCTGTTACAAGGTTTCATGGGCATAAACAGGGCAGTAGACGGAGACTCTGTAGCCATCGAGAAATTACCCGAAGACGAATGGCGCCGACCCAGTGACATTGTCCTTGAGGACAAGGCGGAAGATCCCGGAGACCAGTTGGAGGAAGAAAACCTACTTAAAACGGTCAAGCCGGCGAGTTCTAATGATGATGAGGTCACTCCAACTGGGAAAGTTGTGGGGATTGTCAGGAGAAAATGGAGACAATATTGTGGCATATTATTGCCAAGTAAATTTCCTGGTAAGTTAACTAAATGCAATATTGTTCTCCTCATCTGAGCGATGTTTCTAGTTGCATCCCTCTCGGGAGCCTGGAACCTGCTAAAAACTTAAATTATTTGGGGCATTAGAGATGTCATTTATTGACCACACCTGCTGCAAATAGATTGGCAATATTTTACGGCCGGTTGCCTTTCTGACACCAATCCTCCTTGAGAGCACGAGGGGAACTCAAGGTTTACTAGTCACCTAGATCCTTTAACGGCCTTTTATAACACCCAAGGGAAGTGATGACTATGCAGGGCTACATTGGCACAGCTATATTTCTATTTAATTTTTACAAACTAAACCATTTAAACCATTTATTTCCCATAAAAACGAACAATAAAAAAAATAAAAAGAAATATAACTTAGGGGAAAAAATATAATAATATGTACTATGCTCCTATAAGTAGGACGATGTTTAAGGGCTAAATCGTTAACATTTGATTCCATCAACTTTGAGATTGAATGTCAAAGGCATAAGATAATAATTAACAGTCCACTGTGACAAAGAAGACCGTTCAAAATGGACCAGCTATGTTCCACAGATATCATATTCGGCACTTCAAACAATTTGTTACACGAACTTATTTCAATCGCAAGTTATGAAATATTTATTATTCAATTGATTACGTAAACTTAAAGCCATGGTGTAAGTATTTTCGTCCTACTCTTGATAAGTTAAAAGATATTGAATGTTGAAGTTTCACATCTGGGAATGTTCACACAAAACACCACCAGATGTCGTTACTTGTCTCGAATATCCATAAATCTGAATTTGTAAATCCAATAAATAGCTACAGAATTCCACGTATCGGTCCAGAATTTATAAAGAAAATAATTATTTTTAACTAATAAGACTTATTGACTGAAAGATGACTTGACTAACTGCCATATTGGTATACCAATTCAGATTTATGGATATTCAAGACAAGTAACGACATCTTGTGGTGTTTTGTGTGAACACTCCCAAATGTGAAACTTTAACATCCAATATCTTTTAACTTATCAAGAGTAGGACGAAAATACTAACACCATGGCTTTAGTTCGCATAAATCAATTGAATAATCCATGTCAGGTAATTTGCGATGGCACATAAAATAAAATTAAGGTACCTCTAACCCCCAGGTAAAATCCTTAAGGAAAAACGCCGATCTTCTTATGCAACTATTATTTTGTATTGTTCAGGAGCCACACGTCATTTATTCACGCCCGCTGAGAAGCGCATCCCGCGCGTCCGCATCGAGACGAGGCAGAGCGACATTCTCGCATCACAACGGATCGTGGTGGCTCTCGACTCGTGGCCAAGGAATAGTAGATACCCTCTTGGACACTTTGTTCGAGCTCTTGGACCTATAGGTGAGTATTCTATTTTTATTTTTAAGTGCTGAAGCCCGTACTGGGCTTTCATAGATTTCACCCACCGATGAACTAACCCTTTAGATACCGCAATAGTTCATTGTCCCGCGGGACGCATTTCACCAAATTTGGAAGTAGGGTCGGGTAGCGGGGGGCGTAACGACAGCGGTCATAGTGATGGTCATATATAATTACTAAATATCGATACCATATAATTTATCAATGTTTTGTGTTATCAAATTATTGAAAAAAAAAAACGCAACGGATGTAATATATTTTTTATTTAAAAACCTAACACAAATAACGTAAAACCCTGTCATTATAATTACAAATCCAAGAATACGCGTCTAGGCTCCCATGCTACGCTATGCTTATGCAGCAATGGATAATTATTTCGTAGTATTTTGTGACATGTGCACCAAAATTATAGGTAGCATTTATTATTCCAAGTTGACACAATACTTGTGTATTATGGGACAATAATAACGAATGACATAATTTAATTTTTGAAACCGAAAAATGAAACGCTACATTGATCATCTCATAAAAAGGATAAATAAAAAGAAGAAGTATGTGAAGAGATATCAAGACAAAACAACGAAATTAAAAAATAAATTCACAAGTTTACATGAAATTTTAGATACGTTAACTAAAAAATCCCTAGAGCACTCTAGAGGTGCAATTCTGTTCATCACTCCGAAGATCCTCATCCGATCTTTACCATTTTTTATGCGACCAATCTGTAGTTAGTACCTTTCAAATGAAAAAAGAATGACTGCAGTCGGACCTCAAACGGCGGAGTTATGAGGTAACAAACATTAACAAAAAATACATCCGAATCGAGCCTCCACTTTTTTTGAAGTCGGTTAAAAAATGGGATAAATGAAGAACCGCTCGACCGATTTTGTGCAAACTACACATAAAACAACTACTAAATAGTCCGAACAAAGCCTAATCATTTCTTTTGGATAGGTGAGCCGGTTCTTGATATAATTTAAAATTACAACGAAAAGTGGCATTGATTTTTATATATTTAGATTATTTTTAGTTAAGATTTTACATAGACAAACAGGTAATTACCATCACTGTTTTCATCATCATTAATATTAGCATAAATATCTAAATGAAACGATTAATAATGATGATTCGATTTGAGTCAATTATTGAAATACCCTTAGCAGTCAGGACCAACTTTTAGACCTCAACACAAATCTTGCCAATAATGTCCCAACTGCTAAAGTTATTTTAATGGTTTTGTCAAACTTACTTTTTACTTTTACGCATCTGAATAGGAAAAATGTTTGAGTTTTTACGGGCAGTCAAATAAATAATTAACGACTGAACCGACTTATATAATTTATTTATGGCCCCAACTTGGCCTCACTCAAGCTGGGCCCATAAGCAAAATACGCAAGTAATCGAAACACTTTCTTTTTAAGTTAAAATAGTTTTTTAAATTCACAACAAGTTTGAAAAATAAAATTAATGTAAAATATAAAACATCTCAGTTCTACATTTTATCGAATCGATATTTTTCAATTAATTTCCAGTCACTACTTACACGTACTTCATAATTTCAATGTCTTTAAGAAAATAACACAATTATTTTTCCATTCAGTGAGGGCGTTAGTATCGACATTTCAACCAAATTTGTTCCTGAGCAATTAGTTCCTCTGTCTAACACAAGATAAAAATAAGATGGTTTTGAAACCAACGATAACCAACTTATTTGTACAGTTGAGTGAAGGCGCTAGTGTCTATACAAAAACCGAACTTCCGTACTGCAATTAAATAATTTTTGTTTTGGTACACGCAAAAAAATCTTGGTTTATTGCAAAAAGACTTCAACGTGTGCCCTTTTTTCGAGAGGAACATTTTCTACCAAGATATATTGTGTAGTTGGTATAGTCAAAATGAAAATTAAAATCACTTACCGGTGGAAAGTTATGCCGTCTTTCTGGTAGCTTGATGTTTGTGTGATGATTTTTGTTCTTCCCACACCATTTAATTGAGCAGGTCATAGTTTCTATGCCAATTACGGTGAAAAAAACGCATAGAACAAATAAAAAGCTGCGAGCCCCCGACTGCACCACTCCTTGGCTTACACTGAAGTTGTAATCGATACGGCCCTTTGATATAGTCTTGAGTTGGAGTACGAGTTGTGAACGAGAGAGATCAATTGTAAGGCGTCTAGTACTATATGTCAGTGATTTCACCGTATGTGTCACTAATTAGACTAATTGGTAAAGTCATTGCTCCCGGATTGAGTAAAGATGCCTTGTTGGTTCGAATCCCACCCTGCGTCGATCGTGCGTTGTGTTTTTGCAGAAGTGTTTTTTCCTTTAAAATATTTCTTCTTTTTTATTATCAATTTAAAAAATAAATAGGGACCTTTGTCAAAACTTAAACATGTCGGTCAAAAAATATTTCTAAAGCTGAATATTTTTAGAAAGTTCAGAAAACACCAAGAGCATCGAAATTCAAACACAATTACTGGAAAATAAATAATACACGATGAAGACCCGGGAAAATGTAAATACAATTACTGGAAATTATTGAGTGTTTTATTTCAGGCGACAAAGACGCGGAAAACGAAGTGATATTACTAGAGCACGACGTACCGCACGCGCGCTTTAGTGAGGCAGTGCTCGCCTGCTTGCCGCCCACTGATTGGACCATACCTAAAGAGGTACACATACAATATTACTTTAGGATAGCGTTGCCGAACTATCGATTGTAATAAAATCATCTATAATATCCATAGTATCGATAGCTAAGTTCAGAACAATAGTGTCGAAAACTGCAATACTAATTGATAGTATCGACGCTAAATATCGAAGTTATTATCGATAGTATCGGATTTGACTACTGTTACAACAATCGATAGTTTTGATACTATCGATAGTTTTGATACTATCGATAGTTTTGCGCTATCGATAGGGCTAAACTATGGATAGTATTAATCACCATAGATATTTTAAATTTGCCACAACTATCGATAGCCTGTCGATAGGCTATCGATAGTGAACTATCGAACGGCAACACTACGCACGTGCGCTTTGATAAGGCATTGCCCGCCTGAATATATTTTCTCTTAATCGTAGATTTTGTAATCGCATCGTATAGATAGAGTATTCTCCAGAGACTTACGACTCGCTTTACGTGACTATACTGTACAAAAAGTACCTTTGTAAAGAAGATGTGTAAAGTTAGTAAGGTGTGTATAGTTAATATCTATCCTAGGAGCTCGAAAAACGCGTAGACCTCCGTTCCATAACGGTATGTTCAGTGGACCCGCCGGGCTGCACGGACATCGACGACGCGCTGCACGCGCGGCCGCTGGACGGGCGCTCGGCGGACGGCCTGCAGCGGTATGAGGTCGGCGTTCATATCGCAGACGTGACGTATTTCGTGCGCCCTAACACTGCGCTGGATAAAGAGGCGCAGGCACGGTCTACTACTGTTTACTTGGTTGATCGGAGGATTGATATGGTGCCAGGTATGTGTAAAGCAAAAATATTTCTTACTAGCTGACCCGACAGACGTTGTCCTGTCGTTTAGTATAAAAAAATAAAATTCATCAAAATCGGTTTAGCATTTTTTCTTTCATAAGAACCTTCTCCTGACAATAGCAAACACAACAAAAAAAGAATTATCGAAATATGTGTAATAGTTTAAGTGTGATGCCGTGACCAAGGGAAATAGGGATTGATTTTTATATAATAGAAGAAGAAAGAAGAAGAAGATAGATGTTTATTGGTCAAGTAATTTTACAAGGAGAAATGCATCATCAAAATTATCCCGCGACAGGATTTGAATATGTGCTCACTTGCGGGTCACGGGCGAATTTTTGATAAAGTAAAATACTTTATCAAAAATTCGCCCGGATACTTTATCTCCTTGTAAAATACTTCTAGTACAAAAAAAATTGAATTATTTCTAAGGAAATACATTTCCATTTTTCTTATATATTCTAATCTTTTCTATTTAACTTCATTCATATGTATGTATTTACAAAAAAAGCATAATATGTTGTAGTATATCCGTTGTCTAGTACCCATAGTACAAGCATTATGCTTAGTTTGGGGCTAGATTGAACTGTGTTGAACGTCATGCAATATTTATGTATTTATTAAAAATAAAATAAGAAAAGGGTACCTACCGAAAATAGCGGTTTTAATCGCGTGGTGTTTATTACTAAAAATGTCTTTATTTTAAAACAACATCGCGAAAACAGGAGAAAAATCTAAAAAAATTAAATTAAAAATTAAAAAAACCCCCGACTTAAAAAATCTTCAAAGTTAAAACAAAACAAAACTAAACTTTAAAAAGGCTAAAATAATTACCCGAAAACAAATTTCATGTCTCTGAGTAGGTATGTGGTACCTTACGTTCCCGCGTCGGGGGACACGGGAACGTAAGGTACCAGACAGACACGTCAAACTTATAACACCCCTCTTTTTCCGTCGGGGGTTAAAAAGGGTAATTGTTATATTAAGTGTATACTTAATCGTTAGATTTTACTTATACATACACATATATATTTCATGTAAAACTAATTAACTTTTCAGACTTGCTGAGTTCAAACCTATGTTCGTTGCGTGGTGGTGAAGAAAGGTTGTCGTTCTCTTGTGTTTGGGAAATTGATGCGAATGCCAACGTTTTGTCTACTAAGTTTCACAAGAGTGTCATAAAGGTAAGGATATTACATGCGCCCCTTCTAGGGTTCCTCGTTCAAGAGGACGAAAACCTTGTTCTAAAAATTTACTGTCCCTTTTTCAGTCTGTCACCAGGTTAAGCCTGGTGACAGACTGAAAAAGGGAAAAAGTTTCACAAGAGTGTCATAAAGGTAAGGATATTACATGCGCCCCTTCTAGGGTTCCTCGTTCAAGAGGACGAAAACCTTGTTCCAAAAATTTACTGTCCCTTTTTCAGTCTGTCACCAGGCTTAACCTGTGATCTCCCTTTACAGTCTAGCATTTATTTTACAGACTTAAATCGATTCGATTTCTTTACAGACTCCGCTGTCTGTCTGTCCGTCTGTCACCAGGCTGTATCTCATGAACTGTAATAGCTAGATGGTAAAAAAAAACAATGACCAATTTTGAAACTAGGTCTCGGTAAAAGACTAACAGTGACTATTCATGCTTTATTCATCGTTTACAAATCCCGACTTCCGCGATCTTTTAATACATTGGTAGTCGCTTACGTAGGGCAACTTGTGAAAAATTTGGCTTGACCTCCGTAAATGACTAGACATATAACACTTTCAGTCAGCTGCAGCAATGACATACGAAGAGGCTCAAATAGCGATAGATTCAAGTCGAGACGACGAGATCGCTCGCTCGTTGCGCTCGCTCAATTCGCTCGCTAAAAAGTTGAAGCGGAGGAGGTTGGATAACGGGGCGCTGTTGCTTGCTTCGCCCGAGATACGGTTCCAGGTTTGTACTTAGATATATGTATCCGCCATCTTGTGGCAGCGGCCATCTTGGACTTTCATTGATATTTTAAATATACAAATACACAACTCTTTTATCATTAAAACAAAATTAAATTGTCTTACTTTGTCTTCAGATAAAGTTAACTTTGTTCCTAATTTGTCCACCTAAAAAGATAAGTCGGTGGCTCTGTAGAATGCGGCTCCGTGTCATTATTTGATTGAGTTCCGTCTATGAATATTTTAAAGTCTGTGTATAAATACAGGTGGATTCCGAAACCCACGACCCAATAGAAGTGCAAGCTAAGAAGATGATGGACACAAACTCGATGGTAGAAGAGTTCATGTTGTTGGCGAACATTAGTGTGGCGGAGAAGTTGGCGGCGGAGTTCCCGCAATGTGCTTTGTTGCGGCGACACCCCGCGCCGCCGCAGAGCTTCTTTACTAACTTCCTGAAGGCGGCACAACAACAAGTAAGCACTATCTATACTATGTATCTTGTAGGTATCTATTTATTTTTTAAATATTTATTTATTTTTAGTTTTAATAAGGTTTGTATTCTATACTATTTTATATTTGAATACTTATATCGAAGCCAATCTGACTCAATTTCACTTTGCCTACTGCGCATGCTGTAATAACCTTCTCCATACAAAGGTTGCCTGGAAGAAATCGCTTTTAGCGATAATCACTGGCCAACAAAAAAAAAGAAAATGTTTGTTTCCTGTGTTTTTTTTTTGTTTCTATTTGAAATTGGCGCTTATTTTTTAAATATGGAATTACTTTTTCTCTAACAGCTTTTGTTTTTGAGTTGAAGCAAACTACCCTCATTTACTATTTTCACATAAGATTTGTGTTTTTTATTGGACACTGAATTATATTTTGTTGCTATTGTCGATATGGCTTCGTCAAGAAGATGTTGTGTGATTAATCCCGATTGTTTTTGCTATATTTGTGGTGAATATGTATTTGCAAAATATCGAAAACCTATATCCGACTTTGTAAAAACTGCGTATCATCAATACTTTAAATTAAAATTGTGTAATCAGAACAAGCCGTGGGTTCCTCATATTGTGTGCCAGAAATGTGTGGTATGTCTACTTGTTAAAAATTATAGTAATAATAACACCTGGGTGTTCATGAAATTATAATTCTACTTACGTTATAGTATAAAAGCTGATTTTTTTAAATAATACTTGGGTAATAAGTAGATGATGTTTCCTCATTAGCCAGACATTTTTGACAGTTCCAATCCCTTGCCAGACAAAGGAAAGTCTGTACCTGCCAAAGCCACTACAAGCCAAACTTCATAATAGTCCAGCGTTCTTACCTGTGTATAGGAGCATGCCCTGACAAACTTTCAGCTTTTATAAGATAACGAAGGTCTGGGGTTCACGGGCTCTTAGTCTATAAGGCCGCCCATTTGTGCAACGTTTTAGTTTTAAGCTTTATGTGTATTTGTCTTACATATGTATGTTGTTTTGTATATTGTTTGTTGTGCAAATATAGCGTTAATCTATCTATATATCTAAGTGGAAAAACCAACTAAATTGAAGCTCCATGAAGAAATAAAAAAATCCTTCGAATAATAATTAATGATGTTAAATAATCTAAAAACAGTTAATAAAAATAAAAATTATGTGTACAACATACAACGCCATCTAGCCCTGTGGTAAGCTTAGTTGTGTTACGGTGACCAAAGACAACTGATTTGATACTTATATTTAATTTTCTTTTGTAAATAAATTTAGTCAGATACATATTATTCATAGAGAACTATACCAGACACCAATATTTTATTAAGCATAAATACTTGCCTGACCTGGCGGGAATCGAACCCGCAACCTTCTGCATAGCAGTCGGGCATTCGCCCACAATAATGTAGGTACCTACCCAAAAAACATATTTACTTATCGGTCAAATTATTTTCTTAATTTATATTCTTATATAAATAAAATACACAATACCGTGACAGGGATGGCTCTAGTGAATTTCAGATGCGTAAAAGAAGGACGTAACATGCGACTATACGAAATTTTAGATGAAATCAATTCATTGCTAATTACAAAATAACTACACACATCAACACCGTCTAGGGATATTCAGAATTTCTCAATTTACTCAAAAATTGTGTTTACTAACAAACAACATGTATATATTTTTGTAAAGCCTACTTATCAGACTATGATTTAGAATACAACAAAATATTGTTTTATGCTTAAATATTTTTTTATTTAAAAAAACGCAAAAAGTGAAATAATGTTAAATTTAAGATAAAATGTCTATCTAAGGAAAAAAATAAAGTAAAACGAAATGATTAGGTTTTTTTATTTGAAGTTAAAATTAGTAGTCAGTGAAACCCCCCATGACGTTAATCACGGCCCTGCAACGGTTTTTTATGCTTTGAATCAGGTTGTCAATATTTTGCTGCGGAATATTGTCCCAGGTCCTGCTAAGATGCAAAAAAAGTTGCTCTTCAGTCGCAACATTTGGAGGCAAATTCCTCAAAGCCCTTCTTTGAAGCATATCCCACGCGTGCTCTATGGGGTTTAGGTCTGGTGACTGCGCGGGCCAGTCTAAGACCGACACGTCGTGCTCCTCTAGCCAGCTGGTCACCACTCGCGCAGTGTGCGGACGGGCGTTGTCGTGCATGAGCGTGAAAACTTGGCCCATTTGCAGTCGATGGGGATAGATTATTGGTGCTAGCACATGATTACGGTATTTTTCGGCAGTCATAGTGTTTCTGATCCAAACGAGGTCTGTTCTTCCACCAATACGAATTCCCGCCCAAACCATAATTGTTCCGCCATGGTATGGATGGACCTCCTGAGGGTTTGCAGACGGTTGTCACGACCAGAAGCTCGCCATACGCGTACTCTACTTGAATCAGGATGAAATCCGAATCGGGACTCATCGGTAAACAACACTACCGACCACTCGATATCTTCCCAAGGCAAATGTTCTCTAGCCCACTGTAATCTTCGCCCACGATTTCCTCTGCGTAGTGCTAGAGTACGAAGCGGCCTGCGAGAATGAAGGTTAGCCTCGTGCAGTCTTCTCCTCACAGTTTGGTCACTGACAAGCACCTGGTGGTCTGACTGGAGCGTTTGAACCAACTGCATGGCCGTAACATTTGGTTGTCTTCTCGCGGCCACTTGCAAAAATCGGTCTTGTCTTTGGGTAGTTATCCGCTTTCCGCCTGGATGCCTTTCAGCCACTTCACCAGTAGCACGATAACGTGACCACAATCTTGATATCACGTTTTGTCTTGTTCCAATCTCCTCGGCAATACTCCGTTGAGTAGCCCCAGCTTGGAGCATTCCTACTGCCCTTAACATTTCGTTTCTTGTTAAATGACACCGCTGCATGATGCACACAGTTGTATTAAATTGTAATTAATCAAAAAAAAATATTAAAACTTCAATTTGTTTAAACAAAATGCTTAAAACTGCGTTAAGTAAATTTAAACCTTCGAACTCGCTACAATAATTGCCGCGCTAATCTTATGTTTTTAATTTATTAAAATTCAAATTTGGAATCATACAATAAGGCCTACACAATAAGGTTCCATTAAAATATTTTTAAATCGGCCAGTATTTTTTAAGTTAAAGAACTTTATATAAAATATCCCTAGACGATGTTGATGTGTGTAAAAAAATATATCAAACAATTGAGTTTACAGATCATAAGTAATAATTATAATCTAATAAATAATAATTACTATTAAATACCGGAAGGGTTCTATTCTAAAGTTATTTACTAAACATCGTTAAAACGCAAGTTATTATTTATTAATTTTTTGAATACGCATGTTGTTACGTTTTGGAGATCAAGCCATATGTATTATATTTCTAGATTATCCTTATTTCTACCACATATGTGCCATGAATAGCGAATTGACTATGGTGAACTATTAACAGTCCATATAATATACACTAAACCAGGGGTTCTCTAACTTATTTATTATAACTTATCTATACTTATTTACTTATTTGAGACGCGCCTCCATTTGACTATAAAAAAAAATCCGCGCCCCCCGTCTTTCAGTCCAGATTATCAGGTCAGAATAAAAAGAATTAAAAAAGTAGTATTCAATAACAAAATAAGTATTTTTATTGCTCATTAAAGTCATACAAGGGATATAAGTACCAAATACCTTTGATACCGCCCGTGACGTGGCCCCAGGGCCGGGGCCAGGCTGATAAAGTCCTTAACATTCGCCCACTGAGGAACAATATTATGTTCTTGACAGGCGTCAATATAAAATAACTTCATTGGTCGTATCGAGCAGTCTAGAATGCATTCTCCAGGTTTTTATAGCTGACTACACCTGTAAATATCTCTGCGCCCCCCCTGGGGGGCGCGCCATCCACTTATGGAACCCCTGCACTAAAAATTATACCTACCTATTCAACTTGCTCAAAATTAGGTTTTTTGCCAAGATCACTCTGTATTTCTCTAAAAGTTTTTCCTTTAGTCTCGGGCACAATGAGAAAGATAAAAAGACATAGAAGTAGGGAAAAACTTCCAAACATCCAGAATGTGTTAGCTGGTCCTAAGACGTTCATCCAAGAGGTCATGTATCGGAGGGTAAAGAAGGCTGTTACAGCAGTGGTCGCTAAGCCTGATGACAAGCCGACCACTCGAGCTGGACCTTCGAATAGCTCAGCATACAGTAACCATTGCAGAGATCCGACTCCTGTAAAATATGATGCATTATACCATACGCTTTGCGGTATAATCTAAATAAACCCACTAAAAGTTGGGAATTAATTTTCTCACCCATTTTCAAAAATATAAAAACCGATCACAATTTTTCTTCAGTAATGTAACTGGGGCGTCAAACCGCCATTGTCTAGGTATATTTTTTCCGATATCATATCTGATGGCGATACGAAGTGCGCCCATTCAGGCCAGTCAGGCTAATCTGGATATCTTATATCTATATCAATAAAATGCTTTGTCCTGAGTGACTGACTGATTGATCTTAATAGATCAATCAGTACTATCTAAAACTACTATCAGCGGTTTAGGCTGTGCGTTAATACGCACAGCCTAAACCGCTGATAGTAGAGAGCTGAAATTTGGAGAGTGTGTTCTTTACATGTTAGAGACATCCGATAAAAAAGGGTTTTTCGAAATTACCACGGGACTTATGCAGGTGGAATCGCATGATCCAGCTTGTCTAACATAAAAGTCTTGGGAAAAATCGTAACTGTATGTTACGATTTTTTTGTACTTAGTACCTTTACCTGCATTATAAGAATAAATGACTACAACAAGCGAAATCAGCGGCAAATAGTTCAAGAATCCAACTGCTCTGTTATTTTCGGTAAGGCGGAAAAATACTCCCAAGGCAACCTGAAAAAGTGTTTTAATTTGCTTTCAAGTATTTATAGACTTAATGTGCTTCTTTTATTACAATTGTGTATAAAAGATAGAATAACATTTATATAGCTAAACATAGCTATTGACAATGCTCTACTGTGAAGGAAAACATCGTTATAAAACCAGCGGCTTAGATTGCCCCAAACGTCGACTAAACTGGGAGGCTGGGCAAGCCTACTTCATCTAAGTAAGTCTAGATCCCGCGAGATTATCGGGATCAAAAGTAGCCTATGTCCTATCTATTTCTATCTCTATTCCAATTTCATCAAAATTGGTTCAGCGGCTTAGACGTGAAACCGTAACAGGAAGACAGAATTACTTTCGCATTTATAATATTAGTAAGATTTCCCAACACTACACAGCTCTACAAATACCAATAAGTTGTTGACACTTTATAAATAAGAAGTCAAAAATTACCATGCCAGCCGTGTATCCAATCAAAGAAATGCACAGCACAGGTTTCCTTCCAAATCGATCAGAAAAATATACAGTACAACCGCATGCAACAACTGCAATCAATCCTGATGTAACAGAGGATATTTCCGGACTTAGAGACGTGTTCGTCATTTCGAATATAGTCTGAAGGAACGCAAGAACGTTGTTGTATCCCGCCATTTGCGATAAAAATGATATAAATACCACTATACAAATCGATTTCAGTACAATTATGTCTTTAAAAATCTCTCTTTTATTAAGTTTTGTTTCATTGTTTGAAGAGAATTGTTTAATTTCATCTAATGCAACTGTTTCGTCATTTCTGAGGAAAGTTAAGACTTTCAATGCTTCTTCTTTTCGACCTGTAACGTAATAAGAGACTGCGTTAGTTAGAGGGTTAGAGACATAGACAGGGTAAGGACAGGCCTTTTGGAAACAGTGTATAGAAACTAACAAAGATTTGCAAAGCGTATTACATTTTAATTTCCTGCGTACTGACAAATACGTAACTACTGTGGAACGAAACACAAAAAAAATGTTCAGTTAACGACTGTCAAAGAATTAAATTGTCTTCCTATTCGTTTTGCATTGAAGATTTTCAAGTTTAGGGGTTCAACGTTCATTTCATTATTGAATCAATAATTAATGCTTATATTTTATGTAAATTTAATTAGAGTTTGAATTTAGTGACCCACTAGATCGAAATATATTACTTTGACGGATTATTATCGACAAAGGAATATTAAAGAATTGTTTAAAATGGCGCAGTATTCGTTTCTTTTATAAAATCGAATAGTAGGTATTTGAATTTCAACATAGATCCAATATAATCGGTGATCGATGTCATTATTATCGCCTTACCTTTACTGTGCAAGAAGTACGGACTTTCAGGTAAAAACAAGAAAGGAACAGATGTACAGACGATTATAGATGTCAAAACAATATTTAATGTGTTGTAAGTTACGTAAGGCCCCACTACAAGGATTACCAATGTTCCTAGACAGCTGCAGATTTGCGATATGGTACCCAAACCACCTCGTAGTTCTTTCTGGAATAAAAAACCCCGGTCAAATGCTAATTTGTTAATAACGGTTATTTAAAGATAATGTAACCCAAGTATGTATTCATTGGTTTAGAGATTAAATCAAAAGCTTCTTATTCAGATATCACACTAGGAATTATAAGGATTATATAAGGGATTAACCTTAAAAGAGGTCTGATAATAGACACAAAACAAACGTAATTCATAACTCCTGTAATAATATTAATAATTGTTAAGTATGTTTATTTTAGATTGTCATTACAGTAGATTACAGCTTCAGCTTTGTCAAACAAAAGAGTAACCATTTCGGAATGTTTTTTTCATAATTGTTTTTTGTCCTTTCCTTTTACTATGAAGTGTTCTATTACTTAATTTACATTTACTTGCATGGAAAAATACACTGATTTAAAAAAAAAAACGTGTTGTTCCCGGGATATTTTCATCAAAAAAAACTTGAGAGTTGTCAAGGGACACCCGGATGGAACTAAGTTCCTTTCTATGAGAGAGAGAGAGAGAGAGAGAGAGAGAGAGAGAGAGAGATAGATAGATAGATAGAGAGAGAGAGAGAGAGAGAGAGAGAGAGAGAAAGAGACAGAGAGACAGAGAAACACACGCACGCCGCACGGCTTACAACTACAGCGAAAAGTGTCGTTACAACTTTTGGTCTTACTTATTTCCGTCTAGCCCCCTTTCGCAACGCGCGATAAGGAACTTCGTTCCAATACTTACACTTGCAATCTCCGACGTGTAACTGGCGACAACGACGATCATAAAAGCGTCGCATAGGCCGAAAAGCACTCGGGAAAGCAACAACATCCACACGTGGTTTGCGAATATTATAAGAATACATGATAGAAACCTAGGAATACAGGCTATTACCATACATTTCTTTCTGCCTACTTTGTCTGCTAAGTATCCAGTCAAAGGCAAACCTGTAAAAAAAGTAAAATTAAATCACTTTAAACATTGCTTTAGAAACGTCTTGTGCTAACTTTGAGGACTACAAAATGTTAACATTAATTCGACGGCTCTCTCTTTCTTTATAGGTCTACAGAAAAGTTCGTGAGGAAATATCTATCTGCACAATAACTTCTGTGTAGTAAAGTTTAATTACGCTACAGTTAGGAACAATCGTTCCGGTATAAACGCATCACAAAATAAATCACTGTCTAAATAAATATTATCAACATCAAGGCTATTATTTTATTTTAAGTAAAATTCTTTTTTTAGGGTTCCGTATCTCAAAGATCACTTTGTTGTCCGTCCGTCCGTCCGTCAAGACCCTTTATCTCGAGAAAGGGAAATTCAAGCCATTTAATGAGGTCTACGGTCTCTATTAGTTGTATAAAAACAAGGTTCTGAGTCAACACGACAAGAATATATGGGCAAATTTGGATTTTCGCGAAACCTTGTAGTACAAGTACTAAGTATACTAGTACTTGTAAAAACCTAAGTATACCAAAATGCCAATTAATTTTTACCTTTTTTTATTTTTCAAATTTATCCCTTTACTTGTGCTGTAATTTACAGCCTGTAAGACCTTGCTTTCCCCAAAATTTATAAATCTGGGTCAACCGGAAGTACCATTTATTTATATATTTTTGGGTCCAAAACCTAAATGGTGTTTCCCATAGATCTTAAACTACGAAATTTGGCAAAAAGCAAGGTCTTGTAGCACAAACCATCATAAATTCCAAAAAATGATTACTGGTCATCAAGTAGGTGTACGGATACGGTTGAAAAAAAAACTATAAATATAGGGAGGCGTACCTAATAAGTTTGTGTATGTAGTCCTCTGAGTTATAATTATGAGCTCACATACGATTCAGAGGACTAGCTTATTTGGCACTTTATTTTATTTGGGCGGTAGGTATAATAGGTAGATAGACCCTCAGCGCGTGAGTTTGACTCACACTCGACTGGTTATTTTAACATTTAAATTGGATATTTCGTTCCGTTTCGTTTCGTATCACGAGAATACAAATCTTTACCGAATCTTTTTTCTTTACTAAACTATCGCGCCTCGCTCGCAATATGATGGCTCAGTCGAACGAATCTTTTAAAAATACCTAAAAAATTCAAGGTCCCGGGTATTCATTCACTTATAGTTTTAACCCACAGTTTTGACAACTGGCCCTAGAGACATGAATTTTGGAAGCGTATTTTTGTGATACTCGTAACCTATAAAGATAGTTTTAAGATGCCAAAGGGGGTGAAATGTAATCGGAGTGCGAGGAGATGGAACAGAGTACAGGGTTGAAGGGGAAAATAAAGATAGGGGAGGGTAACAAGATGAAAGGAAGGAAATGAGGAAGACGGACTTTTAGGATGTTGGAAGGAGAGAAATAGATACCCACTTAAGTCCGCTAAGTCTAGATTTTTGCACGGCATTAGCTAGGTGTTCGAGAAGTTGTCTGCAACTGTTGGTCTATATAATAGTCTACATAACGCTGCAGCTGCTACAACTGAGATAATCATATCTTACCTAAGAAATCCACAAGAGAACTGATAGACACCAACCAAGAAACCTGGTCCTCCGTCAAAGTATCAGATAGTACTGTTTGATTTTTGTTTGTAAGTAACACGAGAGCAGGTGATAACCAAACGAAAGTCATAATAAATTGGAAGGTTGCCAAGTTAGCTGGAATAAGAAAAAAAGCAGTTCATTATTTTTGTAGGGAGTTGCACAGTTTGGGACTAGCTGGCTCTGTCTATATACTGGTATGTATATAGACAGAGCCAGCTAGGTATGTACTGGTATGAAAATAGCTGAAAGGTATGAAGGCTTGGTAGGGAACACTGTGCAGCTTAGTCAATTTTACCTTATCTTTACTATGTTAATGCACATTTTTAGGGTCTCGTCACAGTGTTTCATAGTCTACAAAAAACCCTTGTAGTTATGTCTCATGTCCGTCTGTTAGCGGTTTAGCTCAGAGCTAGGTATGTGAATTTTCTTTGTAAGTAATGACAACAATACAGTCATCATTACTTACAAAGAAAATTGTAGAAGAAAAGAATCTCACTAGGCGGGGTTCGAACACACGGCGGCGTTTTAAGTGTGGGTAAACACTTTTAGAAATAATATTCAAAGATAAACTTACCAACAATAACGATAATATATTGTTTAAATATTGCACTCATTTTTGCACACACCAACATTTTTGGATATTAAAACAACCTCGCTTTTCTGTTTAAAATTCAGTTAAGTATGATAATAAATTTCAATGATTATTAGTGATATTTAGGTAGACCGGCTTACTTACAATGTAACAGACGCTGTGTAACTAAAGTAATCTAATTCTAAGCACACATTGAATTAAATAAAGCAAATTCATATTTTAGGGTTCCTTTTTCACTAACATAACTTCTCACTTATATTGTATTATATAGACTGTCGTAAGTACAGGATTTCTTAGTGCTAGAGTTTTAAATCCTCTCTTATACGGTTATTTTATTTATAAAATAACCATTTTAAGTTTATTTATCAAAATGCCTATCCCCTCTAAGAGGCGGCATGTTAACAATGATTAATTTACTAAAATTCATGTTATACAATACCTAAATGTAATGATATACAAAAAATTATAATATACATTTTGTCGTGGTATTGAGGTTATGAACCCATAAATTTGAGTCAGCATAATTTGTCAGTTTCAAAACAATTATGTATGTACCTAATGAATAGCTTTGGTATAAAGAAAACTTAATCTAGGTAAGTACTACTAAAATAACCTACAAAAATTAAGTTGAAATTCAAGTTGTTTAAATTAAATGTACTTTTTAACCGACGGAGGAGGTTCTAAATTCGTCCTTATATTTTTTAACGTATGTTTGCCGATTTCTCGTAGAAGACTTGGTCGATTACTCTTAGTTGCTATGCTCAAACAGGTGTCATGATGAACCATAAACCTATCCCTCTTTTCATGTAGTGGTGTGAATCACCTAGTCATAGAGTTTTTAGGTCGCCCGAAGGCCTCTAACTTGACCTAACGGCTGCTATCTGCCATTGCTTTGACAATCAACTATGACAGGCTAGTGAGCCAGTAACTTGGATCGTCCAACCTTCAATGCTATTCACTGGCTTCAAGTCGACAGCAGAAATCTGCGCCGTGTAATGAACCAATGTAAGTGACGGTAAACACACCGTAGATTTTAACGCACCTATGATTTCAGTGTTCAAATAAAGATGCTCGGATCTGGGATTTTAAACTATATAGTTTATCTCTAAAACAAATTGTACGTGTTAATATGTAGAGTTATAGAGATAAGGTAGATATTCTTTTATTATTGGCTAGCTGTGACCTGCAACTTTGTCCGCGGAAAGGTACAAACTACAAACTACAAACTTTAAAGTTTCTACTATAGATAGATGATATTTATTAGATATGAGTTTTCACAAAACACATTACATAAACAAAAACTTACAGCTAATTATAACAAAGGAACAATGAATGGCCTTATCTCTAAAAGCGATCTCTTCGAGGTAACCTTTGTAACGTGTTTTCTAAACATTGTTAATAACGATATTGGTACACAGTACTTCTTTCTTGCATTTTTTTTCTTGCTTTAAACTCTGTATAAAATTGAAAGTATTAGGCCTAGACTTTTAGGCTGTAAGCAGTCTATCAATAAAACACGGGACGTCAGGCAGATGTGAAACATCGACTCGCTACGTATATTATATTATAACGTGGCGAGGCTTCGTCACGGCCTGTATCGCCATGACAAATTTTAGGTTGACCCTCGCTTATACATGTTTCACATCAAAAATAAGACAGTTACATTTGCATTTATTAAGCACGATGATTTATATTGATGATGTATTTGTGTATCATTGTCCAGGGTTTCGAACTCGACGTGTCCACCAACAAATCGTTCTCAAAATCCCTGGACTCAGCCGTGATACCAGACCGGCCGTACTTCAACACGTTGCTCCGAATAATGGCGACGCGCTGCATGCAACAAGCCGTCTACTTCAGCAGCGGAACGAAGGCGAGAGATGACTTCTACCATTACGGGCTTGCTTGTCCTATTTACACGCATTTTACTTCGCCTATAAGAAGGTACGTTTGATTCATTTATATATCACTAGCTACTAAATCATTGTAGTAAATAAAACACGCTGTGTCAGTATTTCAACGCAGCTGCCTTTCAGATACTGACTAACTGGACAAATCTCTGTCAGACTGATCTATCATGCTAATAATATAGCGTACACACGTAGCAACCTTTCGGTATAACGGCGGAGGCCTCTGTACAGTGAGCTGCTCAGTAGAGCGTCGTCAGGTAACAGGTATAGACAGAACGTTTCCCCAAACATTGTACTAGTTTGGTTTAGATTTTTCTTCTGTTTTCGCAATGTTGGATTGAAATGAACTCATTTTTCGGTTGTAATTGCGTGCTGTTTGTTACTTTTAGCATTGTTTCAATGCTTAACGTTTCGAGATTTTACAGGCCTCTTCTTTAAGATTGACTGAATCCTTTCACAACCTTTAATACTTTATTTTTGAATCCCTTCGAGACCTTTACAGGTCTCTTCAGGATTGACTAAAGAAGAGCATTCCTCAGAATTGACTGATGTAAAGGTCTCGAAATGTTAAGCATTGAAACGATGCTAAAAGTAATAAACACCAAGCGATTAAAACTAAAAAATGAGTATAATTTTAGTATTCGGTTTTCTTAAAGAAAAGCCTTACAATAAAGAATGAATCTATCTAGACATCTAACAACTTCTTACACTGTATGCCTGCCTGTATGTCCTCAGATACGCGGACGTGATAGTGCACCGTCTGCTGGCGGCGTGTATCGGCGCGGACAGCACGCACGCGTCGCTGCTAGACACGCGCGCCGCCAGCGCCATCTGCGACAACCTCAACTACCGCCACCGCCAGGCGCAGTACGCGGGCCGAGCCTCCGTCGCGCTCAACACGCATGTCAGTATTACATTACATTTATTTCTTACTAGCTGCGTCCTGCGGTTTCACCCGCGTAAGTCCCGATCCCGTGGGAATATCGGGATCAAAAGTAGCCTATAGCCTTCTTCAATAAATGGACTATCCAACATCGAAAGAATTTTTGAAATCGGACCAGTGGTTCCTGAGATTAGAGCGTTCAAACAAACAATCAAACAAACTCTTCCGCTTTATAATAATAATAATAATAGGCCCGCAGGGCACCTTGAGGCGAGGTGTCGGGGAGTAGCGACCCCGCGGCTTCCCGAGCGCTCCAGGGGGAAATCACCGTTCCTCACCTCCGGCTTGCCTTAGTTGGCTGGTCGGAGTGAACACTGACGAGGAAGCGGTCCCCCGCCTCTGGCTTGCCGCGCACCGGCTGGTCGGAGTGGAGTCGCGAGAGCAGAAATGCTCGGAGGATGGACACCTCACGTCAGTGATGAGTTGGCCCGCTCCACAGGATTACCTAGGATGGTTTAAAATCCGGTGATCTTGTCCCCTGGCTGTAATTTGCACGGCTTAATTAGGGTGGCCCAGTTTGTGAGTTGGCGAGTCTCCGCCTGCCATTTTTGTACGTGTATTTTTACATTGTTACGGCAGGCGCCATAGTCCCCATAGTTCCCTCCAGTATCCAATCCACTACCAACCCATTTTCATAGCCCAAGTAGTTTTCATCCGTAGTTTACACAATAGTACTATCCAAACCGGGGCTTGTCATTGGCTGCATTTTATAGTGTAGTGTATAACCGCCGGTTTGGTGTCCTATTCATACTTTGCGATTAAAATTGTGACTGAAACGGGCCTCTACGTGTTGGCTTCGGCCCCACGCACGCCTTCCAAATGTCCGGGGCTCCATAGCCCCGTGAAACGGAGACGTTACAAACAATATTAATAGAAATAGATAATAGATAGATAGAAAGAAGATAGATAGATAGAAGATAAACATGGGTATACATAATATGTATGGTTGAGATAACTAAAGATCAGCCATGCTTTACCTTATTGGCATACGAAATAACAGTAGGTAGTCCGGTTATTTCATGCTTACATTGTGCCCTTCTAGATCAAATTTGATAAGATTCTCGGGACTTTATACAGTTACCCAGCTGTCATACTCATACTTTTTTTTTCTCGGAATATATTATAAAAGTGACCGGTCACACGACTTGCCAAAACCCGCCTAAAAAGAGGCAAAATTGCATACTATTACTTCTCTCTTCTCATCCGATCCGAGCGATGTTCCCGGTTGCATCCCTTTCAGGAGCCTGGGGTCCGCTTTTGATTTGATTTTGTGTAATTTGATTTGGGGTCGACCGGCGCAGTAGGTAAGTCATCATTGACCATACCTTCTGGAAATAGGCGCAGGTCTTAAGGTTTGCTAGTCTTCCCCAGATCGCTTAGTCGCCTTTTACGACACCCACGAGAAGAGATGGGGTAACCTTATTCTATGCCGGGGCCACACGGCAGTATACTATTGTTTCTTTCTACTATGGTATTATTTTCCGTTGTCAAGTTACCATAACACAAGCTATGGGCCATAGGTCTAGATGATACTGCATTAGGGCTGGAGCACACCGGATGCGTTAACGTTAACGTAAGCGTAGACCTGCACGTACCACTGAGTTGTAATGTATGAAACTGTATGAGACAGGACACACTGCTTGCGTCGTCTACATTACGCATACGCGTCCGGTCTGCTCCAGCCTTTGTGGTTTCAAAATAAAGGGTTCCGTACCACTATCACAATTGGATACGGAACCCTAAAATGGTTTACAACAACCAATTTTTAAATTTTATAGGAAAATATGAAATATTTATCTTCGATTCTTACTCCCATCAAACGACCGAATCACTCAAAAAAAAAACCTTGGCACAAAGAAAATCTGAAACTTATAAGAAACTCTTTGGTAAGTAAGGCAGACTGGTATATTTGACAGATAGGGCAGCCATTTTGAATTCCATGACCAACTCGATTGGTCCTCCTGTCCCTCCTGTTCCTGTCCTTCGACTCCTTGTTATTTTTGAAACACGTTTGTTGTATGGGAGCCCCTTTTAAATAATTGTTTTATTTTGTTTTTAACCCCCGACGGAAAAAGAGGGGTGTTATAAGTTTGACGTGTCTGTCTGTCTGTCTGTCTGTCTGTCTGTCTGTCTGTCTGTGTATCTGTCTGTGGCATCGTAGCTCACGAACGGATAAACCGATTGGAATGTAGTTTTTTTTGTTTAATAGGTGTCTTGCTATGTTTGATCAAAATCGGTTCAGCCGTTCATAATATATGTTGGTTGAATCTCGGAAATAAAAACCGAATGTTTTCAAACATGCCCGAGTGGGGTATCAAATAAAAGAGCATGACTGTTGTGACAACAATATGCAAGTTTCATCAAAATCGGTTCAGCCGTTCAAAGTATATGTAGGGTCAAACTCGGAAATAAAAACCGAATGTTTTCAAATATACCCGAGTGGGGTATCAAATAAAAGGACGTGACTTTTGTGACAACAATAAGCATGTTTCATCAAAATCGCTTTTACAAAAAGGGTGAAATAAAAAAATTATTAGTATTTGTTGTTGTAGCGGCAACCGAAATACATCTTCTGTGAAAATTTCAACCTTCTAGCTATTACGGTTCATGAGATACAGCCTGGTGACAAACGGACAGACGGACGGACGGACGGACAGACAGACAGACAGACAGACAGACAGACAGCGAAGTCTCAGTAATAGGGTCCCGTTTTTACCTTTAGGTACGGAACCCTAAAAACTATTATGTCATTGTTAATATCATATCACGGCAGGCGTAAGGTCATGACATGTTGTAATACATTGTTTATATAATAAAAAGGTGTGTTATAATAATCATTGGACAATGAACTGCATATCTAGAAATGTTCCTTTCACAGCTACTCTTTTAGAGATTATGCAATACACAGAAAGGTCGTTGGTTGTTAACCTCTGTTACTACTTTTCTTATTACGGACACAGTTACGTAACTGTATACTATTGTAATAGAAGGGTTACTACAAGATGTTTTAGCAGATTCTTAACTGCTAAAAAATTCTCCTACAAATTCTCCTACTCATTCAAAGGTAGGCCTGCTTAAGAGAATAGTCTCCATTCTCTTTCTCCATACAAACGTAGTTTAAATTTTCCTCCCTGGATAAAGACATTAGAGCAAATATGTTTATGCCATAAAACCTATATCTGTCATGACAATGAAATGAAAAAAATAAAAAGGTAGATGCATAGTCATGACAGATATAAATTTTATGGCATAAACATATTTGCTCTAATGTCTTTATCCAGGGAGGAAAATTTAAACTACGTTTGTATGAAGAAAGAGAATGGAGACTATCCTCTTGAGAACAGCACGGTTACCTAAATGTCGATATCACAGAGATAGATATAAAACGTTATTTGTCAGCAAAGAAAAGTAATCTGCTTCTAGTGATCGGCGAAGCAGTAGTTTATGACTATTTCATTACAACACAAATTAAAAGTCAACAAAATGGCGTTACCGAAAGAAAAATAAAAACCGGCCAGGTGATAGTCGGACTCGTGCACGAAGGGTTCCGTACCATTATCACAATTGGGTACGGAACCCTAAAATAAACACTGGACCAAGCGAAATCTTTTTTTTTTCTGTATTTGTTGTTATAGCGGCTATAGAAATACATAACCTGTGAAAATGTCAACTGTTTAGCTACCAGGGTTTATGAGACACAGCCTAGTGACAGACGGACAGACAGACAGACAGCGGAGTCTCAGTAATAGGGTCCCGTGTTTACCATTTGGGTACGGAATTAACATAGAATTCGATTATGTAATGAAAATCATATCAGGTTTTCTGCTTTTCACGGCAGAAAACAGTTCACTTTAATGCAGTTCGTAATTTGCGATTTTTTAACACATCGTGGAGGGTTTATTTATAATATCAGTGTAGGTACATAAATTATTGAATTGTTCTGAATTTTGACGTTTATTTTTTCTTTTTCAGATATTGTTCAAGCAACGCATAGAAATCGAGTCCGCTGTAGTTTTGGCCGTGAAACGTAACGCCATTCAAGTTCTTATACCGAAGTATGGACTTGAGGGCCCTATATACTTGCCGCCTGACAAATTCACTTATAATCAAGAGGTAAGTCGAATGAAGTTGGAATAATTAACTAAGCCTTGCAGTCTCTCTCACTTAATTTACTTTTAATTTTGTATTCTGTTACCTGGATCTAAAAGTATATGGCTACTGTACCAGTCTTAAGAGGATAGTCTCCATTCTCTTTCTTCATACAAACGTAGTTTAAATTTTCCTCCCTGGATAGAAAGGTGGAATAAAAAGGTAGATGCATAGTCATGACAGATATAGGTTTTATGGCATAAACATATTTGCTCTAATGTCTTTATCCAGGGAGGAAAATTTAAACTACGTTTGTATGGAGAAAGAGAATGGAGACTATCCTCTTAAAGGCTGGTACAGTAGATGGTTCAGCAGTACAGACTGAAAAGGTTAACATTCGTTAACAAGCCGAAGCTTCCGACAAAGAATGGTGGTGGTGGAACGGTGGTGGAATCACCAGCTTGAGTTGTAACGTCAACCAGACTTTGCCGTCCTATTTTCTTGGCAAGAGATCAAGAACCGTACGTTCTTTACCATCTGGTGAGATAGTTGTCAAACGCCTTAATATCTCTGCATATAAAATTCAAAGAGCCTGAATCACTGGACTTAGAGAACTGAAATGAGGTTTCTTACTGATGTGTCCACTATGGGATTGAGAGATCCACTAAGAAAGGGTTTTTGTCAAATCCCGCGGGTTCGAGACTTACAGGTGAAGCCGCAGGACACTGCTAGTCAAATATAAAAAAAAATGTGAGCCGTCACGGGAAAATGTGATTCCATCATAGGTAGGTAGGTAGGTAGGGATGTATACTTATAGCGGGGCGAGGCGTTGCCATGGTCTGTATCGCCACGCGTATTTTTAGGTTTACCCGCGCCTACAGATGTTTCACACCAAGAACACAAAAATGCTGTTCATAAAGTCCTGAAGAATAAAATAAAATGATCTCTAACTTGTTCTTTCCAGGAACACATCCAGAAATGTGGTGACGTCGTTCTAAAAACGTTCGACGAGCTCACAGTACGGCTCAGTCTGGATAGTACCAACCTTCAACACCGGCGACTGGCCTTCCAGCTCATACAACCACATATACCCGGCTTCAGCTACGTGCCCGAGGGCGGCCAAACCATGGACGTCGATACACCAGGTCTAACTGAAGACAAGAAACGCAAAGACATCCCTGTAACTAAGTCTAGTAAGAAAAAATCTAAGAGAAAATAAAACGTACGTATTTGAATAAATATGTTTCTTTTATTCTATAAACAGTATTTTTTGTTAACAGTCATTTTGCGCGTGTTTTTAGCGCTTTTTATTAGCTACCTGACTAGTCTTAACACTAAGTGCCGTTGATGCTTGTAGTTAGAGCGTGTCTTGTCAGCGCTGCTTTCTTAAATAAGTGTTCACCTATTTAAATAATGCCTCAAGGGCAATCATTTTCGATTTTTATGATGTTTTTGCAGTATAAATTACTTTATCATTTACTAACTACTTTAGCTGCTATCGTAAAATAGTAATTGTTGTAACATATAATTAGAAATATTATTAGGGAAAAATACATCTTCAAAAATGCACTCGCGGCGAGGCTCGAACTCGTGTCTATGGGTCCCGGGTTAACTGCACTAAAAATCAAATTGCGAAATAGAAAAATAATTGCTGTAATTGCTTTCAAAGTAAATAGGTGAACACATTTCTACGAAAAGAGCGCTGAAAACACGGTATTAAAACAAACATTAGAGTACTTATATCCTAGAAGCACAAACGCGCAACTTACAAAATATCCCCCTTACTTATAAACGATTACTAAGTTTATGTAAAGTTTGTTTCTGCCTGTCAACTTTGAAACTTCATATCACAGTAAAAGACAAACGTTACATAAACTTAGTCATCGTTTATAAGTAAGGGGGTAAAAGTATCGAAACTTAATAATGCGTAACACGACGTCTCATCGGAGGCGGACTGACAATCGTCGGCGCGGGCGGCCGCAACGCACCGACCGTACTCCCCACTACCTCCTCGGTCTCTTCTGCGTCAACCTGTGTGGTTACTATAGTGGGTATGGCGGTGGATTGGGCCGCTGCCGCTATCCGCGCTATTTGTTGGTCCACTTTGGCTATGAGCTGGTCGAGAGCGAGAGGCCAGCGCGTCGCGGGCAGCGAGTGCGAGGGAGACAGGCGCGCGTCCGTCATTACTGCCAGGCGGACTGTGTCGGCATATTGAATCACTGTTAGAGACATACCTGAAATTAAATTAAGATTAGTTAAAACTTGTTAAACCCACGCTATTTGTATACTAACTAGCACCCTCCCGCGGTTTTACCCGCATAAGTCTTGATCCTGTGGGAATATCCAAAACCCTTTTCTTATCAAGTGGCTTCATCATATAAAGACTCATTCTTCAAATTTCGGATCTCTATTGATGGATCAAAGCACAGCCTAAATCGGTGATAGGGTTTAGGCTTTGCGTTGATCAATCAGTCAGTCAGGAGAAATTATTTTAATATACAGTTAATATCCATTTTCTGATCACCATAACACAAGGTTACTTAACATGGTGCTAAATTGATAGAAAGATAAACTTAATTAATTAATTGTTAAACGAAGGGAGGGAGACCTTTCCCTATCAATAAGACAAAACTAAACTTTAACCAAACATTAAAAAAAATCGCGTTACTTACTAATATTAGCTTGAGGCGGTCTCCAATAAACAACAGCATCGACAGTCTGCCCCCACAAAGTATTCCGCGGTCCCATATCCAAAGGCGCATTCACCTCTGCGTAAGACACCGCATATTTCCGTGAGAGTGCGTTTAGAGTCAGTCTCGCTAAAGGCGAGGGTATTGCGCGGGTCAGGGCTCCGCACCGGGCTTGTGCGGCCCAAGCGCCGGCCAACGCTCCTTGCCGGGTACAAGCTTGTTCCACTACCGAAGCGATGCGACGCGGAGTTCCTCCCACGGGGAGAGATAGACAGATCATACCTGAAGACCAAAATTGCACGAAAACATGTAAAAATAAATGACAAAAACACGTATAAAGCTAAAAGAAAATATGAAAGTAAAATAAATGACTGCTCAGCAGCAGTGTTTTCCCTTTTGCATTCTGAAATATACCTCTAAAGCACATTTATTTTACTTTTATTATTTTTTTGCTTTATACGTGTTTTTGTCATTTGTTTTGATTTTATTTTTACAAGTTTTATTTATAAGAACCTAATTCTTTAAAAGTCGATTCTATTGACAGAAATCCAAAAATTAGTAATTTAATGCATTTTGGGATGCTTTTCTGCTCATTATTCCGAATTTTCTCACCAGATTTTCACCAAGATTTTATGGGACCAACTCGGGACTCTCACCTTCCAAATAAAAAAGAATTATCGAAATTGGACTTCTTACTGCGAGAATAAATCTACAATATACGGGTCGAATTGAGAACCTCCTTCTTTTTTAAAGTCGGTTAGGTCGGACACTATTAATAATAATATATCAACATCATCTTCAAAATTATAGTACATATTTCTTATCAAATTGATAATTTTCCATGTCTTACCACCAGTTTGTGACCTCTGATATTTTCTCCCTTGCCCTTCTGCAAACGCAAACAGGAAATCTTCCGTAGCTGCCCTCGCTGTTGTCAAGATTACATCGGGGTTGTTGTTAAAGCTTTCTAGAAATGTTCTTAGAGCTTCTGTTGTGGCGTAGAGAGCAATGTCGGTGCTGGAGACGCCTAACGCTCTGGCTGCTCGTTCTATGCTGATTCGAGAAACTGGCCTGGACCAAGCTGCTACCTAAAATACACAGAAATGTTAGGATACCTTACTTATATTTTTGAAAAATGTTTAAATGTTTTTCGAAATTCCCACGGGATCGGAACTTATGCGGATGAAACCGCGGGACACAGCTAGTCTAATCAAACATCTCATATATAGGTAATATGTCTTAGAATATTTTAATTAGAGAAATGCATCATCAAAAGTCTGTTTAGTCGATAAACATACAAAAGAAAAAAGCATTCACCTTGTGACATGGATTCCCGTTCGGCAAACAGGAGGCACAGGTTCGAATCCTGTCACGAGAGATTTTTTGATGATGCCTTTCTCCTTGTAAAATATTTCTAGTAGAATGCCTTGAGGAATAAACATAAGAAATATTATCGACAAATTAATGCCTTAACTCACCTTTCTCCCACACAAGGACACTGTTTGCAGTAAATGCCTCTGTCCGTCATCAGATTTTACAGTATCATTCCACAACTGAGCTGGTGCTCTGTAAAGCTCCACAGCTCCCCTCCAAGCTTCCCCAGTGGCCCTTACGCACAACTGCGCAACTTCCGCATATTTCCACGTCATTGTGTTCCCGCATCTCACTCGCCCAGTCCGTTTCAGTTCTAGAAGAGCTGCTAATTCATCTTTTACTCTTATTGGAAGTCTGATCAAAGTACGCGTTGTTGACAGAAAAGCTCTGAATGTCCGTGACGGCCATTTCCTTGGATCAGCTGTTACTAAAGGTGATATAACTATCTGAAAGGAACAGAACATGTAAGGTTTTCGATATAACGAGTTGTTCGTTAGTGGTGCAAGCTAATATATTCCTTACCTTTGGTACGGTTAAATTTCTTCTTTGGCATTCCCTTTGTAAAGTAGCTAATAGTGTAGTAGCAGTGATTGGAGCGTCAGATCCATTCCTTCCGTTAGTCTTTTTAGTCAATTCTCTTAATGCGCTCACACTTGATATCAGAATAAGGCCAGCAACATGAAATGCTCCAGGCAAGGTTTTCAACGCTCGTGGACTCTCAACTGGATCGTATTCTGACACAAACTCATTCCACGTATTTGATAAGTTTTCGTTCAGCTTTCCCCATAATTCAGGTATTGCTGATGGAGCTGGAAATAATTTTGTTAAATGGCTTTTCTGTATGTACTCTTGTGTGGTCGCCCGTTCGCTAGGGTTTCCTCTTTGAACGAGTAACAAATCTCCAATGTTGATAGACTGGCTGCCGCTTAAAAGTAAGTGATGTACTCGAACTAGGACGTAATATTTTGCTTCCGTTGACGTGCAAGGTATGATGATGTATTGCCACGGAGGTTGGTCGCTCGGAAAATATTTTGATACTATTTCACTAACATAATCCTGTAAAAAATGAGATTGTTTTTGTTTATTTTCTTGTTCGAAAGCTTTTAAACAATTGAGAGCTCCAAATTTCCGTACAAATAAGTTAAAATGATGAATTACCCCCTGAAAAAGACATCGAGATCTTTTACATGGGTTATTTCATCATTGAAAAGACGCCGATAGGTATTTTCATCATTCAGTGGACAGTAAATAGGCCTAAAAAGAATAACTAAGGAACACGAAACTACCTGAATATTATTTTCCCCGACTGACCGCCCTCTATAGACAGCGTTGGTCACAATGACGTGGTTCTCCAGTCTGAAGTTGACGTTCACGTCCCAGGCGTAGTTCCCCCAACACGAAACCAGCAAATGCCGCATCCGAGGGAACATGAGCTCGCCATTCTTGTCTCGTCGGTCTATAACGTGTTGCACTAACTTGTTCTTTATGCGTTCTGGGTCTAATGTTCCTGGAAAAATTTGTATTTTTTTCTTATTATGAGTCTTTCCCTAATAATCAACCTCTTTTTTAACCCCCGACGGAAAAATAGGGGTGTTATAAGTTTGACGTGTCTGTGTGTCTGTCTGTCTGTCTGTCTGTCTGTGTATCTGTCTGTGGCATCGTAGCTCACGAACGGATAAACCGATTGGAATGTAGTTTTTTTTTGTTTAATAGGTGTCTTGCTATGTTTGATCAAAATCGGTTCAGCCGTTCATAATATAATATGTTGCTTGAAGCTCGGAAATAAAAACCGAATGTTTTCAAATATACCCGAGTGGGGTATCAAATAAAAGGACGTGACTTTTGTGACAACAATAAGCATGTTTCATCAAAATCGCTTTTACAAAAAGGGTGAAATAAAAAAATTAAATTAAAAATTTAAAAAACCCCCGACTTAAAAAATCTTCAAAGTTAAAACAAAACTAAACTTTAAAAAGGCAAAAATAATAACCCGAAAACAAATTTCATGTCTCTGAGTAGGTATGTGGTACCTTACGTTCCCGCGTCTGGGGACGCGGGAATGTGTCACAGAATTTGATGGTAACCGACCCGTGCTTATAGTACTTTTTAAAGTTTAGTTTTGTTATAACTTTGAAGATTTTTTAATTCCCTCGTCATTAAAAGGTGGAAATAGATGGGCAGGCCTTTATCCAGCAGTAAGACAGTGACTGTGAATGTACTAAGATTGAGGAAATTCCCGGTTGTACCTAAAGCTAGTCTAACTTGTGAAAATTATTTTGTATCGGGAAAAAAATATTTAGTGGAGTATGTAATACAATTTCAATTGAGTATTTCAAAACTGACGTAACATTAATGAAACTTGTTCAATTCACATCGGTACCTACCCTTCATAGATTAACAATATCTACCGACCTTTCGCCCAGTTATCTCTAAATTACCTTTCACTGAGAGCAGTACGTTGATGATCCCTTGGTTTCTGTGTGTGTCGAGGAGTGATCGCACTGTATCTGTCCTTATGAATTCGAGATTTGGATACCGACTTGATAGAAGCTTTAACCATAGATGTTTGCTGAAGTTTACAACTGAAAAATAAATAATATTGATTTTATTTTAAACTGTTTCCAACACTTGGCAAAATTAGTCTGTGGAAAAGTGTTTTCCAAAATCCTGCAACCGACAGTATTTGAACTTGCTACCCTTACAAATCAGTTGTATGTGTCTTTCCGCTTGCACCACAGGTGCCTATCGATGTAAAATCGAGGACTGCATTGTGTCGTATTTTCAGCTGAATCCAGTCGGTTGCAGAACTTTGAAAAGCACTTTTTCAGAAATAATATTTAAGAAACGGCTCCATTGTGTGTCTTTGAAAACGTAGTAATAGATAGGTAGGTACGTCTTTCCATATCGATTCCTTCATTTTCTATTTATTTAAATACTAGCTGCGCCCTGCGGTTTCACCCGCGTAAGTACCGATCCCGCATGAATATCAGGATAAAAGTAGCCTATGTGTTATTCTAGGTCTCCAGCTATGTCTAGCTATGTTTATTCCAAGTTTCATCATAATCGTTCAGTAGTTTTTGCGTGAAAGAGTAACAAAGTCACATACATACATACAAAATTTCGCGTTTATAATATTAGTAGGACTGTAAAACCCTTAGGTTACCTGTGACCGTAGTACTCGTAGTTTTAGTGTCGTAATACCTACGTCATTTATTACGTTACTTTACGTTATTTTGGTTTTCCTTCCTCAGAAGATTTTGCGAAAGCACCTAAATGATGAATACACCTTAGGTACTTTAGGTAACAACTTATTACTTACGTTTGGTGTTAAAAGTTATGTTATTTAATTAATACTTATAAAATATCTATGTCGATAATGAAATTTTATAGCCAATATTTGGTTTAATTTGTCTTGTTTTGATTTTACAAGTTAAAAAATGTTATAGACAAATACAACTCATACATAACATTAAGGACGAGGCGACTCTTACCATTTCCATACATTCAAATAAAACGGAGAAACATTTTTCAATGAAAAAATGTTTCTCCGTTTTATTTCATTTTGAATGAATATTTTGAAAAACCTTGTGATGGGGACCCTTTAAAAGTAAAATCTTAATCCGAATAATATCGATATTAAGGTAGAAAACTAAATTTTTCATAATTTATTTTGGTATTAAGTTTGTATGTTTTTATTCTCTTTGTATAGTGGTGTAGCTCACTTAGCGTTAGAGTTTTCAGGTTGCCCTAAGGCACCTAACTTGACCAGCAAGTAAGTGAAATTGGTACATAGTTTACTTGACCAAACTGTTGTTTTAAAACTTATGTTTTAATTACTACTTAGTTAAATATCATGAAACAAACATTATGGCACTGTGAGCACACTATGCCAATCAATTGGAGTGATCATAAGCCTAAGATAGTTTTGTTCGTTATTGGCTATTCGATTGTTATAGATCAAACAAATACGACCATTTCAAAGAATATTAAGCACACTAATCAATAAAATACTTACAAACATACGATATAGCTAATGCAGGCAATGCAGACACGGCGACACAGAATGCACAATACGTGTAAACCTCCTGAGCTATGCGTGTGCGCAGGTCCGGTGTCTTCCCGCTCGCCAACATTGTGTTTCTGCACTTCACTTACTATATCATTTGTATAGAGTTAATCCCTTGTGCTGTTGATTTTGACGCTGTCGATACAAAAACGAAAGGTCATTGAATTAAATAAGTATTTGATAGTAACCGTAACTGACCGGAATTTCCGATAACATATGACATTGGTTACATTAACATAGTTCAGTTATCTTTAACGAAATTACCTACTGCTTTTATTTTGATATCGATGTTTTAGTGTTAGCTGTGGGCGAAGAACTGCAACGTTGTGTTACACGTTATTCAGTATTCGGTGACCTCGATATGTTATGAAATCCGGTGCAGCCGCTTGTTGCAATTAAAGTTATGATTACTGACAATAACCCACTTATTGTTTTTTGTATTTTTACTGGTAAAATCGCTCTACAACAGTCTCTAAAAAGTTTTTTTTAATTTGAACAAATATAGAACAGGCAAACGACACAACAGAAAAACTCAATATTATGTAGTAAACAAAAGTAAAATATAAAAACGCAAAGAGCAGAGAAATAGCTATTAAACTAATATACTTAAATAAAAGAAATAAAAATTCATAAACAAAAATTTACACAAACGGAAAACTTAAATAAAGATAAAAATAAAATAAAACATAGAGGCAAAGAGTAAAAATAAATTGGTAGAAAGGTGAAGGAAATAAAACAAATTAATAGTTCATTTAAAATGAATAGTTACATAGAAAGTCTTCCTCTCAAATAAAATGTGCTTCCATGGCTTCCAAAAAGACAAATCTTTTCTTTACAAAAATGTTATCGTGGGTATACAAACAGAAAGAATAATTTAACTGACCTACATAATTACCTTCCAATTTCTTCATTCCAACTGATAATTTTCGTTCATAACACTACAACTATATTATCAATTGAAGGTTAATTTATTTATTTCTCAATTTTGGTATAACTAACTGGTTGTTTTGGTAATTTTTATTTTGACGGACAATATTAATTGTTAGGTTGCTGTTCCCAAACTGCTTAAACTTTCACTGGCTATCGCCGCGGAGGCTTTGCATGTACTATAGCATCTTTCATTCAAATTTGTATGGTTATTACGTTGCTAGAACTGGTTTGATAATTTAACATTGACTTTTATTAATCTTGCTGTAATTAATTTTAGCAATGTAACAATAATTTACGTCATCTTACGATGTTTATTTAATTTTTAGTTATTTCCATTACATTTTCTGATATAATGGGTATTACAAAATAATATTTACATTAATTTATTTTACGATGGCTAATATTTTTTTTTTAAATTTTCTCTCTACATTGTTTATTTTTGCTATTATACCTAGAAAAAGTAGTTTCTATCAAATATATTTTTTGTCAATTATGATACCACTTCTTTTTTGAATTGCAACTATTTTATTGTTATGTACTTTTGCAATAGGCAAAAGGTACAAATATTGCAATTAGTTGAACAATTTATCATAGAGGCGGATCGTCAAGTCTTGACTCTATTATCTTGTGACCCTTTGAGATAACAATAAACACGTCATCTCTCTCACATCATATTTCAATTTCACTGGAATTGTGTATCTGATACTTTCCCTAACAATATGTTTGATTCTAATGTACCCTTCGCCTTATAGACCACACATCCGTATTATGATTAGGGGCAATCTATGTGAAAGTTCTGTGCTTTATCAAAGATGTTGTTGTAGGTATTGAACATTGCTTTGTTATGATTTGAAACAAATCCGGCATTGTCGATCGACTGATATCGTTTTGTTTTCAAAATAAATATGTGTCGTCACTTTTCATGAAAAGAGGGGTTTTGAGCTCTATGGATTTATTTTAAACTTATAACCAACTCAACAAACTATTTATGTATGAACTCAGTTCCATCTTGAATTATTTGATGCTAAAATGGATTTTTAAGAATCCTTTACTAATGATTACCAATCGCCGCCACATCAATAATTGACCAATCAGGGAATCGGATTCTGGATGTAGCGGAGTTTGATTCTAGACGACACATATGTTTTATACAGCCAATGCCCAATAGTACCTTGTGGTTTTCCCCGTTAGTTCCGATCGGGATGGTCCGTCGTAATTTTAAAGATTTACTGTCAATTTTCATCTAAATCATTAAATTAATTATTTTAACCTTTCAAGATTTGTCTGTCGTCTGACGATTGGTTGCCTGGAAGAGATCGCCCTTAGGCGATAAGGCCGCCTACTGTGCCACACTACTTTTAGGTTTTCTTTATAATACTTGTCTATAGGTACTAATATTATAAAGAGTTAACGTTGGTAACAATTATGTATTTTCCGGGTTATCTTATCTCTGAAACTACAGAACCGATTTAAAAAATTCTTTAGAATTAGATCTTCACCAATAGAAAGTAACATTATCGAGGAGTAACTTAGGCTACTTTTCGTCCCGATATTCCCATGGTATCGGGACTTACGCGAGTGAAACGCGGGATTCTGCTTGTATTTTATATTCAACTTTCAATACCAACTTTTAAAAATTTGAAGTCCTGCGTGAGTTGAATATAATGTGTAATTGAAAATTTTGTAACACATTTGTTGCCTAGTTCAATAAAAATACAAAAATCTTTGTATGACTAATGGATATATTACACAGCTTACGTTTTAAAAACAAAGAAATTTAAGAAAAAGCAGGACGGTTAAAATCTCAAACAGATTCTCTTCTGGCTCATATTTAAAGTTTTTTATAAAATGAAAGATTGTTTTAAGACACTGATAGAGCTTATTTATAAAATCTGGTATTATATTTTAAACCCTAGACCTAAGTTTAACATTGTAAACTCGAAAAGAGTAAGCTGTTGAGACTAAACTATTTATAAGAACTTTGTCACAGCAAAACTATAAATATTTACTTTACAAAAATCTCATTCATTTTAGAGTAGGTAGGTACACCAACCTTTTGTTCCGTAAGCGGCAAGCAGAAGCAAACAGACACAAGGATCCTCACACGTCTCTCTGCTATGGTCGCACTGTCCAATTGACTCGCCAGTAGTTCTACTCTTATCAGACGCGACCAAGGTTCAAATGAGATCCACGACACAGAATATATTGATAATACGTACTTTATTGTTATGTAAAATCTATTAATTATATTTTTATTATCGTTGACTTCTAACGTCTTCGTCGTAATGATTAAATGCAATGAATTTGAGTCAGTTGATTTCGTTTTAGAATTCACTGTATTTTATTTATAAAAGTCTACATTTAATAAAGTTTGCCTGTCTACTTCAATTTTAGTTGATTCTTAAGATTTCTTTATAAAAATCTATTTTATAATTAACTAATCATGTTTATTATTGTTCTTGTACTAACAATCTATTAATCTATTGTTGTAGATTTAATCGCATTTGTTATTGGGGTTTAGAAAGGTTTCTGTTTTAACTGTTCAGGGACTTAACGGTTCCTATAGTTACCTACAGGCAGGCTTTGTCTGTTAGTTTGTTGCTGCAATGACTAATTATTGCATTCGTTTTATTTTATTAGTAGCTGCGGGGCACTGCAGTTAGAACGCGTAAGTCGGGGTCCCTCGGGAATATCTAGCCTATGTCTAATTCCAGTTCCCCAGCTATCTACATACCTAGCCTTATTAATAAACGTAGAGTAAGGTTGTAGTGAGAACATGCTTTGTCTTTTTCCGTGACAAGAACTTTCAAAGTTGACAGACAGAAACAAAAAGTCATAAAATAATTCTGACCTTACTCCACGTTTATTAATAAGGCTACCCGAGTTTAATGTGAAGGAGCTACAAACACATATAGTATATTATACACTCACGAACTTTCACCTACGTAGTACACTTTAGTAGTTTTATCTCACTTTTTATTAGTAGTTTGACCTAATTGGAAGAATAATGAGCATAACTTAATATGGGCTGTTCGTAGATATCTTTAAAAGCTTCTTTAATTATTTCAAAGTTGATCAAAAACGAAAATCTTGAGAATTTTTAAATGAATTCTCTAATTAGAAATGATACCATTAACTGATGAGAATTAACCTTATTAGTGAAATTCTTAATGAATTAAAATTAAAATGTGCTCCAATTAACGCTCTACTAATTAATGTATTTGGGTAAATAACTACTTTTAAAAATAAATATTTCCATAACGACTCATTTCTTAAGCATATCATTGTTTACATTCACAGCAAAGCGACTTTATTTGGGTAGTGATAAATAAACAAATATTGAACGACATCATAATATGATATTAAGCGCCATCTGGTTAAAAACTAAGCAACTCGTATCGTTTTTTCGGATCGTTTTTTTTTTATTTGATATAGGCCTGCGTTTCATCACTATCACACCTGATGGTAAGTGTAGATGTAGTCTAAGATGAAGCACGCCGACTTAGATAGAAGTAGTATTATAACGCGCATTATAACTAGGTTTCACGAAAATTAAAATTCAGCCCCACATTTCCTCCAAGAGTTCCCGCCAATACTCCTAATCACACGTTGATCTTTTTCAACTCTTTTGTACCAAGTGCTCAAAAGAACGTGGAACCAATTTTAGGCGTTACTAGGGTTCCGTAGCCAAATGGCAAAAACGGAACCCTTATAGATTTTTTATAAGCAGTAGTAGGTACACCCTACATTATACAGATAAGTATCGTTATTGTGTTCAGTGGCAGGCATCGAACCCGTAGCCATCTGCGTTGCAGACAGATTTCCGATATAATAAAACCATAAGAATCAAAATTAAAATTATTTATTGAAACAACTTCAATGTTTAAATTAGATATTAATATTTATACTAAAGCTAACCGGTTTCAGTATTATAACTAACATAGGAAAGCGCAATACAATGAGTTATGATGATAAAGAAGTAGCCATAAGTCGGTATGCAATAAACATATTGCCAGAACGTTTAGTCACTAAATACAAATATATTCACGGTTTGGTATCAATATAGGATACATGAATTAGGCGACTATTTCTTATCAATACTTACATTATAGATCGACAAAATGCTTTAAAAAATGACATCGGAATTATTAAAATGCCTTAAAAGCGAGTGTATTTTTGTACCTATTTGATACCTACTGTCCTAAACAACGTTTTACAATAGCAAATTATTATTACGAAATACATTAATTTTGATAAATGTGATATAAATATACTCTACATGTTGTTTGATTAATTAAAGGGAAGATACAAGGATCGAAATTAACAGTAGTTCTTACAGCCACTCTTATCACATTATCAGCTCTATCTAGTTGTATATCATAGAAAATCTAAGATACAATTTATCGCCTGTATGTATACAATTCATTGTAAATCAAATCTACAAAATCAGTTTCTAATCTCAAGTCAATCGACCGTCATTCATTCATTATTATACAGATAGGGTCATAGAAAGAAAATTTTGAGAAATAATGAGGGAATTTCAGTATTCTAGACAAGATGACTTTGTATGGATTTGACATAAACCAACGAAAAGTCTTTTTTATAATGTTGTTGGTATTAGTTCAAACCCTAGGAACAAAAAAAATGATGATTACCGATTTTGATGATGGAAGTCATCCTGTCACCCCTAAACTCCTGTTCCGAATCACTCGATAGATGGCGCTTAGATCTAGTTCTACTTTATTGTTGACATCAAGATCCAATTTTCACATTAAATCAATGTCACGATCAAACATTTTATTGAGATAATAAAAAGTAAATAAACAAATATTGATTTTAAAATGGCTAATTTAAATATTTGATATTGTTTGATAAATTTTGAAATACAGAGTAAAAATTATATTAGTTGACATTGGCAATTTTACTTACTAGTCATAGACAGTATGTAGTATTTTAGTATGTTGTGAGATCGCGGTGACATCTATCTATCGAGATAATAAGAAACCAATCGTCGTTAAATTCCCTCATTAGAAGACACAAAACGTAGTCAAATTAAGTAAACGAGTATTTCATTAAACATCGATACAATCGAATAACAAATAATTACGTGGATTACAATTTGGCATCGATTAACTAAACGTAGCTTAATTAATTGATTAGCCTCACGTCGCGGTGATAAATGCGAACAAGCGATGCTCTACCAGTCCCTTCACACGTTGATCATACAGATGTACCACGGCGGGAATCGAATCCACAACCTGCGTCATAAGGAGCTCGGACTCGTCAATTTGAAAGTTCAGAATGAGACACTTCACTTATTGAATCCAAACGTATTCAAACAGCGCTCGCTTTGACATGCTTCGTGGATATAAACTTATGTTCGATGGACCGTCTCGGAATACCGCTCACTTTCTTCGGTGAAGCGTTGTAATTGATAGAGGAAGGCAAGGATTTGTACCCTCCATCGGAACTGTAGTCAGTATCGGTTGAATGCGAAGTGAGGCCCGGACTGTGTCGAGCGTTTACACTCTCTTTGCTACTAATCCGGCCGTTGTACAAATCTCCGTATGAAGTATGGTGCTTTATTGAGGATTCTTCGATGACGGGTTTCCGTGCGAGCGGAGCGGGATGCTCTGTTGAATACGTCTGGTGTTGGAAGTTCTCTATGGACCGAGATCGGCTTGAGTATAAAGTCCTTCGATCTGTGTCACCAACCGAAGAGTCTCTTTTGATGTATCGCCGGTTCTCTGTGTTCAGTGCTTGCAGGTACTTGGTACCGACTCGGCTGTTCGTCTTGAGTTGCACGGTCGCGTTGTCTTCACCGTTCACTTTCCTTGCACCACACTGACATGTTTGGTTCACTACGTTCGTAAGTCTCTTTGTCTTTTGTGCTTCACTGTACGACGGCAGCTTCCTCGTGTTCGGTTGCTCATTCCAACTGGAAAAAGAAACATAATTATTATGTTGTACGCTAAGAACCGGTTCCTGTATTTTAAATATGATTCGGTTCAGTTACGGATACGGATACTAATCTCAGAAGGTTTTCAAATGTTGTGCAAAAACGTTCTGAAACTTTTAAAAGCTATAGAAATATTCAAACGTCTTTTTTCAGCGTAATTTGAGGTTCGTCTCGTAGAATCAAATCTCGAATCGTATTTTGAATATAGGAACCAGAGTAACTTCTTCATTTGGTGGTTTTGTGAATGTATTTACAGTCTGAATATGATGTTAGTAGTGTTCTATATACTCTCACCTTTAAGTTCTGATGAGGCAGCGTGTAACACAGAAAAATGTTTCATAATCAAAGTACATTAGGAATCACAGTTGAGTAAAAGGCACACGTCTACCAACAGACAACCAACAATACTACTCTCACTCTGAAAAGCCAATCGTTTACCGCGAACTTTAATACTGTGTTAATAAGTAATGTATATAAAAACATGCCTTGGGCTCGAAAACTGTACATTATCGGTTTAATTTAGCTAGCTAAGTAACGTTAGTGTCGACGGAGTAAAGTGAGAAGTGAAAACCTCATGCGGGGTGTCACTTGAAGAATCTATGGCAGTATTCATCGACGTCACTATCGGAGACGAGGTATAAGGGCTCTCCTTGGCCCGGCGTCGCTTCATACTTGTACAAGAGATGCAGTAAGCACAAGACATTGACAGAACACAAGAGGCAAACAGCGAGCAAGCAGTCGAGCCACGCTACCTGATCCGACGGACGAACACGCGACCCCAAGTGGAAACTGCATACATCATCAACATTCCACGATCGATAGCAACGATCCAGAATCAAAGCAGCATGTGAGGAATTAAGAACGAATGAACATATTGGACGGGGTTATCAATGAACGAGAACAAATTATAAATGCTTTGAAAGAAAAGTTATTTACAACTATACACCGTATCGTTCAAGTATTACGTAAGCAGAATTTCAACCCTTCCCTCTTTATACTTGTCAGAAAAATAAGCATAGTTTCACCGATTCCTTTAAACTATTATTCGTTCACCCAGAAATTATCGGGTGAACGTAGATACTTTAACTGTGTTAAAGCATCCTTCATTCTTAGGTGATTCGCCCTTAAGTGAACGAAGCACCCTTTGGTAAATATGAGTTTATTTTATAATAGCGATTCCGATTTATTAACTTTTGGATAACTTTGTTTGTGCCTCCTCTTACGGAATACTTGAATAAATGAAGAAATGCTGCTAAATGAAGGAGATGCCGGTGAAGTATGGGTAACCAGAGTGGATGAGCCAACACACATACCTACGTGTCATATTTTATTCTTGTGGTATCTCAAAGTGACGATAAAAATAGCAAAGACCCCACTAACCCTCTTTGGTGCTCACGTAATACTTGAATGACTTCTACCCTAAATTAAGATGCCCGTGAAGTAGGGAGAAATAGAGAAGGTGATCCGACACATAGACGTCGGAGCGAATGTCATCTTTCTATGCATGTAGTCTCTAAATACGACAATCCAGTGATTCGTGACAATGTTAGATACAACACAATGACTCTTTGTGAGAGCGGTTTCTACGAGCGATTTACAGTGTTCTTTGCATTGTGATAAATAATACGAATCAGATAAAGGGGATACGTTTGTAGATAAATATGAATGCAGTGATCTTATGAATGATTTTAGCGATGCGTGGATTAACCTAAAACAAAATAAATGATACATACCATAAATATACATGTAAATAAATAGAAAACTAGGTTGTGGCAAGAACTATAATATTAGGTGTAATTAGAGTGTGGCAAGTAACGTATATTGCGTATGATGTTACCTCACTAATCCTGAATTGTCAGAACTCGTTAACGAGGCTGTCATTGGCGGCCGCAACTGAAATGTACAAAACACAGTTTAAATCTCATTTTATTACACATAGCTGCGTCCCGCAGTTTCACCCGCGTAAGTCCCGATCCCGTGAGAATATCGGGTGAATGTAGGTTTGTAATGGTGAAAGAATATTTGAAATCGGCACAGTAGTTTTTGAGTTTATTCATTACAAACATACACACACACACAAAAATACAAATGTTTCCTCTTTATAATATTAGTGTATATTAAAGTTCCTTTTAAATATTCAGGAGTATATGGAGGGATATATAATAGTGTTTACAACAGACGTTACATAAAATGTAATATACTTAAATGCAACGATCTGAATAAATAACTTAGGTACACGTTTAAAGATTGATAAGTCAAGGATTGACCCTTCGGGGTATGTCTGACGATATTCGACAAACACTAGATATTCAAATAACTTAAAATGTATCAAAGAAATTAGAAATTAGAAATAAAATTACCCTACCTACTTTCGGATGTATACCCCTTTTCACAGTTACAATAATAATATGTGTTACGCATAAGTTATTTGCAAAACGAATAAAACATAATTTAACTATTATGGCATATTAAAAAGTTTATGAATAAAGTTCGTGATATGTAAATGAAACAAGTTATTACTACTTCTTTGTTAACATAAAACCAACAATGACCATAAAATCGATTTGCTGTACGAGTCACGGTTTTACGCTTTAGATAATTAAATGAGAAAGTGCATAAAATGTGCATGTATGTATGTACTTATGTATTAAGTAACTGATAAATTACTTCAAAGAAGCATCAGTTTGAGTCTAATTGTTACTAAAACAAGCAGATTCAAAACAGGTAGAATAAAGCTGGACAAATATCGAGTTAATATTAATCATAGAACTGGACTGGTCTCTATTAGAGACTAGAAGGAGAAAGATCGCCTGATAGTGATCCATTTCAAACTCGTCTCTGACGGACGAGCTTCACCAGTTCCAAAGACAAACTGTTCGGGAAATTACTCGCCCACCTTTTAAAAAGATGGATGAAAACGTCGTTCTTAGAATACCCACATATAGGTAATCTTAGTTATTAATATTCTTTCAGCGTATTTGTAAAGATTATTTTAACAATAAAACTTGACGTTTGCATATTATTGCACGGCATGTGTCTGATGCAAAATAAATGAACATTTTATTCAGTTTTAACCAGTTAAATATACCATAAAAGTAAATGATCCAATCCATATTATATCCACATTAGGTAACAATCAAAATATTCAGATTATAAAGTGGCTTTTAACCTTTCCACTTCCGCGATTTAAATTTAAATTGAAGTTACACAATTGTAGCGAATTTCTTTATCACCGATTTCTTTTGAGTACCTACCTACCTAATAATATGTTTAAATGCTTAAGCTCGCACTTGCCAATACGTTTGAAAAATGGCAGCGAGGCGAGTATTAAACTTGCCGCTTATGCTTTCTGTGCAGATACACTGCCATGTCTATGCAGATTTCAAAATCACCGGAAAAAATTAGTTGAATTATTCCTCGGAACATCATAACCGCGATGTAGCGTATATCTCACCCTATCGGTCTGTGTTGCAACGTTGCAGGTCATGTCGTCGTTGCGCGGCTCGTGGTTCTCCGCCATTCGCAACATCTGTTGCTGCAACACACGCACTAGTCGGTCGCGCTCCTCTAGCTGACCCTGAAATATTTTACGTTGCATATTAACAGACATAATCGTGAATTATGGATTCTCCGCCCGCTCAGTTTATGTTCTGTCTTGTCTGAAGCTATCCTACTGGTCCTACGGTACTATACTTATACAGATTCTGAGAGAAGTCCAAGCTTTCGTCTCCTTGTTAAGGTAGCATCGCAAGCAATCAAAATCGTCCTAAAATGGCGATCAAGAGTGTATCCAAGCTCCAGATGGTCCTACAATATAAAAACCCTTGTTGCATTAACATTGTCCCAAAATTCCAAGGAAAGGAATCTGAGGAGTGACATTGGAGAGGCATACGTCCTGCAACGCCTAAAACAACTGATCAGACAATATATGTTATAGTGTCCCCAACTACAGCCAACCTTTAGGCATCCAGCAGGGGTCCGCTGTACCGTCAGGCCACTCCCAAGAGTAACCGCCCGGGATCAGTTATAGACAGATCGTGTCCCCAAACGCCAATGGACATATTATGTCCTCCAGTGGCCAAACAGGAAAACTAAAAAAGAAGAGGTGAGAAGTAAAGGGTGCCTCACCTGCAGGTAGAGTATCTGTCTGCGCATCTCTGCGCAGGCGTCGGGGTGGAGCGGCGAGGCGGGGGGGCGGCGCCCGTTGCCGCGCGCGGGGCTCTCCGCGCACGCCGCTAGCAACGGGTCGAGAGTCTCGCTCTGAAATATAGGAAGAAATCATTCATTTCTGGAGTTCTTTCACACGGTGGATGGTACAGGCCCCAGCAAAAAACTTTGAATATTTTGGCGTTAAAGGAGTAAATTCGTGCAGTACATTTTACATGCGACTTCTATGAAAAATCGACTTCTGCGCATCCACCATTTTATTTCCAGATGTTTGCAAGGTTGGTGACAGGTCAGACAGGCTGCCGGCCGTAAAAATATTCCCTGATCTTTTGCAGTAGGTATGGTCAATTAAGACCACTACTGTGCCAACACCAAATGATTTGGGATAAGGTTATCTTTTGTCTTGGCTACTTTAGTTGTACCTTAATAGTGTTATTTATCAATTTTGTGATTACTGGTTACTAATATTTATTAATTTTGAGCTATTTTACTTTTTATTCTACAATTTCTGAAATTTGATGGTTGATTACACATCAATGTATTTAGAACTAGAATCTACCTACCTAAAAAGTTAAGTAAGGTTTCACTGGGCCTTTTCCGCACTGAGCCTCACAATTGGGCCATTGTAAGTGGTTTTTTAGAGGGATTAAGCAGTAAGACGCCACGGGATCCTATTACGGATTGGCGAATATCCCATGCCTTCGGACCGTGGTGAGTCCTAGGACATGTCGGCTTCCTCACTATGTTTTCCTTCACCGTAAGAGCGATTTTATTAGCGCACAATAATATCGACCTACCTAATTACAACGTCATACAAGTTAAGCACCAGTTACTTAGTTTCTATTTTTTATTTATATTTTTTTTCTAAGAAAACGATTGTTTATCTGTTTAAGTTTTTACCCTTTTGTTGTCTATCAGAATGTGTCAAATGTGTATCGCTGACGTTTTATTTTTCTAATTTTACATTTTGTTAACTCGGTTCTAATGGTTGCCTACAAGACAGGCTTAGCCTAGTGTAGGGACCATGGAAACATCTGTGTATATTTTTGTCTTTGGAGTGTTAATAAAGATTTTTATTATTATTATTATTATTATTATTTATGTAAATGTGTGCTAATTGCACTTATGTAAAGTTGTTTGCGTACAGTAACTTGTAGCGGTCGTTTACTGTATCTATATTACGATGCAGTTTGTAGGGTTCCGTACCCATAGATAAAAACGGGACCCTATTTACTAATATTTCGCTGTCCGTCTGTCTGTCTATCACCAAGCCATATCTCATGAACCGTGATAGCTAGATAGTTGAAGTTTTTATAGTATTTCTGTTGCCGCTATAACAACAAATAAAATAAAAATATTTACGTGGGGTTCTTATACAACAAACGTGATGATTTTGTGATAATGGCACGGAACCTTTCGTGCGCGAGTCCAACCCGCACTTGGTCTGTTTGTTTTTTACTACTTATTCATGGTAGGTATTCAAGTTCTACGCAATCTTGAATTGATTACTAATCAATCTCTAGATCAACTTTTTAAATGAAATGGTGGATTGGCGAAAGCTGCTGTTAAAATATACGACATTGGATTTTATGTATTTAGACAGATGATGGTAATAGGAAAGGTTAAGGGGAAAGGGCACGGAGCGGGGCCACGGGGGCCACCAAATATAACTGAATAATACCTATCTAACTCTTAGTTCTTAGAGTGCGTTTCATCTTTATTTACCTCTGCCGTCATGTTGGTAGCAAAACAAAAAAGTCTTGCCTTAATATCTTGAACGTGCTATACCCTAAACCTTGAATACAGGAAGATTCGTTTATTCATTCTTTCTATACAAATCCCCCTAAATTCAAGGTAGCACATATTTTTTTTTGTATTTTGCACTTTTTTGTTTTGCTACCAACATGACGGCAGAGGTAAATAAATATGAAACGCACTCTAGCACGATTTAACATCAGGCATCCGATAAATACCATTTCTAAAGTTTAGGGCCAAAGACAATAATAACACAAAAGACTAGGGCACGTACTTAGCTAGTTTCTTTTAAAAACAATTCAATGTTAGTTTAGAGAAAACCACATTACGTATTTATTACGTTCTTGCGCATTACGCACTAGTTTGTGATGGATGGCAGATGAAATTTTGCGATTTCAACCATCATACATAATTTTAACTGCTATTTGTAATATAAATTTCACCCGAGCATGTTTTTATGCAACATGAATACCTTGTTAATGTGAATAACTTAGCGATATATGATAAGATCGCGGGCTAATAAGTTTTCCTGGTAATTTCGATTCATATAATATATGAATCGAAATAACTATAAAAATAACATATTATGTTATTTCATACATAAAGTATAATAGCAGTAGGTACCTATAATTAGTAAAACAGTTTGTATATTTTTTTAAAGTGTGGATACTGTTTTTTTTAAGAAATGCGTTCAAAAAATTTGCACCTGACAGAGCTTGAACCGGCAGTCTTTATATGCCATGTACTGCGCAGGACTGCGCCAGCCAGTTGCGCCACAGGTGCCTGTTCTGTCAGGATGAAATTACGGACTGCATATTCTCTTCGCGTTTCCAACTGGTTCAAGTGCTGTCGGGTGCAAAGTATTGAAAATAATTCCTTCAAAAAACCCTTGTTGTTTTGTTTTAAATCGAAGAGTAAGAATCTTTGCACGAGTGTATATAAAACAATTGGATACGGAACCCTAAAATGGTTTACAACAACCAATTTTTAAATTTTATAGGAAAATATGAAATATTTATCTTCGATTCTTACTCCCATCAAACGACCGAATCACTGAAAAAAAAAAACCTTGGCACAAAGAAAATCTGAAACATAAAATAAACTCTTTGGTAAGTAAGGCAGACTAGTATATTTGACAGATAGGGCAGCCATTTTGAATTCCATGACCAACTCGATTTGTCCTCCTGTCCTTCCTGTCCTGACTCGACTCCTTGTTATTTTTGAAACACGTTTGTTGTATGAGAGCCCCTTTTAAATAATTGTTTTATTTCGTTTTTAGTATTTGTTGTTGTAGCGGCAACCGAAATACATCTTCTGTGAAAATTTCAACCTTCTAGCTATTACGGTTCATGAGATACAGCCTGGTGACAGACGGACGGACGGACGGACGGACGGACGGACGGACGGACGGACGGACGGACGGACGGACAGACGGACAGACAGACAGACAGACAGACAGACAGACAGACAGACAGACAGACAGCGAAGTCTCAGTAATAGGGTCCCGTTTTTACCTTTAGGTACGGAACCCTAAAAAACGGCATAATCAGCCATATGAGTTATGATTAACCAACACGTAATCATTTGCGTGCATATTTTTGTACTTACCTATCTTCTAAATAATTTACATTATGTTATGTACAGGTAATAGTGATCTTTGTTAGTGCATATAAGCGTACAGGCACGTAGTGTTACCAGTAGGTAAGTCGCTGATACGATCCGACAACAATCTTTTTGTACGTGGATTCGAATGTTTTTAAATTGACAAAAGTTTACGTACTTATTTCTTTTTGGCCACGTTCATAAAGATTTACTAATTTCAGTAATTTTAAGGGAAGGTAAATTAAGGCGCATCATTACGCTAATTACTTCGTGTAGTCGGTGCAAGTCACAGCTGAGCTTTTAAGTATTAGAAGAAGGGTTGTTGTTTCTCTACATATCTTCAGTATGCAACGGTTACATACTGTAGATATTCACAAAAACAACAACCCTGTTTTTTCTTCCATTGTGATATAATCTCAAGAAGGAAATTCTTAACTAAATACTTTAATACAACTCAGTTGCTTGGACGAACTATGCAGAGTAGTTGTCGTAATAATGAGCCTTAAGTAGGTAATAATATGCGCAGTCGCAGGCTGATACTTACACTCATCGAATGACGCTCCTCCCCGGGCTTCGTGCGGCAAACAAGGCGAATGCAACCAAATAAACATACATGTTACACACGCAAACAAAAATATAAAGTGACAATTTGGTCCGAAGAAATCATTACTGGCCTTATTCGATAAAACAGTAGGTTGTTTATACTTTAATGTATCTTTTTCAGGCCAACAATATATTTCTCTGAACCTTAAAGCTTTGCATTCAATTTGCAATTAGGTACAGTGATGTAAAACATAAAACAAACTAAAAAAAAACGACTAATTAGGCTAATAGAAACATAGCAAAATTTTAGTAACACTACTAACAAATACTAAGAAAAGTCTCAAAATTGTTTGTTACTACATTAGACTTGCAAAAATGTAAAAAAGTGTCTTGGGTTATCTACGAATGAAACATACCTACATACTGGGTTTTAGAACAAAAAGAAACATTTTCTACGGTAAAGGCATTAGTTAGGATTTTTTTCTTTAGGCAACGATGATGAACAAAAGATGAGAACTCATTAATTTCTAATTAGAGTTGTCAAGCTCAAACAGAGTTATGTAGATTTACTCGTGCTTAATTAACAGTCACATTTCTTGTTAAGTAGGTATATTCAAAGCTTCATATTCAAGTTAAAATGACGACTATATTTATGTCTTCTACTTATCTGAAAATGCCAACAAAGTAATATAAGTAGGTACACCTATGAAATCTACTTGATTGTACCCAGTTCTCTTAGATCAAAGTGAGACATAATATTATAAATTAAAACAAGTGACCATGCTGTTATCTAAAGGAAAAGTAGACAAAATCTACGATACATGTGTCACAACATCTAACAAAGAAAATTATGAATCTAAGCAAGTTCTAAACTTCATCATTAGAAAAAGACAAAGACACAGCTGAAAGTCACGTCAGAAATGTATAATTTTGCTGCAGGAAAACTTCATTTCGGTTAGTCTTTTGACTTTTGCTATTCATGAAGAAACTGGTCGTATAAGTCATGCAGCAACTGACCTCCTGTAGGACCCGTTTGAGTTGCAAAAGCAACGTCTTGATGTCGACCACATCTTGGAGTATGTTCGCCGGCGCTGGTGAGGCCGCGCCATCGCTGGCCACTTCCGACGGAGTTTGCGTTCGAGAACGCTGGAGTAGGCGCGCTGTGCGTACTGGTAAACTGGCCCTGAAACAAGAATAGCTGAATGAATAAATTGTTTTAGTGTAGATAAAATAAATCGCGAAAAACTTAGGAAAACGTTGACTTAGAAATTGCAAATTCGGATTATAGGTACGGGAATTTGATGTTTCTACATTGGGTACAAGTAAATTAGAAATATTTACTTGTACCCAATGTACGATTTTTTACATTTTAAAATTAGCGTGCCGTCGCTAGCCACGTACGTAGCGTACGTAGGTATAGTTTATAACTGTTTTTAATCTGGGAAAATCATCACTGCGCCAGCGCTTTGTTAGACGAAACATGTGCTCCTCTAATATGTAACCTACGTAGGTTCAGAATGGGTACAAACTGAGCATGTGGATAGTGTGGATCAGTTTAATAGCTCCTCGTGTCATGGCCAATAACGATGCGACGCAATATCTTAATTACTAATGTAGACAAGAATTATACTTAATTTATTGATTAGTTAGAAATTTACATAAGTAGGTAATATTTTTTTTATTCGAGGCATACTTAGTAGGTACAAAAAGATTATTCAATGAAGAAAAATGGTTTGCCCACACTCAGAGCACCTTCATTCAAACTAGTTATTTTTCTTCAGAATACAATATAGCTTCTTACTTTATGGTAAATGGTAAAAGCTACACAATGATTTGGTATTTCGATTTGGGTCACGAAGGGTGTGAACGAGGGTGATTCACCCGTAAATTACTTAATTAGTGAAAACGAGGCCGATCGCGATGTCGCTAAGTAAACCCTAGTAACAGAAATAGACTGGATAGTAGAGGTAGGTACTACCTATAATTTTACTAATGACATCACTTGAATGGTTAGGTGGGTCGTTTCACGTTGCCCTGGATTCGGCTTTTGATTTAGAAGAAATAACATAAAAGTAACACCCACCATTATATACAATCATAACATATATCTTTATTACGTGCGTCGATACTTTGCAGGCTTCACACTTTTTCATGCAGAATAAAGCGCTTACAAAGCAGACATGAAACAACCTAGAAAGAAACAAGTATGTACCGTGTAATTGACGAATCGAGAATACAAAATTGGTATCTCCCAAGTAAAGATCAAACGAATGAATAATATTTTCCACATACGAATTAAATGGCATTAAAAAGAGAATGGGATATCCTTGATTTAATCACATTTGTAAGGTTTGAATCTTAACCGCATGCAGATACTAATCTAGAATTACACGATTCAAATTTCAATAAATAACATCGAATCTTTGTCCGTACAGGGTCATTTTCACGTTAACTAAGTTATCTCGGCAATAAATAGAAGTAGAAGGCTGAATTGAGTTAAGTCGGTCGGGCGGTCCGTGGGCTATTTTCTACTGTTTACTTATTTACGCTCATTGTCTTAATGGGGATTAATTAAAAGCCACTGTAACCAAGTTAAAAATAAGTGCTTAGGTCAACTTATTACAGGAAAGCCGCGTCAATAAGACAAAAACTTAAATGGTAGGTGCTGTAAGCGTGGTAGATAAACACAATGATAACTTTTTTCATACGCAACGATTTACCAGCTATTTCGCAAGTTAATTTGAATAACACTGTTAGGAATATGATTCGAATAGAAAACTGTAATATCCGGTTACGAAATTATTAACCAATAGAGCGTGTTAGTACCAATCAAGTAAAATGCAATGGTTTCAACAAAAAAAACATCAATCTTACAAATGCAGGATTCAAGAGAAATTCATAGATTTTTTTTTCGCATGACTGATCGCACATTGCCCATTGTTTAAAAAAAACAGCATACCTAATACTTACTCGTAGATAAGGCTAACTGAAACTTGGTAAAAATGCTACTTCTACGAAATAAGTTTCAATTAAAAATGAAATTTATTATAAGAGTACGCTTCTTACTTACACACATCGTAAATCCGTTCTTTCGGACAGTTATAATTTAGTATTAGCTATTTTACGTTAGTATTATGTGATCTGTGGCTATTTCTACTATAAAATAAGAGTAAACTAGATCCAGTTAAAAAGGATGATGTTAGTTTTCTTTCATGCTTCATACTTTATTTCCATTAAAAAATGTTTGACCATGTTTCGTAGAATTACATCTACATAAATGTACGAAAACTGGCGGAAACGCATGTAGGTGGCCTTGATTTGAGTTTTTGTTTTTTGCCCAGTTATAGTGACTGCGTGAATGGTACACATAACTTTTTTCTAACTTAGATTTTGTGTCAGTGGCCTCGCTGAGTTAGTCAACGAGGATTACAATTTCTTAATAAAATTGTGTTCTGCATTAGGTGTAGTTTTCATTATAATGATGATCCATGTTATAGGTACTATTGGGTACCTACTATTCTAACAAGATGAACTAAATAGGAGACACTGTAAAGTTTACAAAACGTCCGACGTCGTCATAAATGGCAACGCGATTAAAGCCGAAAATCCAGTTTAATTTAAACCGTAAAAACATATTCATGAACATGTGTTAATACAAATGAACCATTGCATTTAGTAGGCGAACCAATATCGACACAATCGAAACAATGATAACGAATGGACAATATGACACAGAATTTATCGATATCGTATCGGCGAAATATTAAAATAGATTTAGCCTCGACGTTAGTAGATACATAACACCTATTATAGAAATAAATAAACTTAATTTGAATTGTTATTTATTACTAAATTATTACTAATAATAAGTCTAATAAATAACATAGGATTTACTGAAGTACCTATGTAAGATACAATCCTTGAGACCGATTAAAATATAATTTACTATAAAATCTCTAAATTATTATATTTTTTAGAAAGTGAACTATGAAAATGCATTTGATAATCACGCAATGCGAACGAGTACCTAAGTAATTGAGTGTTATTGTTTATTGTCCACCTGTATTGTTTAGCCCTCTGGCTGCGGAGGCTGGGCGCTGGGCTGGCGGAGCGCGCCGTGGACTCGGCGACGGCCACATGCAGGTCAGTCTTCTGGCGACGAGCTCCCAGCATCGAGCCCGCCGGGGCTCCGGAGCCCGCTTGCGCTGCCGCGGACCGCATTGTAGACACGAGTACAGCGCGCACGCACGCCTTCAACTGAACCGTACCGAGTAGGTACGCGCGCGCTCCGCTATCGCCACCACCGACGATGAAGCCCGCACCGTTGAAAAATCACATCTCGCGCCGTTGACCTCATCCATTCAAGCTGAACCGATCACCGCCGAGTTTTCATTTTACACTCTATTTAAAATTGTATAAGCCTACAAGCTTACGGAGCGTGGTGGCACGATTCCGAAGAGACATCGATGCGCGTTGATGAGACGCCGACTATGCTTGGCGATACCTCGGTTACATTTCGATCGTCAGCCCGCGTGAGTGTGCCTATGGGACACTAATGTGTATCGGAAACGCAAAAGTTTAACAATCACAATTTCTGCACCATTCATAGCGGACGTCACGCTCGTTGACTGGACACCGACACCGTAACCACTTTCTTTTGCACGTGATTTTGTTTATTTTACTGGGCTACAGTTTCAACACTTTATTTTATAGACTGCACTGTAATCTGTTGTTTAGAGTAAAGAACGGACGGGTGTCGCGGAGGGATCACTCGGAGGATCTGTAGGTCAGTGTCAAAGTGCGGCGAGTTTGTTTGTTTTGTAGAGCGTGAGGGTGGCAGACATGTTGCGAACAGACAACGCGCATGCGTGCCGGCGTTCAATAAACCACCCCTCACCCAGCTGATTTATTTCAAGATCGCTTTAGTCACACAGCATTTTGTTCATCATATTTTCTTTCTGTTGTTATAAAACAGCGAGGCATCTGATGCAGTAGCTGTTAAACCTACTGGGATGAGATTTGGCGAATTGCGTGCGCCATACCATTTTTGAACCTAACAAAAGATTTCTCCAAAATACATTTACCGTTTAAAAACAACAAGTCGTTTATTTTTCACTTGTCGTTGTGAGGCAGTCACGGTGCAAGTCACCAACCGAGACGCAATTACACCGCCTAAGCTAAGGTAGCTTACAATTCTATGAAATTGGTACTATAATGATTGTGGCCTTTTCCACGCAAAGAAAGTCGAACTAGGTACCTACGAATACATTATTATAATACGCTTGGCCATGCAGGTTTTTGCGAAATCTTAAGCGATTGAGTCAAAAAACAAATTCTCGGGAACTACCTAACCAAATTACCACATACTTCGTACTAACAGACTTGGCGAAGTAAGTAAACAAGCATTTGCAATAAGTGTTCCAACGAGGTATTCACGATCTCTCACTAGGACGACGAAGGGCTAAACTAATGAAGTCCGAAGGGGTAATGCCCGCCCGTATCATAACTGAAACATGTTTCGTTAATTAAACAGTGAGTAAGGGTTTTGCACTAGAAGCCACATCTTATGTAACTATAGATACCTACCTATAGCTACAAAACCTACCCATTAAGACAACTTCACCCTAAAGTTTCTGTATAGGTTCGATGCTAAAAAATTAAAATTAATGTCATTCGCTTTAGTATTTTTCTAGTTTGTGAATCACCATATACCAAGGAACTGTAGGTATTATATATTTATCTGAAGCATTGTCGATCATTAAGATACCGTAGGTATGTAAGTAGGTACATTTTGAATCTACTATTCTACTTTGCAGGTATGTATTAGCACTTCAGTTAATGTTTCAGTTGGGTCGAAATGTAGGTTTCATCCGCTGGGCCTCATTGCTAAGTTAGGTCGCCGGTCGGTAGGTAGCTTTTTGTAAAATATACTTAAATAAACAAATAATTTGTTCGTTATCCCTTTGGGTGCTGGCGCAGTGCAAGCGTGGCGGGCAGCGGAATCCGCAAACAAGGTGTAAACTGTGAACACATAGAACAGCAAAGCGGGTGCGCCTTTTCCGATTTTGTTTTGTTTTGAATTGTTTAAAAATAAATACTTATTTGTTTCCGGTCTGGGCGATTGTGTTTTCTTTGTATCAAATGTATAAAAAAAGTATAATATGTAGCATATCCGTTATCTAGTACCCATAGTACAAGCTTAGTGCTTAGTTTGGGGCTAGATTGCGCTGTGTGCAACGTCGTGCAATATTTATTTATTTATTAGAAGCTATGTGTTAATACAACACATGTTTGGCGGATTCCGCTGCCCGCCCCGCTCGCACTATGCCCGATGCCCGTATGTAAGACCTACCTAATCAATTATTTAATACTTACATTGAAAAAGTAGATATCTATCATCTCATATCTTTTTTGTAATTTAGTGTTCCTATTATTTATCGCTATGTAATATCTTCCGGTTCTATTATTATACGAATTAGGTACAAAGTTCCATTAAGATTTCTCAGTGATCAATTCGAAGTGTTGCGTAGTCTTGCGATCAACAGATATTAAATAAATATATTGCACGACGTTACACACAGCGCAATCTAGCCCCAAACTAAGCACTAGGCTTGTACTATGGGTACTAGACAACGGATATACTACATATTATACTTTTTTTTTTTTGTAAATACATACATATGATACATAGAAAACACTGAATATCCCATGTCTTCGGACCGTGGTGAGTCCTAGGACATGTTGGTTTCCTCACGATGTTTTTCCTTCACCGTATATTTCTCACGTTGTGTGATTTGTCGACAGATTGGGGTCAGTGGCAAGGTAGCGACTGTCGTTTTATGAAGTAGATACGTACGTATACTTATACCTACTAAAGGAACTAGTGGGAATTGTATCGTATAAAAACCGGGCAAGTGCGACACTCGCGCACGAAGGGTTCCGTACCACTATGACATTTGGGTACGGAACCCTAAAATGATTTACATCCAATTTTTAAATTTGATAGGAAAATGTGAAATATTTAGCTTCGATCCTTACTCCCTTCATACGACCACACCACTCAAAAAAAAGAAAAAAAAACTTTGGCACAAAGAAAATCTAAAACTTATAAGAAACTCTTTGGTAAGTGAAGGTAGACTGGTATATTTGACAGACAGGGCGGCCATTTTGAATTCCACGACCTACTCGATTCCCCTGTAGTTTTTGAAACACGTTTGTTGTATGGGAGCCCCTCTTAAATATTTGTTTTATTTTGTTGTTGTAGCGGCAACCGAAATACATCTTCTGTGAAAATTTCAACCGTCTAGCTATTACGGTTCATGAGATACAGCGTGGTGACAGACGGACGGACGGACGGACAGACAGACAGACAGACAGCGAAGTCTCAGTAATCGGGTCCCGTTTTTACCCTTTGGGTACGGAACCCTAAAAACGTTACTATCACGTTTGCGTAAACGCCTAAATTGTATGGAAAATTAATGAGCGTTTGGGTTAGGTATATGCATACAGGATGTTGTCAGGAAGGGGTATTAAGCCGAAAGAGAGTTGTTCTACAGGTCTAGGCGAACAACTTTTTTTTTACAACTTTCGGAAATTCGAGGTATATCACACTACGGGTGCTGAATTTAGTTCTAGCTTGCTTAGCTACACATTCGGACACGCAGCAATTTCAAATATTTGCCCAGTAGGTAGGTAGGTACAGAATGTGACATAAATTGCTTGTTGCATTTTGCTTACGAAGTTCCATTGTATTTTTTTATCGAGGTTAGGTGTCAAAAAACTTCTAATTTCAGCTTCTAAACAGCTTTCAAATCATATATCTACATTAGAATAATGATAGGTTTCGGCTACCGCAATCACGTTTATCGACTTGCGAACGGTTGTGTAATTGGCATAGACACCAATAGGGAATCAAAAAAGTTATTTATGAGGAGTGAAGAACTATCAAATGAGCACAATGACCTCATCGGCTAGATTGAATAGCGGAAAAGATATGTGAACATTGCACTAGATGAGTGGGTGTCTTAAGTTTTATTACGCTTACTCACTCACTTGCAAATTGCTTGGATTATTTTGTTAGGGGGAACGATTACGCTCAATATATTAGGCCGTGTTCATACCGCAAAACAAGGGTGAGAAGTGAAAAAAATCATACAAATATCGTTTTCATAGTTCAAATGAGTTGTTTGACTATGAATACGATTGTGTTTCAGTTCTTATTCCTCTTTTTCGGTGGGAAAACCACATTTGTCTACCAAATGTGTCAAATACACGTCAAATATGACAATTAATATTCTATCGACACTCTATTGAGACACGATCGTGAGAGCAGACTTGAGACCCTGGATGACACAAGGACTTTAACTTTAATTTTTTTGTATAAACGTAACCTAATTTTGTATTTTCATGTAATTTTAACTCTATATTCCTTCCCTATAAGTATAATCCATCTATATAAAAGAAAGTCGTGTTTGTTACACACTTTATAATTATAACTCAAGAACGGCTGAACTGATTTGGCTAAAAAAGCTTAGAACTAGAAGACGGACGAAGGATTTTTCCCCCTCTAAGGCGGAACAAAGTTCACCGGGTCAGCTAGTAGATTATAAATATTTAATATCTATTCGATCTTATTCCATATATCAGCCGATAAAATATCAGCGGTATACGAGAGTTACGTACCTCTGCGCTTGACCATTGAGCATGGTAACCACCTGCGCGACGAGGCCCTTGGCTGGTGCCTCCTTCTCGAGCAGCACGCTTCCTTTCTCCATCATCATTCTGGTCGTTTTATATTCACTGTCACTGAACACTTATTTCATTGTTCATCGTTGGGATTGCACTCAAGTATCACTAAGGTTCGTAACATACATCGTCGTAAAGAACTTTACTACATGGGTACTTTGGTAATTTATTTGACCGATAACTTCTACTCAATAGGGTCAAAACTCAATTAAAAAATCGTTTGGTTAGTCGTCTAAACTTCGGTTGTTTGTTTTCAAAGTTTCAGGGCTATGTAGGTAGGTAAATTTGCCTACCTACATAGCCCTACATAGCGTCAAGCTAATCTTCCTAAGGTTATACGCGCACTGACAAGTCGCGGCGTTGAGTACCTATCTATGTCAAAGGAATTCGGGACGCTACGGGGACCTGCCTCTGCCAACTACTTATCAATGAGTGTTACTTATACTCTGCTACTTATCAATGTATAGCCTAAGTTGTTCTTTGTGTGTGATCTAAATTTCAGTTCCTTAGTTAAAGTATCTAAGCTACTGCTTCTTTAGTATACCTATAGGTAGTCACAGATCTCATATTGCTTATGTTTAAGTCTAATGTCTAAGTTTATTAGCTACCTAGACCTATTAATGTAGAAAATACGGACTAGTATTTTTTTTTTAATTTGCTTATGATTTAGTTTAAGTCAGTCACACGAGCCTCTTCTGTTTTCAATTATTTTTAAAAAAATATTTATAAATATTTTTTCTTCTATTTAGGGAACTTTATTTCTGAGATAATTTAACAAAATTTATCATGAATCATAAAGACAAAAACAAGAATTCCTCATTATAACTTGATGTATCACTGAGATGTAAAGCCTGCCTCGTTAGTTTACTGTATCAAAACGGTAATTTTACAACGTGATCGCATAAATAGTGGGTTCACCCGTTTATGACCTTATTCCGTGGGAATCTAGAGAATAGTTAGCATATTCGGGGACTCCAGCTTTCTATTACTCTATTTCAGAAACTTAGATCAAAAGTGTACACAAAGAACTGTCAATTTTGACGGAAAAAGTAAATAATGAGCTGTCACTATCAAATAAATGTATGGGATTTTGTTTACATTTTTATCTAAGTTTCTGAAATAGAGTATAGGTAGAAACACTTACAAAATCTACTATCTACTACTTACATTAGCATTCGCGTCTAAACACACAAATTCATATTAATAATATTATCAGAACACAATGGAAAAATAGAGAAAACTCCAAAAGCTCACACTAATTTTGATTCAAATATAGGCGCAGACTAACGATTGTCAGTATCTATCTACGGTATTATCTACAGGCACATTTAAATTACCCATTTCAAATCTAGTTTCATTCTACTTTACCTACTATCAACTGAAATTTCTTTTTTTCTATCGAATGTTTGTAACTAAATCTCTTTTAACTATAATTTTAGAAAGAAACTTAGAAACTCTGCAATATTGACACTAAATGCGATTGTCATGTATTTTAATGTTATCTGTATAATTTTAATTATATTTATTGGCAATTAACTTTTTATTTATTACACGTCCGGTTTGTAGCGGAAATCAGTTTTGTTTGTTTTTTATGTTTTCAACAATAATTACTAACGTTGTTTACACTACAAATAGCCAGTTGCAATTACTGGCGAAATATATCTCATTATAAATAAGAAAGACATTAAAACATGTGAAATACGTACGCGTTTGTTTTAAATATTTTTATAATAATACTAATCTATTAATTGAGATAAAATGCAAAATAAAATGTTCATTGGTAGCTTGTGCTAGAGCTAAATAGAATTGGTGAGTAACCCCATGAGTATAATCAAATCAATGAGAGAAAATGAAAGTAGCGAAATCAAAAATCTGTAGGCAAAGACCAATCATATAGGGACTATCGAAATATTACTGAAGATATAAACATTTGTTAATAAGGCAGAATTAAAAGAAATACAAATTTTAATAATTAGTATCTACTTAGGTACGTAAACTTTGGTTACCTAGTTTTAAAACTGTGAATTTTAATTAAGACCAGTTTTATCAAGGCTCATACCTATTTTAGCTTAGTAAGTTAAATTGAATAGATATTAAAAAATATAAAAGAATAAGAAGTTACTAGGCACCTACTTACCTATTAGTTAAAAAACGTGTTGCTATTCTAAAAATACTTGAAAATTATTCATTAAAAGCGAAACTAAATTAACTATCCTACGCAAATGAAAGTTTTTAATACTGTTTCAGTGAGTTTTACAGTGTAATCGTCTTGTTAATTACTTACAAAGCCGTTTTATGTACTCTGCTTGTTGTTAATTAGCAATTTGACTGTTATGGAAGCACTAATCTAGAATAATTACGAGCACTAAATATACTGCCACGAATTTCTCTCTAGACTCACAAATCTGCATCTTCTTTATCGCACATTTTGTAAATTATTTGCTAGACGTCCGGCTAGCGAGCGGGTACCGGGTACCAAACAAAAAGAGTAGGTATCTGCAAAGCTATTCAATGTTTCCATGGTTACCGATTTTGACAACATACTCGTAAAGGTACAGTGCCGCACAGCTGGCCGAAACGACAACACTGTGAATTGATTTATTTTTATTGAAACAGCTGTCTACATCCTAAAACTTTTAAAAGAGATTAACGCTCTACAATATTTATTTATTTATTTTATTTTATTTGGAAAACATACAGTGAACAATATCTAAGTAATAAGAAGTTAAAAACTAAACACCATTTACACATTTTCGCATATAACGTCTGCATTACTTGATCCTCTGAGAACCAACTCAAGAGGTAAACTCAAAAGGTATGTAAGTTATTAAATTTGAAGTAACAGATAGTATAGCGCAACAACATAGAAATCAGGAGAAAGAGGAGGCAAATAATTATTAAAATTAGATGAAACAGTGATTCGTGAAATCTAAATTGGTTGAGGAAACGCATCCATCAATTGTTTAGTCATTTTATTTTTAATAGAATTAGTAGAAATATTGAATAGGTCGAATTCAGTATACTCATTAATTAACTCGTTGATTAATTTAGCAGATCTAATAAGGAATGAATTTTGTCTGTAATTTGTATGACAGTCAGGTACACTTAATAAAGCCAATCTCTTGCAAGGTCGCGGATTTAACGCAGCATATCTATTTGGAATTTTCAGCCTAACATGTGACAGAAGATATGGGGAATCTATTATAGATTGCGCTACTTTTACGTAAAAAGTGATGTCAGCGATTTGACGTCGCTGTTCAAGAGGAAGCATATGATGTCTCCTACAGCGACTTTCATAGTCGCTATCATACTTATCGCACTTATACTGCAAGTACCTCAGAAACCGTGCCTGTATCTTTTCAATTCTGTCAGTATAAACTGCATATCGCGGGCTCCAGACCTGAGAACAATACTCGAGAGTACTTCGAACAAATGAACAATATAAAATTTTGATAACTTTAATGCTAGAGAATTGCGTGCATATTCGTTTAACAAACCCCAAAGATATACGGATCATCATTGACTGGGAAACTTTCGTCTTTACATGAACCTTATTAGATTCTATTATCTAGTGAGCTATCATTAGACCTATATTACTAGTATATTGTTTGCGCAGTACCTACATCTAATACCTGTTTACCTATATTAAAAGCAATGCTAACAATATCATCGACATTTCAGTTTACGGTGCTTAGTGGAGTCTTTTTAATCTGGGAAAATGATAAGAAAGCTCATATCATTCAGTCAGTCGATATTGCGATAAGATAAGCGAAATAGATTACTATGACAATTTAATAGGTAAGTATCCTCAGATTCGATATGTAAGTAGGTATATATTGATTCATTGTTAAGGAATCCTTAGTGTGTTGATACATTTTAATCTTTGTCTTCTAAATGTCTCCGATGATAAATAATCAGTGTTTGTTTACTAATTAGGTACACATCGTTCTTTGATTGTTATTATTAGCGCTCTGTTTAACAATTTTTAGTGTAGTTAGACTTTAGTCACCCCAAAATGATAATTAAGTAAGGTACCTACGCGAAAGTTTATAAAATATCAACAGTGACTGCAGAAACCTTCCTGTGAATTGTTGAACCAATACAAATATTAATTTCTCGCTTATTCGATTCATGCTAAACAGTATTGTCAATAGAAAATGCTTGAGGTGTTAAAGTATTGGATAAACTATTTGATTGTTATACAACTACCTACCAATTGTAAAAAAAATGTCTTTCTCTAAATATTTGTGTTACTCATCGAGTACGTTTGTATTCTTTTGTTGCGTCTTTAATTAATGAACTATAAATTAATTTGAACCTTCGTAGTACCTACTAGCTACGAGTGTACAAGTGCTTTAATTCAATTATGGTGTAAATATCAAGTTTCAACACAACAACGACGACGTAAACTATCCATTCGTATCAAATGAACATATTGCGATGATGTCCGCGTTGTTATTCCTCAGATTTAATTTTGTTCGTTACCATGATTTGAATCACGAATGTCACACTAAATTTTAGCACTGAGCTTGCGCATAAGCTTCAGAATTCGATCGTTCCGAACGATTGATAGACCGGTGCCCGTGATCGATTCGAAGGGCAGAACTAACGATGATGTGAGGTCACAGTCGACGGCACACATGTAGTATGGTATGTTCGTATAACGGGTACGCAACGTACGTCCTGTGTCGCGCACTGGCAAAGACTGCGCGAGGGCACGCTGCCCGGCCGCAGCCCGCACGAGATGAACCGAAGCCCCGACTGCGCCGCTTTATCTTATTACCTCACGGATCAAGGACCTTTCGACACACAAATCTACCCGTAAAAAATACCCTGAAATTAAATTTGTACCTCACCACGAAATTTCTCTTGCGACATAACATCGTTAACTCTTGGACAGTTTGACGGGTTTTCGCAATGTTGTTTGATTATTCTTTCCGTTTGTTAAGTTATTTTTTTTATGTAGAAACAGCGGTGTTTTGCGTTCTTTAAATGCTTCGGTGAACAGTGAGACAAGCTTTGAGAATTTATAACATTAAAGTGAACTATTAAGATATGCATCGGGGTGGAAATCAGAAGTTAGAATTAAATAAATAATTATAGAGTTCAGTTATTCTGTTGTCTATACCTATCTTTACATTTTAAAATAACGGTTAAGTGAACCCGTTATGGTAAGGACTAGCAAAAAATCTAGAAAGGAACCAAAAGATGTTCGAACAAGATTCGCAACAACAGTACGGTTACAAAAGGCTCTCAAAAGGAAATGTTACTAATGACGACTGTTCTATTATATTGTCGTATCACGACATATGAAAGTCGTATTGGTATGGTACCCCGACACAACCTAATAACTACGAACGTTCTCTGGCATTATTTTATATTTTATTACCTTTAGACGTAGAAGTAGAAAATATTTTGTGACTTTTGAAGTTTGATATTGTTAAATAAAAACATAAATAAATAAAAAATCTTTATTTCGGTCAAATAAAATATCCATAATTTGTTGTTTCGAAAGTCTTAAACCGAACGTCTACCGTCGACTAAAATAAGTTAGTTTAAGCTTTAGTTCGAATAATCAAGCCAGTTTTTCATGCAATCATGTGCAATTGTGTATCCACTGCGAACCATACCAGATAAGAAAAACTGACTTAACAAATTTAGTTAAGTTAGCGATGGACTTTAATGTCTACGTCTACTATCGAATTTTCATAAGATAACTTGACGCTACGTAACGTAGCGTAGTTAACATGAAGTAGGTACGTGCCTATGTTACTAATTGAGAGAATCGCGATAAAAACGATGCCCCAATTTCCTACATTTAATTTGAGAACAATAGCAAACCTTGATACCCGATCTTAATAATATGGGTAGAACCATTACAACTACTTACATTTGACCTGACCTTAATATTTAAAAGTAAACGGCATAAGCCCAGAAATCGTTACATGGGTCTTAAGCAGTAAAACCACTTAAGTTAATTATACAATGTCCATTTCTTATTCTTTCTGAACAGATAGATAGTTAAGAACCACTAGAACTTGACAATAGAAACCACATGTCAGGTTCAAGTGGTTTCTTTGAAAGCAGATTATGATAAATGATTCTATTTTAAGAATGCTTCTCATTTGTTAAAATAGACACTTTACAATGACTTTACATTACTTTCTCGTTAGAATGTGCTTAGCATTCGTTTTATGTCCGCATTGTTAATTTCACGGTCCCATTTTCGTAAATATCGTGAGTATTAAAATTATCCTTTTTTAATGGAATCTAGCTAGACAGACCTCAAAACACAAGTACGGAAATGATTTCATCAAAACTAAATGAGTTAAAAAAAGAAATTTCCGAAGCAAATCGATTGGAATCGGTCTTAAACTTCAACCAGTGAGAATCAGTTTTATAATAATCATTCTCAATTCCAACTGAGCTGTGAAGCTTCGCACACGGACTTCCAAAATCGGCAATTCACTTTATTAGGAGCAGTCAAGTTGAAATGGCCAGTAGATCACCTTGAGCTGAATCGAAGCATCTATGTTGTGTCGGTGTAGGTGTTGTGTTTTGTCTGTTACCGTTCTGACATCCCTTTGTTTATTGTTTTATCGTGCACGTCTTTTGTTCAATTGTCACTTGTCGATGTTGTGTATTTCTATTTGACTTTCATTTGAAATTGATTTTGAATGCGTTTTATCGCTTCGCCAAAGAACCGATAGGTCTAAATAGTTTGTAGGTATAGGTAGACCTCAGTACATATATCTGAAGTCTGGGGAATAGAACGGTATAGGAAGAATTGGCTCATGCGAGCGTTTGCAGGCAATCACGACCACGTCTCATTATGTCGATTATATTAATGAGACAGGTGCAATCCAAGTTTTAATGCTCAAAGCAACCCCAGTTGTCGGACGTGTATGGTTTAAGTTTAAAGGATTATTTATCATGACAACTAGTTAGCGTAGCTGGGGAAAGCAGCTGGTTTGTTAATTATTACTTATGAAGGGCCTTCAAGGGCTGTCGTTTTGAAGTTTTCGTTCTTCCAAAAGGTAAAAAAGGAACCCTTAAAAGATTACGCGCTTGTCTGTCTGTCTGTCAGTGTGTTATTGTTATTTTACAAAACACATTCATCATCATCATCATTTCAGCTGTAAGAAGTCCACTGCTGTACATAAGCCTCCCTCATAGATTTCCAGATGCTTCGGTCATAAGTGGCCTGCATCCATCGTGAACCCGCGGCCTTAACTAAGTCGTCCGTCCATCTCGTTGGTGGACGTCCAACGCTGCGCTTTCCGATCCGCGGTCTCCATTCGAGAACTTTTCGGCCCCAACGACCATCTGCTCTCCGTGCTATATGTCCTGCCCACTGCCACTTCAAAGAGCTAATCCGTTTGGCTATGTCGGTGACCCTCGTTCTTCTACGTATCTCCGAGAAAGCCTTTGATTCGATCGAAACGTGGGCGGTACTCGAGTCTCTCCAACGATGCCATATTGACTATCGGTATATCCAAGTGTTCAAAACACATTACATTCATAAAAATAAGTAAGGTCTTAAGACCAAGACCTTGCTTTTAGCCAAATTTCGTGGGTTCGGAGTTGTTTGGGCGCCCACATAAGTCAGATGACCCCGAGTTCAGAGGGCTAGTTTAACGGTAACTTTTTAAACTAGCCCGAGCGCAAGAATAACGATGTTTTTGTTTTTGTAAGTAAACACAATTTGTAGGCGTGTCATCATTCTTCATTATGTGACCATCAAGACTAAAATTCATCGTCGTTTAGAGATAATATCGAATTTTCAGTCACAAATTAGTTTTTTTAACCTATTAAGTATTTTAAAATTACATACAACATATAAAAAACGACCCTTATAACTAACACATTAGATAATAATGCGCCTTGAAATTTCATAATCGTGTAAAAAAGCCTCTTCAAAACTAGGTACTTTATCTAACGAAATTGCTTCGCCATTACAATAGTTGAATAGTCAATCAACTGGCGTGTCTAGGCACGTCTTTGATGTTACCACGCTCAAATCTAAGTACCTCAGTTACGCCATAAATTGATAGGTTCTGTTTTTCATTTCGACGATTGTGAAATGTTTGAAACCTAACTAATAGATTTGCACGTTTTATAGTAATACTAAAGTTTCATCATCGAAGAATCTTTAATTAGAATAAATCTGCGCCACTGGGATTCTGTTAAGAATTTTTAATTTATCTTACCTAATGACTTCATCAATAATTGTTTTTTTATATAACCAAAAGCTTTGCCGTCTTCGTGCCATCGCCAATACATATATAATTATTTATTTGTTCCGCTTTTTTATGCTTTGCTGAAAATGGGAACAAATGGTTATTGATTGAACCACCAAAACGTCACGGTTATCTTTTTAATATGTATTAATTGGCCCTCGTTTTATCGCTTGGGTAAGTTGTAGTTGGTTCTGTTTTTGTAACAAACATTATTAGGATTGACAACAGCGCAAAATGGCAAAAGTAGAATCAGTTTTGATTTATTAGAACATGTGTGTATTTATATAAGAGACGTCCTAGATATCGATGTATAGGTACTTTACGTTACTAGGAGACAGGACTACAATTCGGTGTGATACACAACAATTATTCAAAAAAACTGAATTTATAAACAAACTTTCTTCATATAGTTACGTACGTTACAGTCTTGAGTCAGTCATAGGTCTTGAAGACCTATGCGTTAACTTTAAGACTGTTACCGGTACAACTATACCAAGTTATACCAATACGTACCAGTACTTCTGCAAGCTTTGTTAAAATAAATGAAATCTGTAGGTACTTACCCAATACTGGCAAGACTGTTGTTACTGGCAGTGAGCGAGTCCGGTTTCCCCTGCGAAATGGCTGCGAGCTGTCGGTCTAGAAGCGTGTTCTGTTCCAGCAGTTGACTCCACTGCCTCACTGCGGCCTTCGATGAGGACAGTTCCTGGCGGATTTGTCTCTCGTCTAACGAGTTGATGCCGCTTCGGAGAGAACTGTCCAGGCTGTAGGATGTAGAGCTGGTTAGGACAGAGTGGGCTATAAAATTGACGAATCTGGAGCAGGTTTTGTCTAACAAGCTGAGGCCACTTTAAAGGATTTAGAGCTGGTTATGGTACAGTTGCTATAAAATTGACGAATCAAGAGATCTTGTTCATGCAGATAACTCCATTGCCTCACTGCAGCCTTTGTCACAATAGACACTGCTTACGCAGACTATCTCCAACTCCATCAGGTAGACGCGCTTAACTATTTTAAACGAAAAATGACACCAATTTAGAATTTTCTAACATTTTTTTCTACGTTCCACTACTATCACATCTGATGGTAAGCGCCAATGTGGTTTGTATGGAGTAAATCTAACTTAGTATATTCGTATAGACGCCCAAGTTGTACTCGTCAGCAAATACAAACTCAGGCAATTGATTAAATTTCCATTCTATCCATATTCTAAGAAAAAGGGTTGGTTGTTGCTTACCGTTCAATATAATCATCAACGCTCTGCAGACTGGTGATGGATTGTGCGAGGTCGTTGTCCATCATGAGGTCGTCGGACGCGAGGCTCGAGAGCGTGTCGAGGGAGGGAGTCCTCTCGCCGGGGTTACGTCCTAACACTGGGATAGAGGAAACAGACACTACATTTATGGGGGAAACTGATCTGATGACCTGAAATATGTTGGCCAACAGCCATCATATTTCAGGTCATCCGCCAGCCAACATATTTCAGGTCATCAGAGGCCAACATTGCTCTAAATATTTGATGCGGCGGAATATTATAGACACGATGGTACCAAATTATCTAAATTAATAGCAGTGGTTAAAGGTCAAGTTAGAGTCCTTTGGGCGTCCTCTGAAACCCCTAGCAGTGAGTGAGCCACACCACTATGGGAAAAGAAAAATAATCGAAAATAATAACCAATCTATCAAAGAAATCGACCGATTCTGGATCAATTTTTGACAGGTTTTAAAAAAATATTGATCTGAAATCGATCGATTCGATAGATCGGTTATTAATTTCGGGCGTAAATGGCCATGCTTTGTATTTGAGCGACTGGTAAATAACAAAAGACCAAGGTGCTGGAGTCTGTTTGGCACAAAGACTAAGCATGGTCAATCAACGTGGTAGCGCTATCACGTTGAATGGGTAAATCATTTTGCCAGCAGTTTGGGTTCGCTGCCAAGAAGTGACGTCCAAGGGTGATTATAACTTACTTTTCCGATTCCTCTGAACTTGTGGGCTTGATGGAATTCGTTCCTTGGACCTCCGCAGAATTTTGCTCGCTTCTGACTCTATGGTCTTAGTTGATGGACTGCCATCAGTATTTTCTGGTGAAAACAAACGTATTTTTTACAAGACTCAGTAAATGTTCCAACTAGCACGATTAATTAGACCAATTTGTAAAGCGATCATCGTTTTAAGTTGCTTTCTGTTTAGAAATTCGATCATGTATTCTGATTTCTGTAATTGTCATTTCAGAAAATGGTCATGATGATGCGATTATGATGTAACACTGGGAGACCAGATGGAGGCTACTCCTGCTGCAATTGCAGCAAAAGTAAGATGTCGAATATATGCTGCCACTAAACGAAGATTTAAAAACTTACTTCTAAACAGCAGTGCCGGTTGATCAGCGATCTCATCATCAAAGTAGTCTCGACCGTCCGACAAGGACAGCGAGCCGGACGCATGTGTCGGAGTTCCCGGAGATTCTGGCGTGGCATTCTTACTTCCGTTGTTGCTTTCCACGTGGATCGTTTCACTGGAGGATCAGAAGATTGTGTTATCTATTATCTATCTTTCTAGATTCTTCTTCTGTTTTCGCGAAGTTGTATTGAAATTAAAGACATTTTTCGGTTTGAATCGCTTGGTTTTTATTACTTTTAGCATTGTTACAACGCTCAACGTTTCGAGACCTTTCCAGGTCTCTTCTTCAGGATAGACTAAACCCGATTGTTGATACAACAACAATTGATTGTTGTAACAATGCTAAAAGTAATAAAAACCACGCGATTCAAACCGAAAAATGTCTTTATATCTATCTTTCTTCTATTATTATAAAGCTGAAGAGTTTGTTTGGTTGTTTGTTTGAACGCGCTAATCTCTGGAACCACTGGTCTGATTTGAAAAATTATTTCAGTGTTGGATAGTTAATTTATTGAGGGGTGAATGTAGCTTTCTTATGGTGAAAGAATTTTTGAAATCGGACCAGTAGTTTTTAAGTTTATTCATAACAAACATACAGACACACACACACACGCACACACACAACAATACAAATCTTTCCTCTTATTAGTATGGATATAGATAGTATAGATTATGAAACTTACGTGATATCCCTAGTAGGCTGCAAAGCCTCACCATCAACGCCATCCTTATCAATCGGTTCTGGAGACCTAGTCTTGGTATTAGCAGTCTGATAAGCCGAAGAAATGGACGGGGCATCTCTTTCCACTATCATGTCATTATTGGAATCACATGTACTGGTGGAAGAGATCAGGCTGTCTGCGGGAGATGTTTCGTCATCAAGTAGACTTTGAGTGGAAGTTTCGAGAGCTGACATGTCGAATTTAGATTCCTCTAGTGTTAGGGTGAGGTGATGGTCTCCGCTTTGGTTTGTGCAGGTACTTGTGGTGCTGTAGTTGGAACTTGTCATTGATCCTGTGAAATGAAAAACATAGAACTGATAAAATAGCTACAAGATAAAAGTAATAAACATAAAGGTATAACCTAAGAAAGTAATATATGGTTTTTTTTAATCATGAATCATGATGTGGATATAAACGAAACGATGGTATAATAAAAGCGAAGACAATGATATGGAGGAGGAAGACATACTGTGCCGAACCAAGTAGTTTAGAATAAAGCCAGAAAGCAGAAGATAAAATAATGAGATACAGAGTATTCGGAACTCAGTTTGTTATAGTCAATATTATATATACGAATTAGTCTGATCGAAATATTTTACCACAGTCATTTACAGCTTCAGAAAGATCATCTATCACATTTGTCTTCTAGTTAATTTAAAACATAGGAAGTACTTTATTGAAACAAAAGTCTCAGACTGTTAAATAAAAGTATGAACGAACGCGGTTAAACGGTTGGTTGGCCAGTTCTGATTCAGTGCGTGAAACATATACCTGCCCTTTAGGGACCGGCACGTGAGTGTATGCATGGTTGGCTGCAGTGATTTATACTGTTTTGGAAACAAATTACCTTATTGTTTTGCTATAAATATTAATTTACTAGCTATGCGCTCCGCGCTATTAAGGTCATAGCCCACTTACACGACTCTGCTCCCACCCGGCAAAAACAATATAATTCAAATATGGGCTTTAATTATTGCTCTTTAGATATATTTTACATTGGCATTATAAATTAGCAGACAGTGTTGGATGGGAGCGGTGTTGGAGCAGAGTCGTTAAGGTGTGCTATGACCTTTCGTCGGTTCCGCGGGAAAACCTTCAGCTATCTTCATACCAAGTTTTATCGCAATCGGTTCAGAAGTTTTGCTCGAAAGAGTAACAAATATTTACTTGCTTACTTACACACATACTTTGACCCCTAATATTAGTAGGATACCTACATACCTACCTACCTTTGGTTCAGCATAATATGGGATGTTGTATTTTTGAGTGCTAACCCTGAAGTTTCGGAGGAAAAATACACACTAAAATGATTTGACTGAATCATTTATGATGAGATGTAGGTACGTAATTTTATCCTAGATTTTTTATGTGAATTAACTGACTTACCCATCATAGGTCCGCGTAAGCTATCATATTGACTGATCGTCAACGACTTCATGAGAAGCGGGTGCGGTACGGGAGGTTCATCTAGAATAACGATTGTCTTCTTAGGAATCTCTACTTCTATAGCCTTATGCAGTTCTTTGTTCTCATATTTGGATTTATCGTCTTCGCAGCTTGAAACGCTGAGTGCGATGGATACGTCGTCTTGGGACCTGTAAAATTAAAAATATAGAATAACTTATTTAACCATCCATTATAATTAACTTTACAGAATTTGAATCTGGGGCCTATGTAGCTGCATTATTATCCTTTGATCAACGTTAGTAAACTCAAACTCTCAAAACTTTGTCTCGAATCTTAATAGGCAAGATACTGCTGTTAAACTTCAAATCATTTTATCTTATAAAAACCTTAAAAATCAAATCAAAAGGAACAGCACCACTTTCTAGTCCCACTTTGTCAAACTTAGATTCTTTTAGGTCTTTCACGATGTGTTAACATGGCAGTTCCTTTCTTTATTTTCATCAGAAAAACTAGATCTGGGAAATACTTAGAATTCATTTTCCGGTTTTAGTCGCGTTGTTTTTATTATTTTTAGAATTTTTATCATTGTCCATTAGGCAATGCCCAAGCATCGTTTCAAGATCTCTTACTCAGGGTAGACTGTACCCTACTGTTTCTACCCAACATCGTGAAAACAGAAGAAAAATCTCAATATTAGATTTACAGATTGTCAATAATATTAGACAAAATGATAATAGGTTACAATATCTCTTCACCTGTTTGCCATAGCTTCTCCAGCGGCATGGCTCTGCCAAGCGCTGCTGTTCCCGAAGTGACTCTCCTCACTCTTGCACGAAGGACTCGACTCCTTGCTTGAACTCACTGTCGTTGGCGAAACTACGCCCGATGATGATTTGATGAATGAATTCTGAAATAAGATGAAAATCGTGTTGGTCTGTAAAACGGTTGTCAATCACTTTTTTATAGGAATAGTAAGTAACTCATTGTTGAATTTGTATAAGAAGGGCCAAAGTAATTTGGTTTCATTTCGTTTGGTTGGATGTAAAAACAGACGGACAGAAAGACGGTCGGAATCCTAAAAATGCTACATTGTATACGATAATTAGTGTGAATCATATTGGCATCGCCGATGAGGAATAGCGTTAGCTTGGCTAAAGCTTAAGAAAAATGCTTTCCCGTGAGTAATTTTGTCTTGGTTTCAAAAATCTTTATTATCCGTGTAACTTTTGAAATAACTCCAATATTTCAGCAATTGTAAGAATACTCCGCAAATTAGGCTTTTGCTCGAGAAAACTTATGAATTCTTCAAGTCTGTTTAATTCCCGATGTTTCTTTTCTCTTACAACTAATACCTTTACTTTCTAGAAAAGCGACTCTCACCTGTTTATTCAACGTCTCCTGCTGTGCTCTGTCCATGACAAACTTTTCCTCATCACAACTTGATTGGATTCTGGTTGGCCTGCTTCTATTCCTGTATCGGTCTAGGGTGGACATCGGTGATGTGTAGGCGTCCACGGGGGAAGGCTTGGGAAGGATGGGGGAAGGGGGGCGATAAGGGGGAGTGGGGCTCATGTCGTAGTCGGGAGAGACATCGTCGAAGGAAGAGGGGAGTTTAGGAAGAGGGATCACTGTGTGACCGGTTACTACTGCGTCGTCTGGAAATAATAATATACGCTGTTACAAATTTATATCGAGGCCTCGAAATAATTTAAGTTATAGTGGAAATTCGTTAGTTTAGAATAATACAGCGGAGAAACAGACAGACAAAAGGTTTTTGGACTTCAGACTTTTGGTTTATTCCTTCTTACTATTTAGATATTTGTGGCAATATAGGTAAAGGTCTTTTGGAACAACATTCCTTATGGGGCAGTTTGTATTGAATCAAACTGGTAGAAATGATAAAGTAACAGTGTAACAGCACACATTCCTATACTTGCAGTGGCTTAGATCGGCAACCGCACGTACACCTCAAGCTAAAGTCGGCTCACTAACCCGAACAGAACATCATTTGGATCGTAAGGAACTTCTTTCCTGACACAACTACACCAAACTTAAATTGCGCTGTTTATAAATGGTCTTGCACTCTAAAAATACTTATGATTTTTTTGCCGTATTGCTTTAGTTTTGCTATAAACCGTCATGCTTAGAATACCTAGCTAGATGGATGGTATTCTAACAACGACGCTCGAATTTTGAGTGAGTATTTTCCCGAACTTTGACTCTGGAACTGGTGAAGCTCGTCCGTCAGAGACGAGTTTGAAATGGATCACTATCAGGCGACCTTTCTCCTTCTAGTCTCTAATACAGACCATACAGTTCTATGCCGTCATGGTACTTACCCATAATATCAAGATCAGCGACTTGTAGTTCCCTGAGATGGAAGTTGTGCGATCCGCTCATGACCATCTCGAGGTTGCGCGGGCGGCGGCGCGAGCGCGGGGACAGCTCTCCCCCGGCTGCGCTCTCAGCGCCCGTCCACACGCCCGAGTCCGTTGATACCGCTGAACCGGCACCTGCAGCAAAGTTTTTACCCACATTTAGAAAATTCAGTTCTTGAAAGTTTTTCAAAATCTTTCGAAACTGTGACTAACCCTAACTCGTAACGTTTTAGGAAGGAATATAAATGCACGACGTTACACACAGCGCAATCTAGCAAAACTAAACACTAGGCTTGTGCTGTGGGTAACTAGACAACAGATATAGTTACTACATATTATTATACTTTTTTTTTTGTAATTACGTACATAAGATAGGTACATAGAAAATACCCAGACCAGAAACAAATATTTATTTTTAAGCATTAATACTTGCACCCGGTGAAATGCTCAACTGACATTAATAAAAAACTAAATCCACTACCTAGTAGGTAGGTATAAGGAAGGCACCTATGTATTTGATTGTAAGTACTTGGTCGGTATTCGTTGCTAGTTCTAATAAAATTAACTAGTTCAAGTCAAGGTAACTCGCATTTTTGAAATAATTTAAAATAGGAACCTACAGTTTGCATAATGCAATTTTAGCGACCTTGAATATCACAACACACAATTACCTACCTATCTATAGGTACCTACTATACTTAGGTACTAGGTACTTGTTATTTTAAACAACGTTTAATATTTTAGTTTAATACTGTAGAAAATTTTGCTTATATTTAATTTGAAATTCTAAACTCATGGCCGATAATATCAACAAATCCTAATTAAAATGATATTATACCTAGGTAACAGCTAAAATTATTTTCCCATTTCACCATGTTATTGTTCTAATAAAACTTGATAATTTTGAAACTGTTTCAAAAGTAGTATATTAATATTGCACTGTGACCGTTAACATAATTAATTATCTTGTGCATTGGCCTATTTCCAAAATCATTTGCAAGGAAGAGTAAAAGCCCAAAATTAACAGGCGTATTGTTGAGCAGACATGTTCATTTATTATTTGTTTAGTTTTATATTATTCACCAACTAATTAACTAACACTTACCTACTCTTATTTTCTGAATATAATTCAGTAGGAAAGTTGCTGAATTAAAAGTCATTAAGTAACTTTCCTACTGAATGTATTTTTACCGTACCCGACTAAATAGTTGGGTTCCATAAAAACACAGAGTTTATTTTACTTAGCACTTATATTTCACTTTTTATCAATAAACCATAACGTCGTCGCATGGAATATCGCGTGTAACTTGGTACCTCTCTAATGTTAGGTTTGAACTTGAAAACCTTTAAGTTATTTAAGTACATACTTAACCTACCTCCCTAGGTTCTAACTAAGGCAATTATGTAAGTTAACTGCCTATTAGTTAAGTAACAGCGACCTTCCGACCTTTGACTTAATAACTTAAGTTAGTGGCCTGAAGGAATTAATTTATGAGCACCGTCTTGTTAGGCTTTGTGTACTTAATCTTATTTAATAATTAATCGACTAGCATTAGATCACCATTGACGATGTGATCTAAGATATTCACGAATAGGTATATGTTTAAAGATTCCACATAAATGAAGTGGATCCATCTCTGGTGACGCCGTATATCGTATGTTAACCTAGGCAACTTTGTGATTATTAAGTCAACAGAATTCAAAAAGAAGAGGAGAAGGTTATTTATTTCTCGAATAAATTTGTATTTGATGTTCTTATTTATAATTAATCTACTTAGTCAAAACCAAAACAAAAAAAAATATATGGTAATTAAATATTGAGCTCGATTAAAAAATCTCGCTTAAAATGCTTAGTACCAAGAGTTCTACTTTTTCCGAGGTAAAGCAAGGTTTCTACTTTTTTTTTAATCATTAATTTTAAAAACATAACCCTTCTCCGGCAGTCGGGTATAAGGAAAGGGGGTCCATTATTTGACTAATTTTTAGTGATGGGCCGACTAGGGGTTCTACCGACTAGCAGACTAGCCGACTAGTCGGTTCCAAAATTGCCGACTAGTCAGCCGACTAGTCGGCAACGCAGATCATTATAATTTCAAGATATTTGGGTTAATCACGATCACTCGGCGATTGTAGGTATTTTTGTATAAATTTGCACTTCGAAAGCTGTTGGGAAACTCCCAAAAAATTGTTAAAATAAAAAATAAAAGTTGGAAAAAAAAATTGAATGGAGCTGAGGCTAATTAATAACATTTTAAATGTATGATATTTAGATGATGTATGTAGGCTATGACGTGTTTTGTTAACGTTTTTCTGACTACCCACCTTCTAACTGTACTACTAATTCAATAAATATTGGTTTTATTGCATAATCGTTAGTTGACGACTAGTCGGCATAATTTGCCGACTAGTCGGCACCTGCCGACTAGTCGGTTGAACTGCCGACTAGTCGGCGACTAGTTGTCCCATCTCTACTAATTTTGCGATAGATAACAACAAAAACATAGTGTTACCTTCTCTCCATCCGTCCGAAGTGCCGGTCTTCCGTGTATTGTTCACAACCTGAAAACACACATAACTAATTCAGACACAAAATCACTGCACCATTAAATTTATTCTCACACTTTCCAGACAAAGTTCCTTATGAAAGTAATTTAAAAACACTACAGAAGTTAGGTACGTATACGTTGAATTTATAAAGAAACATAAAGACTATAAAAATCTTTAGTTTATTAGTGTTTTTTTCATTAATTTAAAAAATGTATTCTAACCAATCTGACCATCTTGTAGCGAAGTCAAATTGCATGTCTGAATGGCTACGGAACCCGTATCGTAACGTTTCGATGTCGAAATGTCCCACAGTTAAAACGTTAGTTAACCGATACAAAAATAAACAAGACATACACATGCTGTTGGTCTTCCGGGATATGTCGATAGACAACTCTATCGATCGTAGGGACATCGAAACAAAACACATTTAAATCCAACAATTAATTTAGTGTAGTAGGTAAAGTTGATAGTTATTAAGGAGTCGACGTTATTATTAAATGAAAAAAAAATGATTATGCACTTATGATAAATAATTAAAGCAGAGCAGAACATTTTAACAAAAATTAAATTTACCAGTACCTAAGTAGGTATTTCACAAACACGTGATGTTACGGTCCGAGACGATGTGAAAATGTGTCTGAACACAAGTTAGCCATATTACAACAATGCATTGCTAAATTATAAAATTAAAAGTAAAATTATGGCAATGAGGATAGCTGTTATTAACTTGCTAACTTAGCAGTAAATTAAATTTTGTAAGTTTCTTTGTTTTTAGAAGGTCTGTAGTAGTAATAATATGGTACCAATGTATCTAAAGAACAATAAAGTAACCATAACTAAAGGACATGGGCACATACATTAATACATGCTGAAGCTGACTTTATAAAACGAATTGTTTCAATTTAGGGAATTTCTTTACCCCAGATAAATTATTCGATGTGATTGATATATCTTACAACCAATCAATCTCATGTGCATCCAAACTTATCTCACTAAATGCATTCTGCACTATAGATACCTATTTTCAGCACACGTCGACCAACTTCTAAAGATTCAGGACTAAAATAGATCTACGGTGACCCAGTTCTCCTTCTAAAATAATCTAGCACCTAATCTTACACAGAAAGGGTTTATATTTCAATGGCAAAATGATAAAAAAATACGAAGCCAGCTTATTAAAATTTTATGAGAACACTTTTCAAACGTGTAAGTTTAAAAAAGTGTTCAAAAACGAGATGGCAGATTTAGTTTTATGTTGTGTTTACAAACGTTGCAGGGTTATTGATCGCGGAAACGTAGTGAGTGCAAACTTTGTAGGTCATCAGTACATTTAGGAGCCGAATTAATTGAATCTTATATTAGTATCATTCAATTTTTTTCAAAACTTGGATTCCTAGAGGAAGTGGCGTCTCGATCAGAACTTGAATGCCTCGAGGATCGTGATTGTTGTCCCCAAGTTGAGTTCGTCCCGGTAGGAAAAATAGGTAGATTAGGTACTGATCTGTTTGGCGGTTTTAGTGTGAATATTCGGCATTTGGGTGATCTGGAACGTGTAAGTACTACCCGGCAGGTCGGACTAAGCCGACGCGAATGTTGAGATCTTACGACCAACCTATAGAAAAGTCTAGTATACCTGTTTAGCGGTCTTAGTGTCAATGTTCTTGACGGCCGGGTACTGCGGTCTCGGCAGCTGGTTGGTCTGGAACGTGTACTTCCCGGGAGGCCGGTCGGAGCCCTGGCGGGAGGCGGACGCGGCCCGGGGTGGTGTCGAGATCTTACGACCATCCTGTTAAAAAAGAACATTGCCTTTAATTACACTGTAAACAAGTCGACGAGCGACGGTGGGAAAAGCTAAAATATAATATGTATTTTTTCCTTATATTGTTAGATGCCGTAGGGATTTCAAAAAATCCTTTATTAGTGAATACATACACACCACAAAGAACACACTCTGCAAATTTCCTGTCCCTTGGACCGGCAGTTTGAGCTCAGCGTTGATATAACAGTTCAGTCATTGAGTCAATCAGTTAGGACTTCGAATTTTTATATGTAGAAACAATATGTTGGATATTAAGAATTAACTGGGAAAAACTAGTAGTAGAAAGATTGATATTTTGAAAAAATTAAACAGTGTGCAGACAAATTTCGCTCCGCCAAAACAAATTTTGACTCAAGCCAATTCGTGTAGTGTGTAGGCAGCTGAACAGTAGTAGTTCTAAGCTATGGAGAAAAGCCAAAAGGGACTTTTGTACTGCATATTTGTTGCCTTGTTAAATCTAGGTATATTTAGTACTTACATGGGAATGCTGTTGGGTTTGGTACGTCAATATAACAGTTTGCTTAGTGAGTGGTTTGGGAACACCTCCAGCTCCGACGACGTTGATGACTCCAGACGACGTCACCTGAGTCGGGACCAGCCCCAGCTGGTTGTTGTAAGGAGAATTTGTACTTTTCTTATCTAGAAATAAGGGTATTATAAAAATATAGGTTAGTTAAGTAGAGGAATGCTGTATGAGTGTTAAAACAAGAAAAAAACATTTTAAATTTGAGCTTATTATATTAAAACTCGAAATTATACCTACATCAACTAATGGTATTATAAGGAATATGGACTGTACTTAAACTTGTGGATATGTCAGTATTTAAAAACTTATTTACGATTCAAGCAAATGGAAATAAATCATAAATTCATGTACATCATTGTATCTAAAAAAGATTTTCTCGAGATCCTCATTGCTGCGGAAGCTAGTTAAGCCAGTGGTCCCGATTGTTATTACTAAGTCGTTAGGTCAAGTTAGAGGCTTTATCTGAAAGCAGTCGTTATTTCAAGTTAGATGCTCTTTTTGATAGCAGTCGTTAGGTCAAGTTAGAGGTCTTAATGGACCTGAACTCTAACACTAGGGGAGCCACACCGCTACACCAAAAGAAGAAGATTGTACCTACCCAGAAGGAGCTTGATAATACGTGCATAATATATTAAAAAATACAACAGGTCATCGATTCCTTTATGCAGGTCACTGTTGCACACTCCATACCAATAAGCGCCTATTCCGATGAAGTAAAATGACGTAAGTACCAACAGTAATTATAACCACAATATCAAACACACTAAGGTGTACCTATGCCTTGAAAACAAAATATTTTTAAGGCACACCTACTATACTTTAACATAATAAACTTTTTAAAATTACACGATTTGTTAACATAGTGACTTGACATTTTCCCGGGTCTTAATCGCGTAGGTACCTAGTATTCATTATTTTCTTACCTTGAAGTTTCAACTATGTTACAATTGACCCGGGAAAATGGACTTAATAGTGTTTTAGAACTAGCTAAGTGTTGAATCCAGCTCACCTAGTGCATTATTATTAACGTAAAGATCTTTGTCCTTGACCGGTCCGAAGGCAGGTTCAGCTGCGAAGCTCACGTCTCCCACCCTCGCTGTCTTGCTTGTGGACTGCCTGAAACCGAACCTAAACATCACAATAATCCCTGTCACATTCTATTCTATTAGAAACTTACATTAGTAAGGCACTAACGGCGAATTAAATGAGCCAACATTGTTACAGATGTTAATCAATTAATTCTTGATCTGCAATTTTTGCTCCTATAAATAAGACAATAGCAAACCACTACAACTTGAAAATGTTCTTTATATAAATTCCCGTTATATCGACCGACTTCATCTTTCAAATTCTAAAATCTTACAAATGCCATATATGGTAACATTTAGTGTTATCTACCTAAGAATAAAATAAAATATTAAGGTAATTATTAAAGAAACCTCCGGCTCTTTTCTGCGCCAGTGATTCTTTATCATTACATTATCCCTCCTGCGTACAATAAAATTACGAAACAAAATCCGATTTTATTTGAAACTAGTTTTTTCCAGCGGTTTCACATGCGTTAGTTCCAATCCCATAGGAATTTTCAAAACCCTTTCTTAGTGGATACCTAGCTTAGAGTCTAGATATCCACATGTAGGTCTAGGTCCTAGACCTACACATTACAAAAAATAAGTACACCTTCAAAATTTCCTATCTCTAGAACCAATGGTGAGGCTGTGCATTGATATATAGCAAATCAGTCAGGACTTTCAGTTTTATATGTATAGATGGTAAAATTATGCTGCCTAAAGGAATGAACCTTTTTTTATTAAAATTCAATAATACCTTTTTGTTTCACACAATTTTTCTCTTCAATTTAGAGATCAGTTTTACCACAGTTTACCTAGTAGTTGGTGCGCCTTGGTGCTGTTTTACTAATATGTTTTTTCTACCAAAGACGTACTTATACCTTAGCCTATTCTGTACACTACTTAGGTATTCCAGACGAAAATAAAAGCTTTACGAGCCATAATTCAGAGATGAAAGAAAACAGTAATAAAAACGGAATATTGTATTAGATACCTACAATACAACACATAACGAAAAAGAGCTAAAATATGTACAGTTCCTTTAGATATATTAAATACCTACAAAATATGGACTTTATCGCTTCAAAGTTATTCTTCCATACAAACTTAGGCTAGACCGAAGCGAATATAGGAATTTAACTGATTAAATTATTTTTAGCACTTGCACTGAACTACCTACCATTATTACGGAGGGGTAATGTTGCCACTGTTGCCAGCCTCCTGGGGACGATGCCTCGTGGCCTCGAGAACATTTTATCTAGGCAGTTTTTTTTTACTTACATTTATTTAATGAATTTAATTTTACAGACCAAACAGTGGGTATTTTTTCAATCAAAATATTTTTAGAACTTGCACTCTTACAGTAGATAAACACAAATTAGCGCAAGACTAGTTAGTCCTGGTGTAATTCGGTAAACAAGGACTAAGAACGGAATATCCTAATTCATATCTAGACAATGTTTAACCTAGCACCTACTAAACTATGAATATATTCTAATACATCCTATACGGTAATAAGAAAGTGCTTTGTTGCCTGATTTTAAGTTTTGAGCTGCATTGCTCAGTTTTATTGCTCAGGAGTCGACGTATACGTAACAATTTTCCTATTTGGCAATAAAACCATTAAATTGTAATCTTGATTTTACTACTGGATTAGACTGTTTCTGTTTCATTACTAATTTATTATACGATAAGCAATAAACTGAAGAGTTAGCTTGTAATTTACTAAAGTTATTTGCAACGGGATATTTACAACATAACAAACAACTACCTAGCCTTGTAATAAATTACAAGAATGTAATAAAAATAAAGCTTTTTATTTCTATTTTTTTTTTAATTCTATTTTTATAAGTAGATAGTAGTAGTACCTGAGTTCCATAAAATAAGGTTTAATAAATGTTTACGAATATCTAAGTACGAGTACCTACCTATTTGACCGAAGCGGCTGACTTGCTGCTTCCTTGCGTGGGCGCGCCAGCGGCGTCGATCTTCCGGACAACACCTCCTCCGCCCGCAAGTCTTCTGATGATCCTGAGAAATACACCATTTTTCCAAATAATTCTTATGTTTTTATTGCTCTAGGCATTTTACTAAAAATATTTTCATCATCATCATCATTTCAGCTGTAAGAAGTCCACTGCTGGACATAAGCCTCCCTCATAGATCTAGAGATGCTTCGGTCATAAGCGGCCTCTGCATCCACCGTGAACCCGCGGCATTAACCAACCTGACATAGCCAAACGGATTAGCTCTTTGAAGTGGCAGTGGGCAGGACATATAGCACGGAGAGCAGATGGTCGTTGGGGCCGAAAAGTTCTCGAATGGAGACCGCAGAAATATTTTACATCAAAAATCCTCCCATGACACGATTCGAACCTGTGCCCCTCGCTTGCCGGGCGAGTGCGCTACCACTGCGCCACACGGGAACCCACGTGACATGGTGAATTCATGATTGTAAAATATTTCTAGCATTTATCCTATTAAAAACATGGTCTCAGATCGAAATAGTTCTTCTAATTAGTTCTCCTGATTTTTTCTGTGTCTAGAGCTTTTAAAGTTGTCAGATAAAACTAAAACATTTTAAAGTTGATAAAACATGGTCCAGCTAATTCTACCTTACACCATTTTATTAATTGAGGTATTAGCATCTATTTATTTAAATACTAATAATTCGTATACGAACGCCTGCCGATAAGCCCTAAGTAAGTACTTGTACTATTTATGTATTCTGTGCCCTAAGTATAAAATATTCGTAAAAAAGTACCTATTTTCAGTCTAGGCATTAAAAGAAATTAAAATTTTTTTTAAAAATTTAAAAAAAAAAAATTACTTTACCAACCTATTTAGACTGAAATCATTTATTGTCAAATGAGGAGGAACACTTACTTTTTATCCCGGCAGAGGGCGTTTGTCGACTAATCTTAGGTTTGAATTAAGAACTGTCAAACAGGCGTTTTTTACAACTCTTGGCGCCAAATTGGCCATATCGTTCTGAGACCGAAAGAATAAAAAAAAAACTCGGCGTTTCCATTGGTGGAGGACCATCATCGAAAAAAAAAAGATCATCTAATGCCAGCGCCATCTACTTACAGCTTTGCGTGTGGCACCCCATTACAAATATAAATAGAAGTTACAATGAAAAGTTACCAACCTATTACCAACCTACCAACCTATTTATATGCCTCTATTACTAAACATCAAAATATCATGTTTGCATCAAGTGAAAGGTCGAATAAGGGCAAATATATCTCGGCTGATGCTTCCAATAGATAACAATACGCTTCCAGTTATTCAACCGCCATAGTGTAACATACGGAAGTCAGATAGGTATCTACGTAGGTGCATAACATAATGGAAGAAAATTACTTCTTGGCATGGTAAGATTACTTGTAAAATTATTTGTGTGGGTGGTAAATAGCTAGATTACTAAAACTTTAAACGACCTGAAAACTTTAACAGTAGGTGAGCCACACCACTACACGAAAAGAAGAACAATATAACAGAACGTTGTTAATTAAAAGTCTTAGTATCAGGAATTAGCAAGTTGATGCTAAGTAATTATCACTAAGTACCATAAAACTCAGTTCGAGAGTGCTAAAATGGTCACATTGGGCGAAATGGATCCATATTGGAATCCGGATTGGATGTGTTATATTGAAGATTCGGTTTTAGGACATTTAAAACTATTTCTACTGCGAATATTTCAAGATTCTGCTGACACACTGAAAACGTCTCAAGTCTTACAGACGGCCGCTGTGGCGCGTCGTGCGAATACCTGGCTGAGACGTAAAAGGTTGTGGGTTCAATTCCCGTCGGGAATAAGTATTTGTGCTTAGATATTTGTTACTGGTCTAGGTGTTTCCATATGTAGGTATAATATTATTATGTATGGCTTTACAAAATAAAACTATATAGATAAGTTTTATATCCGTTGTCCAGTCATTATAACACAAGGTTTTAATAGCTTACCATGGGGATGGATGTGAATTTCACAATATTTATTTATTTATGTGATCATTTTAGCCCGGTACATACAAAATCATGTAGCCATAACGAAAAGATTTCGATTCAGAGGCAAGACTATTCATAAATGTCTACGTTCTTAAGTAATTACTATGTATTTTTACCTCCATTTCCATTTTTATCATGTTGCGCCAATTTCTGTTTCCTCCGAGCATTGTCATCAGCTCGCGAAGTGCTGGCTGGACGGCGTCGGAAGCCAAACGAGGTGGCCACGCCTCGGCTGGGCTTGTTCCCGTTACCAGACACGCTCTTGTCTCTTTTCTTAGCACCTTTGGACTCAGAGTGACCCTGTTTGACAATGGAAACAGACATGTGAATAAATGTGGAAGAATGGTAGTACCGTTAGTCTTTATAGTATAGGCTATAAAAGTTATTTCTAGGTATAAAAGATACCTAAGCAAAGTTTTTTAGAGGAATAACGTTACTGTGTTTATTTGCTACGAGATTTCGTAGAAGTGTTTCGTTGATGTCTTTTGTAGGGATTCAATGTTTTTTTTCACAAATTGTGCTTATGTTATTGCGCAATAAATTGGTTTAATTATTATTATAAAAGAGCAGTATACGAATATGCGTCTGCACAACTGATGGTTGCGGGTTCGAGTCTCGTTGTGCAACAAATATTTTATGTTTAATATTTATTTCTAATTCAGGTTATTTCTGTCCTTCAAAACTCAATATAATTTCCTGTTGTTTGGCACCCTCAATACACGCTGAGTTATTTCATTTATTAGTTGCATGGTTGGATCTAGATATATTTGTTAATTTATTATTTATCTAAAGAAGTAAATATCAAATGAATTATGTATCTACATTATGTTTTTTATTTGTACATAGTTACCTAATTTAAAATTAATTAAAAAGGAAATCCATGTTGGTACAAGGTTATATTCTTGTGAATTTTACTTTAGGTAATTAATAATTTTACTGTTTTACGCCATTCAAACTGCATTGCAGTGCATCCACTGCAAATCTAATTAAACTTTTTTAGACTAAAGACATAGAAACAAATGCTCGGTCTTATTGTCTAAAGCTTTATTTCAGGATACCTAAGGAAGGGAATGGTCGTTGAGTACTAGATGAGATAATTCTTATTATTTATAGTAGGTATACCTAATATTTCCATGCTGTCTAACTTATCTAGCATTACACTAGTGCCATCATCTTGTTCAACTGCAGTCGAAGCCATTTCTATATTTAGCCCATCTCATCGGCCCATATTCGCCTACGAACTGGTATTCAGGTATAACAGGTTTTTTGTTTCGTAAATAAAGTAACACTGAATGTTCCCAACGCTATGTGACTGACTTAAATCAATCTTGCATCGTAACTATTATACCGGCTAGATACTACAACCGACTATAATATTTAACATCCGCTCAAAACTCTGTGGTTTATTGATGTTAAAAATACCTTGTAATTTGTTTTTATTGTCTATTCTGGTAAATAAAGTAAAAAAGGAACTATTTTAATAGCCGTTCTCCTAAAACGTAAGGAATCGAAAACTAGGTATTTTCGAAAAGAAAGAGATTCATAATGAAATACAGATTTGTAGATATTGGGTGGGTATAGCAGAGCGATGAGTGTAGAGGAATGGAGAGGAGAGGCGGGCTGGAGGTGAATGATGAGATGACGGTTCATAGAGGAGAATAGAAGAATAACTCGTACAGTACCGACCTTCAAGTAATTGGGATAAGGATGTAGGGCGAACAAGATGAAACATATTTAATAGTTTGTGTTCTGTAATAAAATTTGAACATCGATAGGTACCAGATAGAATTAATCAATCGAGTCAAATCGAGCAACAATAGGGATGTCGCAAGTGCAGCATATGAGCGTATACTAAACAGCCAAACAATGGCTTGTATTCACAGATTATGACGACATATTAACATATTTGTAATAGATATAAATAACATTACATAGTTACCTAACTTCGTACCAAAGTAGGTATAGTCTACACCTACAGGGAGACTTGGTATTGTTTTTTGTCGTTATTAGAGGAAAACGATTTCTCTTGATTGAAATAGCTTATTTTGAATAAAACTATTTTGTATATTAAGTGCCAAAACTGATTGATGATAAATTAAAGCTAGTTTTAATTATAAGTTAAGTAAGTAGTTATGTGCGATATTGACATAATTAGAAAATCTACGGATTAGTTAGCTCCAGACGTACCTACGTGTTGCTTTGGAGTTTTTGCTCCGGAAGTGGTCGGATAAGCTGAGAATGCTGGTAGAGCCGTAGAGCCTACTTCACCAACTAATGTCCCGGGCACTACAACGCTATAATTAGCATGGTCTGTATAAATCATCTAGATTAGATGTAAAGACCAAAAACTAAAAAAAATCCGATTATTTTTTAATTTTGCGTTTATGCGATTGAACACTTATAAAAAAACTTCAAATAACTACTTCATAAATAGATAAATTAAATTATTTGAGGCTAGCAGTCCGCCAGAAAGCTGGCTGCATGACCTCTTTGACCTATCTTGGGTAGCAATAATTATAATACTTAGTTTAAGTACTAATCATTTGAGTTTAGTATTACCTAGAAGAACTAATAAAATTACTGCAAGGCTTAGTGTAGAATATTATCGTTGGTAATGATTATGCGGGAAGATTAACGTGATGATGACTGTGATAAGTGGAAATTTAATAAACGTGATCTTGCTTTAATACCTACCTTAATATAACGGTTTATAGGTGCTTACATACTTCTTTCTTTTACACAAGGGAAGCCTTTGAAGGCAAACATAGCAGTTCACAGCACGATTTCATATTTTTTTGTAGTAAGATGGCAGATAGGTACCTATCCTACGTCTCTATAGTCCATTATAAGCAAATGCTTAAACAAATGTAGAACAAGTTTAGTGCAAAAAAAACTTTCTGTCATATTTTATGTGTAAAATTAATGGCTTAGGGGAGACAATATTGTCTTGGAGTTAATATTTTGATTAGATAATACTCAAAGGACTTTCTCATACGTACCTACTTACATCAGAAGTTTGCAGATTCGTGTTGTGTAAAAATATTTTTACCCACGATATGGCACGGGGCTGGTATGAGTTTAGGGTTGTTCGTTGGTTTATGCGCAATCAAATGGACATTGGACACATTTATCATTTATCTCCAAAACGAGATCTGAGTGTAGGTAAAGAAACATTTGTCACTGGGTTGTTTAATTCATTTATTATTTTTCAGCCAATGAAAAAGATTACCGATGTATTATTATTAAGTCCATTGTATAACCTACCTTATACCACAGAATATATAAATCTATACTACATGTGTAAGTTTTTTCAGTCAGTTGTTTTTGAACTTTCAGCAAAAAGGTTGAGCTTTTACGAAAACCTTAGCAAGGTTGCAAATATAAATGTGAACTTTGTTGTAACCCTATTTTTTTTAAAGTTTAGCCAGTTCAGTAACAGAAAAAGGTCGAACTTTTAGAGAGAACTTTTATCATAATCTGAAACGCAAAAAAAGCTAGTATACCTGAGATACTTCTCCCCATAATTTGCTGCGTGATTATAATGTAAAGTTAATGATAGATAGCTGAGGAACCTAATAATTGCTAAGAAACTATCACATTCGATTACATGTGCAGAAAAAAGTGATGACTTCTTCGAACCCATTGACACTACATTATAAAAGTACCTATTTACACCTTTGAGTTTGAGAAATATTATAAACTAGCTGGGTCCCGCGGTTTTACTCGCGAATGCCTCGAATTCGAAAAAGCCTTGCTTATCAGATGCCTGCATCATTCATTATAAAGGACACACTCTCCAAATTTTAGCACTCTACTTTCAGCTGTTTAGGCTGTGCGATCCAGCAGTTACCTAGTCGTCACAACAATGCAATTAATAAATTTAAACTTAAAGATTTAAGCTATACCACATTATTTTTGCATTTATGCATGTATGTATTTCCGAAAATTCTTTAACCAATAGAAAGCTACATTATCGAGGAGTAACGTAGGCTACTTTTCATCCTCTATACTAACTAATATTATAAAGAGGTAACGTTGGTATAACATTTATGTACGTATGTATGTAAGTATGTATTTTCCGGGTAATCTCTGAAACCACTCAATCGTTTCCAAAAACGGAGTAACATAGGCTACTTTTACTTACTACGATCCCGATCTTCCCACGGGATAGAGATTTACGCGCGTAAAACCGCGGGAATCTGCTAGTTACAAATATTTTTTGTTTTACTTTGAACTCCAGAATCATTCGAAGTATATTCATACAAACATTATCTACATTCCTCTGCACTTACTGCAACCATTTAAGTTAAATGAAGTTCTCATACATCAATGCAAGTAACATACAACTGCTAATTTCAGTGCCTATTCAATGTTAATGGGCCCTTTAGAACCCCATTATGTTGGAACTAGACAAATAGGTGCACAATTACGGCTGGCGAGTTGAAAGTCTTACTTATAATATGTAAATAAATATAATATCAGACATATTAATTTATTTCATCGAATTCCAATTACATTTAAATAATTACAATAAATGACTTAAACTAAACTTATAAATAAAAAACATCTTCGAGAGCGTCCCCCCGCGGCATCGTCCCCAAGACACTGGCGACATTTCCCCTCTGAATCGCTAAGCTGATCCTTTGGAAAAAGAAGCCGCCAGCCCTACGGTCTCCCGACGCCGCATTGAGACGCCCTGCTAGATCTTTAAAACAGACAGACAGACAGCAAAGTCTCAGTAATAGGGTCCCGTTTTTACCTTTAGGTACGGAACCCTAAAAAACAAGCGCACTCGGATATAATATCTAGATAAGGCTTTACGCGTAATGATAAGTCTCGGCGGCGGCGATAGCGTTGCGTGAAGGAATTTGCGATGCTACGGTAACGTGTCTCCGCCGCGACTTATCGGTGATCGTAATAGCCTAACAACAACTTAAATCTATCCATCTTAAATCTTTTTTCAGAAGACACCTTTCCCAAATTATCGGGAATCTAACGGCTAAATTCTGAAACGACACTTAAAATTTGAGAGCTACCTAAAAAATTGAGCAGCATCTAAATTAAATACTGGTATGCGATTTTTCTTTAGTTTAGGAGGTGTTTATTACTTAAGTAGCCCTTAAATTTTGAGTAGGGTCTCAGTACTAAGAAATTGGCCAGAACTCAATTTCGTAGGTACCGTATTGATTTTATTTTACTTTATTGGCAATCTGGCATACAAAACGGAATACAGTCAACACAATCTATACTAATATTATAAAGAGGTAACGTTGGTAACACGTATGTATGTATGTACGTATGTATGTATGTATATTGGGGGTAATCTCCGAATTACTTACAAAAGATAATACGTTATTAAATGTATTTGTAAGTATTGTTAAGCATAACTAGTAAAATCCGATTTCTTTTACCTTTTCTATTTTATCTAGCAAGTGTACACTCATACATTTTATAGCACAGTAAGCTACAGGTTATATAAACTTAATTAAGTACAAAAAAAGAATTTACGAGAGAACAAACAAGTGCATGTTACTTACTGGGAACCTATACCAAAAGCCTATTCATTTTTTTCTCCATTTCACACAAACATTTAGTAGGCAGAAACAACAATAGATCAAAAACTTTCACGGGGTTTGATTCAATCAGTCTATGCTATGAGAACCTGGTTGATTTATCCACTATTGAGAGTAGGTACCCACGATGGTTGCGTCTCACAAAATGGTCCGGTAAAAGTGGCTTAACAGACTTCGATGAATTACTTCTATTGTATCGAGACAATTGATTTTCACGCTAGCAAATGCATTTCAATGAACAGAACTCGAATAGAATCATAGAATTCAAACTTTGAATTACATCATTACTAGATTACAGAACATGGGTACACAAAATTACGAAACTAGGGCTCTATACAATACTAAAGTTAAAAAAAAAAACAAAGTTACCTACAAAATTGGGTTAAAAATGATTCAGCACTTCGACAATATTCGTATCAAAGCTCTAGTTCGCTCAAATCTTCTAAATTATTAAGATGTACCTAACTTCTGATATTTTTTCTGTGAGTTATTATTTTCACAATCTATTTTAGGAAGCAGGTAGCAGTCAGTTATAATAACTAGATGATCAGCGACCACAAACCACAGGTGGATGGTATGACGTTTATTCCCCGACCGCAGAGCGTCCGCGTCGCATCCACCGTTAGCACACCGGTTGTGATCGACACTCGAGCTTATATGCATACACGTAATAATTTAATCAAAACTTGTTTCGGAAATGCATAAGACGTACCCCGACGACGAGGAACAAAATTGCGTCTGTGAATTAATGAAATTTCTGCTCCACTTACAAAATATGCCTGCGAAAATCTCTCGATAAAAATCTTTCCACCATAAATCATCATTATTATTCAATTCGTTCTGTTATTTGCAATCCGCTATTCAATTTTAAATTTCAACGAAATAACCTTGCATTTCTTAGAACGATGGTTTGCAGAAAACCATTCCAATATCGAGAACGACAGGGTTGGGCGAGAGCGCACCCAAAAGTCATAAAGAAAATTGATTGAAATCAGAAGTGCATTTACCTTCACTGCCAAGGTTTCAACTTTAGTCCACTAGAATAGCTTTGTCGAACGGAGAACCAAATAACAATTTCATTCTCATTTCATTAGGAATCACAACTCGCGTCATTATGAAACGGAAATGCTTATATAAAAAAAGTTGATAGAGCAAATGTTGGCATTCCGCCATATGAACAAAACCCTTTTCAGAATATAGGAATAAGTATAGGTACCTACTTCAACACCTACTTGCTAAAGAGCTTTTTGTTATGTAAGCTATTCTTGACATGAAAAGCCGGATGAATGGTGCTTGAAAAAGTGATGCGGATCGCTGTTTTGAAAGTTTTTCATACATCCACCAACCACAAATACCTACATAGTAAATCGAACTAGGTTAGGTTAGCTATCTGTGGATAGGTATATTTCACAGAGCAGGTGTTTTGATCAGGTTTGCTACCCAATGTACTTTACACGAGTGACCCTTAATCATAGCCCTGAGAGTAACCTGAGAGCCATAACGGTAAGCCTTCATTCTTAGCTGTAATAAATTGATAGAGTGTAGCTGCAGCGAGTAATTCATACTTAAGAGGACAGTCTACCTACTCTTTCTCCATACAAACGTACTCGAGTGTTTCCTCCCTGGATAAAGACATTAGAGCAAATATGTTTTTTTTTTATTTTCTGACTAGAATAGAAATAAAATACAGAAAATATAGAAAATGAAAAAAAAACAAAACGTAGGGGCATGGTCATGGCTGATATAGGACTCATGGCATAAACATATTTTTTCTAATATCTTTATCCAAGGAGGAAACAGTCGACTACGTTTCTAAAGTTTGTATGGAGAAAAGAGTAGGTAGGTAGACTGTCCCCTTAAATTGTTCTCGGGATGTACCGTATATGATCTGTCCCATCCATAGGTCCAGGAAAATAAAACTTAAGTTACCTAATTCTAGGTAAGAATTTCTATAGATATTATTTTCTTAGCGCTTTTAGTTACTCGACAGTTGGTATATGCGATGACACGTTACTGTCCAGTTCTAAACCCACAATAAAGCACACAGCGTAAATTATTAACCTCGCTGTTAAGTAGACACACGTCTCTATTGTGCTCGTCTATACACACATGTGCCATAGACAAGTTACCACATTTATCTAGGCTGTCAAATAATGATGCAAGTGCAACATCCGGCGGTCATTAACCTCCTGCGGTCCCACAAAATCTTTGCTTTATTATTAAACATCTGCTTGGATTCGATTGATGTAGAGGTAACTATACATTATGTTATATTTTAGTAGTAGAGTTGGTGAGGTGACTCTAAAATCGTGCGAAGTGGAGACGTAAAAGTAGGAAAACGGACCCCGGGCTCTTAAGAGGAATGAAACCGGGAACATCGCTTGGTTGATGATGAGGTGACACTGGCGAGCTAGTGCCTCTATCGAATGGCATTACTAGTAGCTTTACAAAAGATACCTATGTTGGGTCTAAATGATAACGATCTTTGATTATGGCCAATGACAAAACTATCAATTAATGTAGGTAAGTAACCTATTTACATAAACCTAAGCGAACAACGAGATAGTGTCTATAATTAATCAATGAATGAGGAAGTATACAATTAGTTTATGTACCATATATCATTGTATACCTACGTACAAAAATATTCCCGCCCCCAGTGTGTTCATTTACGAAGATTAATTTCCACCATATATTTCGAGTGCTCACTTTCACTTCATGTCAGGAAAAAATGTTCATTCATTGCTATTAAAATATTAATTAAATGTTCAAATTACGAAGCTTAATTTGAACTTCAATTTCAGAGTCTACTCACACGAGTCCTATGAGTTAAGCGGGGTTTACTCTATGAAACTAGTGAGTATGCATTTGGAGTCATATTAAAAAAAAAGTTGTGTAGACACAGCAGCGGTACCTAACTGTCTGCCTATTTGATAAAATTGCTTCCAGTACATAACTACTGCTAAACTCCTTTTGTTAAATTGACTCTAAAATGCATGCCACTTCTTTCCTAAGGTAAATCTGGCTTTTAAACCCTAACCCTTGTTCCCCTAACCTTCGAAAAAACAGCATCAATTTATAATTCAGACAAGCTGACTACTCCTGTAAACTATAATCTACGACTAATTATTGTGTAACACTACTAACTTAGCACTAATTAACGCAATCTAAAGAGCAATTTAGAAACAAATGCACAATTAAACTCCGTTCTCACAGAAGCAGGTTTAGTTCCTTTTTAGTTTTGCCAAATGTCTACATGATTTCGCTTTTACGGTACCACTTCACCTTAACGGTAACAGACAATCAAATCCAGGTGAATTGTTGTTTGTGTTCATAAAAAATGTAGCCTTTAGTAATTCACAGCCATTATTGTAAAAGTTGAATCGTTGTAATGGTGCGCTCACGTACGCTATCATTATTTGTTTATCAACATAAATAGCAGGTTATAAAACAAATAACGTAGCTTTAATTCCCCAACTAATGATCATACTCGTAATTTTAATATATGAGTTATATTTCATTGTACCAAATGCGCTGGATTTGCAAGGTCATGAATACAATTAAAATTGAATGATTGTCTCGTCTCAATTGCATTAGTTGTAAGGCCGTTCGTGAACAAGGCCCATTGATTAGATTCGATGCTTTTCCATGCCTCATACGTACCATTGCATCATTGTAGAATGCTCAATCGTCCATTTTGTATAATTCTAAGTCGATGCCAAAGTTATTGAAATGCATGTTCAGTCTGAGACTACCGTTTCCGTATTATATAACTTAACGTTAAATTCATGGAAATATAGTTAATCGCATTAGGGTCATGTTCAATCAGCAGTAGTGGTAGACGGCTAATCGCATTGTTAAGGTGTTGAAGGTTTATGTCAAGGTCAAAAGGAGTAATGGAACATACCATATCGCACTGAGCTTCGGTGTCGTCGTCATAAAATATTGTATCGCAGTCGTCCATGCTGTCGGTGGCGCCTCAGTCCTCACCAGGAGCCGACGGCCCCCTCATCCACGCCACGCGGCCGGACCACCGGCATCCGAGATGGCACTAGACACGGCTTCTCACCAACACCAAATCTTCCGACACACTATCGTAACTAATTCGAACGATTGAAACGTTCGGGATAATCCGATGAGTCACGCGATACTGATCCGACTTGGTGCAAGACTGACTTCGCAGACGGAAGGTGTGGGTGTCCTTAGCTAGTCGAATCACACGTAACCTCGACTCGCAGCCACTTCGTTGTTTATTTTTTAGGACAATGAAGTGGAAGATTGTTCGTTTTTTGTGATTGTTGAATATTGGTGAGCAAGGTAGATTTTCCGAATGCTGTTTATGTGAGCAACTGCGTAGCTGGACGCGAAACGATGGCGAGCAGGGGTGGCGCGCGCACCCTCTCACCCCGAGGTGCATTGATCGGAAGTCTGTTGCGCATGTGCCTCCTACTACTCTCGACTACTTTTGACATTTGCTTAGTGGCCCCTTTTGTAATACCTGTAATGTCTGCGACAATGCTGGTGCTACTTGTAATAATCTATTAGTTAAATAGGAATAACTTATTCTTATTATTTTTTGACTTATAAAGATGTTCGATTTATGAACAGTAAATCAATAAAGGTACCAACTATACTTACCTATAATCTTGTTAACCAATCTATCTATATACATATAATAAAATCGTAACTTATCGGTGTCTGTTTTTGGAAGATATAAAAAAAAGATAAATTGTAGGGGTATCTATTAACGCAGTAGAACCTATTTTTCTGGTTGTCTGTTTGTCTGTTTGTCTGTTTGTCTGTTTGTGTGTGCCTTTGTGCCCGCTAATCTCAGAAACGGCTTATCCGATTTTGACCAAATTTGGTATGCAGATAGCTTTAGGCCCCGATTAACATATAGGCTATTTTTTATCCGGATATTTTGTCCGGTTATCCGGATAAAGTGATTTTTCTGCTTTTACTTAGTTAGTTTGAATGTTGTATTGAAGAAGTATGTTGTGTGGAATCAATACATGACTAACCGGATATCCGGTCGAAAATAAAAAAACCGGATATCCAGTTTTTTTTTCAGGAAATTCCTAAAATACCGTATACCTTTGTCTCTCCATATATCCGGATCCTTCGGACATACGGAAATTCTTTATAACGGTTGTTTTTAACCGACTTTAAAAAAAAGAGGATCTGCTCAATTCTACCCGCATATTGTTTGTATGTGAATATGTTCAAACCGTACTCCGGCATATAAAGTCCGATTTCGATAATTCTTTTTTTATTTGGAGAGTGAGAGTCCCGAGTTGGTTCCATAAATTGTTGGTGAAGATCTGATGAAAACCTTCGGAATTATGAGCAGAATAGCATCCCGCAATGCTGTAAATTACAAATTTTTGGACTTCCATCAATAGAATCGGCTTATTAAGAACAAGGTACAAATTGATGGACCACCTGAAACCACCTTCTCAAAAATTCCTCAATGATTAAAGTTACGGTTACAATCTTGAAAATGCAATAAAATGGATTAAAAAAATATATCTGTAATCGGGCAGTCTTACTGGGTAGATGCAGATTGCATGTAGTTTACGTGGCACAATGGCAGCTATGGATTCCGAGTCGAGGGTTCAGCGTTCGAATCACAGACCGGCGCATTCCCTTTTTAAGGAACGGTGGCCTACCGAGCCGAGTGATGGCTTCCGATTCGACGGCTGCGCGTTCGAGTCACGAGTCCCGGACACGACGTTAAGTTTTACCCTCCAGATGGTCGTCCACCTTGCCGTTGTGAGGGGACTCAGTAGCTGAAAGCTAAGAGGCGCACGAGGTGGGAAACGGGGCTTGCCAGGCTTCTAATCCGTAATCCCGCGTCAGCGGGCTCGGGGGTCCTTTCCGCAAGAAAAGGGCCGCATGGATTATAACCACTATAAAAAATCACCTCAGCCTCTGGTGGTGAACTCGGTGAGGGGCTTTATCACCGGCTTTGGGGACCTCGAGACGGTGGCGTGACCGTGCTGAGGGAGAGGAAACGGAGAGGGATTGTCTATCGGGCAGAGGCAGAGATGAGGCTTGGAAAGGCCGCCGTTGTCGGGTAAACCTATGGTAGGGAGCCCAACGAGAGTGGCCTGACAGTGCATAAGGTGCAGTACCCAAGTAAAAAAAAGATATAAAAAGATACATAACAGAAAGTCAGTTGCATTGTATGTTGGAGAGTTTATTTTTATTGTTTTGTCCTTAATTCGAAGTCGGGTTTTGATTTTTTTTTAATTTTCGATAAAGGCTAATTCTTATTATAAGTAATGCGAATAAGCATGCAACACGTTACCTACCGCTGCGCTGTGCAAAATCTACTCTTAAATAGACTCTGCTATGATTCTCTTCTGTTCAGCAACAGACTTCCCTGGTCGTCCGTTCAAGTGTAGACTTTTGCTCAGCGATGGGTAGGTAGTCCGAAAAACGCTGACGAAGTCGCGGGCACAGCTAGTTTTAAATAAATGGATAAAGATCTATTTTTCAGAACGAATCAATAACTATCATAACTAAATCGATATGTTTATTATTTGATTGATGTCTCTTGTCTTACCATTGCAAAGATAGAATTACATATCTTACCATGTCATCGCATCACGAAACAATATCTAATTTACCGTTTAAAATAATGGACGTAGACTATATTTATGTTTTTATGCGTATTCCATACTTATGCGCACCTGATAGACACGAGTAATAATTATCAGGTAGGTAGACCTACCTACCTGACAAATGTATGCAAAAGCCAAATTGTTAAGAAGAAACGATAAAAACGTTTTAATAAGAAGAAAGAGTGGTTACGTGGATGACATGGTTAAAATTATATGCATTAGAATGCTTAACAATAGATCAAGTTTACATCCATTTAAGTATTAATCTACATGAAGTTTTTTATGTTTTTATAGAATTCATATACCTATTGTTGATTTAAAACTCCGAAATTCAAGCTTCTCTCTGTATCTCTCCTCACATAACAAAACTGTTAGTTAGCGTAAAGTCCCGTGGGAATATCGTGATAAAAAGTAGCCTGTGTTAATTCAAATATTAGCTAGATATTTTTTTAAATTAAGACAAAGGCTCCCATGGGTTACCAGTTTGAATCGCAATTGGTTCAGTAGCTTTTGTGTTAAGGAGTAACAGACAAACTCGTCTGCTTACTATATTAGTAGGATAACTTAGTTCTCCACAACATATTAACGTGGAAGGTCTAATGATGAAACTAATTGCAATTACTTACCCAGGCATGGCACCTACAGCATCTTTACGTCACGTAAACTAAGATTAAATCTTAACTGTCCACTGTCGTAAGATGCGTACCATCGTACGCATCTTACGAGTATCTAGGGCGTCCGTAAGCAAACTGACATAATAGTTTATATTTTATTTACAGTAAGCTAAGCAACACGTAACCATTACAACCGTCATGGCACCTGTTTCATTGATAAAATTACTTTCATACCTACTTATCGTAAACACAAAATAATAACAGACCTAGCGACTGATAGAGACGTATTTATTTACCTGGATACCTATACATTATGCACTTAAGAGGATAGTCTCCATTCTCTTTCTCCATACAAACGTAGTTTACATTTTCCTCCCTGGATAAAGACATTAGAGCAAATATGTTTATGCCATAAAACCTATATCTGTCATGACAATGCATCTACCTTTTTATTTATTTTTATTTTCTAATTCAAATAATAATAAAATGAAAAAAATAAAAAGGTAGATGCATAGTCATGCATGACAGATATAAGTTTTATGGCATAAACATATTTGCTCTAATGTCTTTATCCAGGGAGGAAAATGTAAATTACGTTTGTATGGAGAAAGAGAATGGAGACTATTCTCTTAACTCATACGTAAATGTAATCAATACAAGAAGAAAAACACTACCCCTGGAAACAGGTGTATTTTGGTGACATATCAAACGGACGCGTGGCCCGGCCAGTGTTGAAAACAATTTGCCTTACTTCCTTGAACTACCTTTTCCTGCATAGACATAGGTACACATTAATAACTTCTACCAGCCTTACACACCTAATTTATTTCTTTATGGGACGCTATCTACCGTAATTATGGTAACTAATACGTAGTAAAGAGTCTACTGTAGCCATAGTGAAGTGTGTCAAGGTGCTCAGGGATATGCATGCAGTTTAATGCATTCGCAGGCGACGCTATTTACTGTCTGTAATTTAAGTTAGCATCCATTGTTTGAGATAGATGCTTTGTTTTTAATTAGGTCCATACTTAGAAGGAACGAGGTTGATGAACTTATTTAGTACTTAGGTACTTTAGTACTACTACGAATACTAAACAACTTTAGTACCTACTTTTACTTTTACTTTACTTTTTCGTTTTTGTTCTATAATTTTATTATTTTTAAGATAACGCACCTCACCCTTAATCATTCGTGTGATCCTCTCCATACCAAGGTTGCCTGGAAGAAACCACTCTCAGTGGTAAGGCCGCCTATTGTGCCACTCTAGATTGAGATTTTTTCGTGCTTTATTTTATTGTAATTTATTTTTGGCGAGAACAATAAAGCGTTCAACTATCTACCTATCTTTAGCAACAGAAAAAACGTGTCTGATGTAAGAATGTAAAGATTTAGAGGGGCGAAAATGGCAGCTTTACGATTTGTATACGTAATTAAGTAAATATTAACAATCAATGGTTCAATTACTACCTAACTACCGATACAAAGGTGCGGTGGCGCAACTGAAAATTGTTCCTTGACATTTTACATTGACTTTATCACGAATTCGTACTCGTGATTGCTCTACTGAATATGTTGCTCAAATACATAAGTATAGAATATGATGGAACTTTGTAACTATATGTATAGTATACTGTAGATAGGTACTTAGGTAGGTATATCTATATAATTTAGACTAGCTGCGCCTTGCGGTTTCACCCGCGTAAGTCCCGATCCCGTAGGAATATCGAAATAAAAAGTAGCCTATGTGTTATTCTAGGTCTCCAACTATCTATATTCCAAGTTTCATCGCAATCGGTTCAGTTAGTCGGTAGTTTTTGCGTGAAAGAGTAACAAAGTCACGTACATACATATAAACTTTCGCGTTTATAATATTAGTAGGAAGTAGGATTTGTATTGGACAAACTATATTTATATGAACTTTCCCCTTCCACGTCAGAATTTTTCAAGATGTTTCCCGGCACCTGTAGCGCAATTAGGAGGAACACTAACTTTTTATCCCGGCAGAGGGCGCGAGTCGATTAATCTTAGGTTTGAATTAAGAACTGTCAAACATGTGTTTTTTACAACTCTCGGCGCCAATTTGGCCATATCGGTCTGAGACCGAAAGAATAAAAAAAAAACTCGGCGTTTCCATTGGTGGAGGACCATCATAGAAAAAAAAAGATCATCCGATGCCAGTGCCTCTGCAAACAGCTTTGCGCGTGGCACCCCATTAGGTTGACTTGACACAATTCTATGCTGTCAATAGTATGGTTCTTTCTTAATAATTTTAGTACAAAGTAGAACACAAGTTCGACCTTCGAAGTTGGAATTTTTAGCCTGCTGATAACTTAGGTGTCTTTTCTTAACATGGAATAATACCCACCTATCTACTTCTACTTGATTTCTTGAAAACTTCACACGTTAATAAAACGAATGAAAGTTTATGTGCGAATTTCATGCATTTTATATGTGCCGGTAGAGTAAAAATAGTATATTATGCAACTAGTGAATAAAAGACGGATTTAGTGCGAAGGCCGTAGATGAATCACGAGCAAGTGAAGGATTCTAACGACTGAATCACGACCGTAGGGAGTGATTCAAGTGTTAGAATCCTGAGCGACGCCAGTGGTTCATGGCCCTCAATCTAAATCCGTACTTTATTCAAGAGTTGCATACTATACTTTATACCATGACTACGAGGAAAAAAACCGGTCAAGTGCGAGTCGGACTCGCGTCGCGTACGAAGGTTCCGTACCACTATCACAAATTTCGGCAACCAATCCGTGAACGCAACGCGAACGTTAAAATTTATTTTACCACTGGCGCCAGTCTCAATTCATCACTAGATAGTAAAAAGTGCTAGGGGTGAAAATATATCACGGTATTGTTGAGTTTTTATGTCAATATCACATAAAAGTTTTTTTATCTATTTGTTGTTATAGCGGCTAAAGAAATACATCTACTGTGAAAATTTCAACTGTCTAGCTATCACAGTTTATGAGATAAAGCCTGGTGACAGACGGACAGACAGACGGCAAAATATCAGTAAAAGTGTTCCGTTTTTATCCTTTGGGTACGGAACCCTAAAAATAATTTGTATGTCGAGTATTCTTAGCGCAAGGAGTTTGTATCAAGTTTTTTTTCACGCAAGGAGGTTGTATATGCATTTAGTTATATGGACGACGAGTAAATTGTGTTCTAAATTCAAAATTCAAACAGCGTGAGTAAAAGTCGTTTTTATTCACTGTTTAGCGTGAATAAAATAAGCTTTTAAGAGTGGGAATGGTATAAAGAATGTTTAGCTACCGTCTAGGCGTAACAATAGGCAAAAAGAAATTAACACAAAAACTGTTACTTCATACGTAATGCATTCGTATGAACATTTTTAAAATAACGCAACTGTGTTATCAAGATATTTACTAATTTATAACAATGAAAACAAGAGTGAGGTAATGAGGGCAACATTATTTTTTAAATAAACCGGCCAAACGAGAGCAGAGCACAGTGTTACCTACTACGTACCTACATAATTACCTAATTATAATTAAATACTAAAACGAAACTGTACCTAAATAAATCAATCCAAACAATTGCATTTTAAGGCTAAGATCTAGGTAATTACATATAAGTACCTAGGTACAATATTTGACTGAATATCTGAATCGAAGATCATACTTACTGAAATATAAATTACCAAATATTTGTAAGGCTGGTATAAATATTATTAAATAATAGGTAGTTGGATTTAACTTAAGTATTAATAAAATTTTATACTAAATTATTGTATGCTCGAAACGATTTGACTGTGCACTAATATAGTACATATTATGACCAATGTACCTACACAGTTATAACAATAAATGATTCTTGTTCTTTTTCTTACATGTTTTGATGATAGAAATACTAAACACGATCAAGTATTAAAATGTCTACAATATTTGCACATAATGCAACATCCACAGCAGATTGAACTCTTTGTTTGACACTATTGTATAACAAAAATGTGACACAATTAGTGCATTTCATAGTAAACAATTTAATTATCACGCAATCTCGACAGTTTCCTGTGTGTCACTGTCCACAATCCACAACACAGACAATACAACATAGCACATCATAGATCCAAGTATAATATTAACATTTAGATGGGTTTTTAACTTTTCGTTAACCTGCTAATTTGTGACGCTGCAGGGCAAGGGGCCTCCGCTTAGAGGGGTTAGATTAGACAGTAAGATAGTACGGCAGTAAGTAAGACGCCACGGGAGCATACTCCAAATTGGCGAATGTCCCATGCCTTCCGACCGTGACGATGTTTTCCTTTATCGTAAGCGCATATTAATTTTTCTTTGCGAAAAAGACATTCGTGCGCGGCCGGGATTCAAATCCACGACCGTCGGAACGAAAGACAGGATATATACTACTAGACTAACACCGCTCTTAATATTAAAATGATATGGGTTGCTTTCTACAAACTTGGACGGAACACGGCGAAGTATAAAATAAAGTCTTCTGTCTCTATCTGAATATTTTTTGCTTGCCTCCTTCTGATTTTTTTATAACAATTGTAATTAGTTTGACAAAACTAGTTCACATTTTCAGTTGAAATATTACTATTTCACTCCATACACGGACGACACTTCTAGTCTATTCTCCTCTAAGCCAGACAGAGGAAGAACCTAAATTACTTGAACCGTGTAAACATTCAACGAGTGACGATGTAAGAGTACTTCATTGTATCCAATAAGTGTCTGCTAGATTATGAAAGTGTAGGTAATTTAAACGGCATTTCACTTTTACTAGGCAAAATTAAGCAATTAACATAAATAACGCCAGATATGCCATGAACATTGAACACGTAATCATGCGTAACTTGACGATATTGTATTGATAACGTGTCGGAGACATTTTGGTCTTTTAGCATTTTTGTCAATTATATTTTCAGAAACTTAAACTGAAGAGGTAAAACTACGAGTATATCTTAGTAAGTAGATTGAGGTATTTTTTAGGATATGCGGCGCGATAATCTACCATCTTGGGTCCTAATGTAAGAGCTCGCGAGCTTGTCTGTGAAAAAAGCGCGCGTAACAAAACGATACGCACTTCACATCACACTAGATAAATGATCATTGATCACACACTCACACTTTTTACAAATAAACGATAGCTTGATGATGGTAAGTGAGGTCTTAAATGTAGAACGCTCATCTCTTCCTTAGTTTTCTTACTTCATTCATATAGGTAACACTCAACGAACTCAGAATATTGTAACACTACACATTACTACACAAGCACAAGGAAACAAAAGACGATCGAGCCAGTTCTTGAAAAATTAATTACTCACAAATGTTGTAAAGATAAGTTTTGAAATTGTATTTAAATCGACTCTGAAAGTACTATGATGAAATAAATGATACCAGCTATAGATTTTATATAGCCAATTTCCGCTGCAAAAGCTTTACTAGTAATTTTCCATTTAGAAAATAATTGTGCCTGCGCTTGTTGCTATCAAGATGCGCCATCTATGCAATTACTTACACTAACTAAAGTAAATCTAAAATAATTGTATTTTAGAATGATGGAATGATAATAAATTTTAAAAAAGTGTTATGCAAATGAATTTATATCTCTGTCTATCTCGTAGCCACTATGTATAATATAATTTTTAAAATGGCAGCAAACATAAATATTATAAAAACTAAGATACAATCGCGGAACACGGTCGGAGCGGGGCTATCTCGACCGTAGGTACCTATCTAGTCTGCTTTTCAAGAATATGTAAATGAGCAGTCATTAATAAATCCACGTCTAGAATCTACATGCATTGAGAGGCTGGGGTCGACGTCCGTTTCCCGTATAGCCGCATTCCTTTGGGACCCGTGTGTAATGTGACGCCCGAGGGCTAAATGCTACTCAACTAAAGAAATATGTAGGCTTTATAGACTTGGGAACCTTCGAGGCTTTTCTAGAAGCTAGGCTAGTCTATAAATCTGTAATTACATGAATTACTCGAATCAGGAAACAAATTCCTGTTCAAAAGCTTGAATACACGCAATATATGCGTGTATTCAAGCCTATCAACGTATTAAGTCGTTAAAATGATATAACGGAAGATATTTTAATACCTACCACTAGTAAGATAAGCTATTACGAAGTTAAAGTAAGATAGAACAGAAAATGATGATAAGTTTGTGACGATACCGAAATCAACTCCTAGTTTGATACGGCAGGCCAATTCAATTTTTAAATTTCAAAATTCTTTATTATCATAAACTAGCTGACCCAACAGACGTTGTCCTGCCCAAAACCTACAACCCTACACTACTTCTACCCTACCCTACCCTACTACTACCCACCCTACTACTACTACCCCACCCTACTAATATGACTTTCTAATAGGTATCTATCTCCATGCCAACATTAATCGAAATCGGTTCAGCATTTTTTTCTTTGATAAGAACCTTCTCCTGACAATAGCAAACACGACAAAAAAAGAATTATCGAAATCGACCCGTGACCCGTGTATAATAAAATGATTGACGGAAATCGTATAAGTTTAAAAAGTGTTATCGAAATCGGTTCAGCTGTTCTTGAGATTTGCGCTTAGCAACACATTTAGCGATTCATATACTTAAAGTAGTTTACTAAGGTCTTTTTAAAATGACGATACATTTAAGTTTCATCCAAATTGAATCTTCTACGTACCTAGGGTTACCAGATGAAAAAAAACAAAAGTCCTGAGAAAAGTCCTGATTTCCACCAAAAAATCCTGAGATTTTTTACACTTAGATTTTTTTTCCCATACTTATTTAAAATTTGAATACTCGTAATAATATCGTGTTTATACACTGCGGATCTAGTTTACACGTTGCACATCGCACTCAAAGCGGGCGGGGATTGGCAGAGTTATGAATAGGTGTTAATTTTAATTGTGCAATTACCAAAGAAACTTACTTAGAATATACCAAATTGGTTTAAGTTAGATAAAACTGATGAAGTACCTAATAAGATAAATAAGGGTTTATTTTAATTGTACAATTATTATTACGAGAGGATGATTATTTTTAGTTTGTTTAACTTTTTAAGAAAAAATCTTTTATTTAGTTGGTTGTTTGTTGAAATGATTTTAAGAGATTTGCGAAGTCCGGCCGCAATCCTGAGAAATGTCCAAAAATCCTGAGATCTCAGGACAAATCCGGCAACCCTATACGTACCTATACGCAAAAGGAATGCTTGGAGTTGTGACGAAACGTCTCTATCTTGCAGTGTTTATCAATTAGATGTTGTTTGCAATGCAATCACTTTTATTTGGCAAACTTGTTACTTATTTTTTGCCTCTATTCATTTGCCGACTTTGATTAGGATTGCTGTCTGCTCTTTGTTGGTATTTACGTAACCTTATCTACCTAACTACGAGTATATACAACATAAATTAAATAAATGGGTTTATTTATTGTATCTCATTCTCATGATGTGAAAATACTTAGGTAATCTATTCATTTATGTAAAATGGCATTCATTACAAGGTAAAGCTTTCAAACGTTTCTACAAATAGCCACTTGTATTACATTTGACTACTTCTGCAATGGGTTCTTCATTAGACTACTTCTATATGACACCACGTTTCAGCGTTCTATGACCACATCTACAAATAGCCACTTGTATTACATTTGACTACTTCTGCAATGGGTTCTTCATTAGACTACTTCTATATGACACCACGTTTTACAAGCTGGTTTTTTTTTACTCAAATAGAAAGACGATCAAAACAAAAATAAGTGGTGAATCAAATAAAAAAAAAGACGATCGAAACGAAAACGAAAGACGATCGAAATAGAAACTATAGACGATCGTAATAATAAAATCAAGAGACGAACGAAGAAGCGAAAGAATTGAATGTAACAAAGAAAAATGTGTAAGCTCATAAACAAACACAGAGAAAAGTCTTATAAAATACTCAATTATTAATGAAATTTCTTGGAGGAATTTACATAAGGAAATGCTACATGTAGGTACCTACCTACCTACACATAATTTATTAGGTATATGAACAGACAGACCTACCGCCTTACGTAAACGTTGGCATGCGAGTTCTCACTTAGAATAATTAATTAACTAATTGTATATGTGTCGACACACATCAAGACGTAGCTACGAGTTTCAAATGTTATACATTTGTAATTTGGTATTGTAATTTACCAACAAACATATTTATTATACTTTTTTATATTAAACAACAGGGAAGAGAAGCAAAGTGTTTTTATTTAACGAGACCAATTTAATTAGACACATCTTGATATTAAGAAGTACCTTCCTAGCTTCCGCAGTGTTAGGTAAAGAATCACTTGTAATTAATTACCTAATATAAAATTAAGCCTATTCTAATAGTATTTTAATCAGGAAACATTGTGCGTTAAATTACTTCTCAAGCTAAAACTACTAAATCGAATGCAAACAAACTCGGTAAGTGGAGAAATCCAGAATAGGTATAGGTACATTTTTTTTTATTCCAATAATTTCGCTGCGGATCATTTCAAGAACCATACATTATCGTAGGTTCCTATATTTTATACCTACATTATGAGCATAGATCGGATTTTTGGGTGCCGTTTCAAAAATGCGACATCAAAAGTATGGATACGACCAAAAAAAATTCCGAGAAAAATTCCGCGTCTTGGAATTTCGAATAAGGGTAGGTGTCGAAATCACGAGTACTATCACTATCTAAAGTATCATCATCATCATCATCATCATTTATTTTTATTGCTGAAGGCATATTTACTAGAAATATTTTAAAGAAAAAAATTATCTTCAAAATTTAAAATGAGATTCTGTTTACAGGTTAGAGTTATCCGTCAGAAATAAATAAAACACACATATAAATTAAAAGGGTTTAATGTTTATATTTCTTTATTTAATATACAAACAATGGATAAAATCTGTTCTAAGTATAAATAATTATCACAATTAAGAAAAAACACACCTAAAGCATGTTTGTGGAACAAACATTTTCAAATACTTGCTTAGAAACATTTATTTTTCAGCCAGTATTTCCTTACAACGGTAGGGTAGAGACAATCCAGCAAAGCTTAAAATATAACAATTTATGTATTACTAAAACCAAAAATGTTCCCTCGACATGGAATTATTGTTGAGAAAATATTACAAAAATACAACTTTCCTTACAAATTGACCGAGTTGGTTAAAATGGGAAGTAGATTTTTGTACCTCTGTACATTTAAATTGTTCTATTTCAAGCTTTGCTAAGTGCACTACGCACCATCTACCTCGGTGTGCAAGCTGAATAGTTGACATTGCAGAATTTAACAACTATGTAATTACTTGGAAGCTAATTTTGAAATTTGACCCTTACCATGATCTACATATTGCAGGATTTAATTCGTCAGCTAATCAAAAATAAATAAATAAAATTAAAAAAAAAAAACAAATAAAAAAATCACAGAAAAAGTTTTTTTTGTTTTCTGTGTTTTTTCTTAATAGTCTAAGAAAAAAAAACTCTATTTTTTTGCGCAACAAACCTACAAATTAAACAACGAGAAAAGATCATGGTAACGCCCAATATCCAGTTTTACTTAAGAATTACCAAGTTAAAAATAGAAATCTGATAATCATTTTTTTTTTCATTCCGGGTCTAGATAGTGTTGTAGCTACTTTTAGATTTAAATTATCTCGATATTTCGGAACGGAATCAGCCTAATCCATAATATCTATAAGTTGTAAATTTGTAGGAATGAAGAAAAAAAATCTACACTCTTTTTAACAACAAATAATAGGCAAAAAACTTACAGTTATTCGTGTAAGTTTCTTGATTATATGCTATGTTATTTATTCTATTACAATATATAAAAAATCTACTCACCCAAAGTTCGACAAATGTCAAAGATATCCAATCCAGTTGCAATAATCGTAGTCCGTTTAGTAGCCAAAATGTCAAGTTTTGCAGTGAAATCCAAAATCCAAGTAACGAGCAGGGGTCAATAAACAATAGCATAAAACATACGGATAGACTGCACTCAACAAACCGAAGTAAGCGAATGAGCTTAACTTGCAGTTTCACTTTTCCCATAGGAATAACGGAATAATAAATAGGTATAAATAAATATATACAAATAGGTATTTAGTATAAACAACTTCCAATAATTGTTCGAAGAAAAATAAACAAACATACCTTGGCGCCGCCTTTGTAATATTGCCGACAATAGCGACAATAGGTATTGCAAAAGATAAACAATGTTTATGGCCGCTGTCTTCAAAAGATTTTTTTTGTTCAACTTTGGGTCTCTACTTATGGATATTGTTAACTTAAAATTGCGAAATTGCATGTACGAAAATGACTCAGTAAGTTTTATGCACTCAATTAAAAAAATCCTGTTTTTTTTTAATTAACAGTACAATTTCTACGATACATTTACAATACATTAAATTACATACATACATACAATACATTTAATATTTTTGTAAAGTTTAAAAAGAAATATCGGAATTACGGAATTTAGAATTCCGGAAAGTCATATCCATGTTAGTGACAACGTCTAAAACAGCACCCAAAATCCGATCTATGATTATGAGTTATGATATGACCATCCATTTGTTATGTTATGTATGAGTTATTATGACCATTCATTCTATACCCTATTTCAGAAACTTAAATAAAAAATCCCATCCTACATTTATTTGAAAGTGACAGCTCTTTATTTACGTTTTCCTTTAAAATGGACAATTCTTTGTTTCCATTTTTAGGGTTCCGTACCTAAAGGTAAAAACGGGACCCTATTACTGAGACTTCGCTGTCTGTCTGTCTGTCTGTCTGTCTGTCTGTCTGTCTGTCTGTCCGTCCGTCCGTCCGTCCGTCCGTCCGTCCGTCTGTCCGTCTGTCACCAGGCTGTATCTCATGAACCGTAATAGCTAGAAGGTTGAAATTTTCACAGAAGATGTATTTCGGTTGCCGCTACAACAACAAATACTAAAAACGAAATAAAACAATTATTTAAAAGGGGCTCCCATACAACAAACGTGTTTCAAAAATAACAAGGAGTCGAGTCAGGACAGGAAGAAGGACAGGAGGACAAATCGAGTTGGTCATGGAATTCAAAATGGCTGCCCTATCTGTCAAATATAGGTACTAGTCTGCCTTACTTACCAAAGAGTTTATTTTATGTTTCAGATTTTCTTTGTGCCAAGGTTTTTTTTTTTGATCTTACTTTCTGAAATAGAGTAGATATTTCAGTGGCATCGAAACAAACGTGAGAAAAACCACGGGGCGAACTTAGTTCGATGCCTAACATGTAACTTGTTTAGACCACAACCGCAACACGACATGTTCCCAAAGCAATCACGCAGAAGTCTCGAGAGACCATACTTTATTTAACACCATCTCGTATCGTTCGTAGCGTTTTCAAACTCTAATTAAAATGGTTTTATAATCAGGTAGGTAGGTATGCCAAAGTAAATTTAAAATGTAACTGTTTTTTAATTTACTTAGGTAAAAACTACCCATTAAGCCATAAGGGAACCTAAGGCGCACGGAGAATTATTGAGTAGGTATGCAATTTTTTTATGCATCTTCCCTGTTTGTTTTTCGTGTTTTCGACTAAATCTCGATTTGAACATTATCAACAGTTTTACAACTATAAACTGGTTAATATTAAATTAGGTTAAATCAGGATAAAAAAATAGTAATCCAGATCTCCAGCTATAAAGTTTCATCGCAATCGGTTCATTAGTGTTCGCGTGTTTGAAACACAAACAAACAAACATCTAATCTTTCCAATTTTTTATATTAGTGGGATTTAACAAAAGGTATTTTATAAAATTATAATCATCAAAATTGATTCAGTAGTATCTACCTACTTAGGTACTTATCTATAATCGCAACCTCAACAGCGAGCAAAACATGGAAGTAGTTCATAGAACATTATTAACATTAAATTACTGATAAAATGAACTAACAACCATCTTCGATGAAAGGGATAGTAGGTACCAACTACTAGGTGAAAGGAGTCGAAAGTCTCCCATTGGTAATTGGAACCTGCAGAACTACACCCACGCTATATATACCCACTACTTATATTGGATAGTGTTAGGGTACCCTGTGACATATTATTACATTTTGTTATTGCATTTGGAAGAGTTAGTATCATAGCAAGCAAGAGTGAGAACTATGAAATCAGGGTGGTGCACAATGCGCATACTTATTTGATTTGGTGCGCCCGAGTTGTATGTGTTCGTCGTCGTTGTAAAACAATAAGCTGAGGGGACAGTCTACCTACTCTTTTCTCCATACAAACTTTACAAACGTAGTTGACTGTTTCCTTCCTGGATAAAGATAGTCTCTATTCAGGGAGGAATCAGTCGACCACGTTTGCATGGAAAAAGAGTACCTAGGTAATACAGGGTGTTCCGTAATGAGTGGATAATCCTGCACCTGCGTATGCGGGGCCAAGGCGTGGATTCACCCCCTGAATTTCAGTTTTATCTTTCAAGCCGTTTGAGCTCTATGCCATTTTTTTGTGTAATTTTGAAAAGTTTTACCTTTTCCCACATTCATGGGTACCACGTCCACAGTTTAGGTCATAGCACCAACTTTTTTCTTGTAATATCTTCCCTAATAATCAATGCTAATAATGGTGTTTCTAAATTGCATTTAGATTATTTCGTTAGCTGGGCGTAATAAAGTACAAGACGTCGTGCAGTCGTTCGGAAGATATACAAGTACTACCTACCTACCTACCTACCTACATACATTTCGGGGGTTCAGTGACATGAAAAAATAAATGGACAACGTTGGTTGAAACTCAAATATAATAATTAAAATATATATGTCTCGTACCTACATACGCGATTTTCATTTAGTAGGTATAATTAATTACATAAATAATTTCATCAGAATCATGGGAGTATTTTAAAGTTATTCTTCGCAATTGTAAATTGTCACAGCATAACAATAGCTGTGAACTCATGTGACAAGAAAACCCGGCAAATTTTCAAGTCTTTATAATAATTAAAATATCAGACTTATACTTAAATGAATTAATTTGTTTTCTTGTAACTTTAAGTTGCTTCAGATAGCGTTGTAGGTTGGTACCTATTAATATCAAATACCTACCCATAATGCTGGAATAGCTGCTTTTGATTTTACAGCTAAAGTTTAATTAAAATAAATAACTCAATCATATACACCATCATATTAAATACATAATTCACTAAAATAATTAAAATTGAAAACCCAAAAATGAGTCCCTTCCCTTGGTATGGTACCCAAAAGTCTGTCTGAACTGTCTGAAATACTTTTTTTTTTTTTTAGGTTTATTGTTTGACAAGGTTTTCTAGAAATCTTTTTGTAAATTACTTAATAAGTAAGTAGGTATACCTACATACAGTAAACAGGTAAGTATACAACAAAGTTTGTTTTAAAGTATGTTTGGGAAACAGAAGCTGTTAATTTTGCCTTTGTAGTATTCAAATTTTGACATCGTCTGAAATTTATTAATTAAAATTAAATCTTAATCTTAATAATTTATTTACCTAATCGCATGTTTTAATTTAAACTTGACATTAAAGTTATTGTTTTACAATTCAATTTACTAACGAGATCGTAAAGATATACTTAATGAATAATTATTTTAAAATTTAAAATTAACTGCGAGCTTTGTTTTCAATCTAGATTAGATACGCTACGAAAGCAGGTAGCTAGGTAGGTGCTTAACTGCTTACTTCATTATTTTACTTGGAGTTGTTTTGACTGGCGTCCACGTCCAGTATCCCTACCATGAGTTACTACGTACCTACTATATGTGCACTCTACGTTACAGTTTGACCTTGTACTTAGCGCACCTGCTCCGCCTGTTTCCTATGCCGCGCCGCGCGCCGCACCGTTGTTTTAGTTTTGATCGTCTTTTGTTTTAGAAAAAATGCTATGTGTGACACTCTGAAAAGGTAATGTTTTGCGAAAGTAACATTCTGCGAAGGTGACATTCTGCAAAAGTGACATTCTGCGTAAGTGACTTTTTGGGAAAGTGACATTCTCCGAAAGTAACTTTTTGCGAAAGTGCTCAAGGACATTTTTGCGAAAGCGACTTTCTGCATCAACACCGTTATTACGTATCAACTCATGGTAGTGGTACAGAGTTGTGCCGTTCGCGTTGATTGCGAAGTGAGGACATTAGTTATTCCCAAGCCAAATAACTTGAATAGATTTACTGAAAGACTTGGAAGCCATTTATTATTCAGACTAATGTTAGTATCAACAAATAAACGCAGGGGCCTACTGGCTTTTATTAAAAACAAGCTGGATAGGCGCACTTCATCCACAGCTACAGAAATGGTACATTAGGTTTAGTCAGATATCTGTGGGTACATTTATCTATAGTACGTATTTGATCTTAAACATATCTCGATTTTCGTTACGGAAGTTTTAAGCATCCACAAAACCAATTTACATCATTAAATTCCGTAAGTTTACAAAGAATATAGGTACCTACTGCTGATTACTCACAAATAATCGTAATTCGATTAAGTAAGTAGGTTTGAAGTGATTTTATCGAAACTAAATAATACCTCTGAGTTAACGAGGTGCAGCATAGTTGCTCGCAAAATTATCCCTTTCGCACATTGAAGCTCACTTTCTCTTGGATATCCACGATCATCTTGATAAACAGGCGCCGACGTAAAGCGTAGGTTTCTTGGTTTACAAAGAGCTTTGGATAACCTGTCTAACTGTAGCCGTTCTACATCTAACTAAAGGGTAAATCGGGACCCTATTACAGAGACTCCGCTGTTCGTCTGTCTGTCTGTCACCAGGTTGGATCTCGTGAACCGTGATAGCTATACCTACATCTATCTATAGCTATCACAGTTTATAAGATACAGCCTGGTAAAGTTTATACAGAAGATGTATTATAAAATGAGTGTTTGACCACTATCTCATCTCACTGATAATAAGGGATGATAATGGTTTTAGAAGATAGGAAGACGGCAGTGGTGCAAGATCAGGCGCGTGGCTATCGTAGGGCTAGGCGGTGCAGTGCACCAGGGCCCCGGACCTCGGGGGGCCCTTTGCCCTTTAACCTAAGCTTTGACAAGAGCGGGTCAGCCAACTCGCCAGTTCCTGAAGCTAGGAAACCTCGACCCTCACAAGCTCACAAGGTTTTTTTTTAAATTTAATGATTTTAGGTGAACATAACATCAACAATATGTGAACTCCCGATTTAAGACTTTCAACACATTCGCCGAACTTCCTCGATAAGCATGTGCTGTTGCTGTTTAATATTGTTATTTAGTAATTTAACCCCAGTGCAAAAGATGTCAGGCGTATGGTCATACACACAAATATTGTTCTAAAGAACCGCGATGCGTAAAGTGTACAGGTAAACACCTCACTCGAGACTGCAAAAAACCAGCAGAAGATAAACCAAAATGTGTGCATTGTGGTGAAGCACATCCAGCTAATTACAGAGGATGTATAGTAGCTAAGGAAATGCAAAACATAAAAAATAAAACCGTCAAAAAAGCGTCGGTGACTAATCAAGAGCAAGTTGCTCCAAAACGACACGTAACACGTGATATGAGCGGACAAAACCTTTCCTATGCACAAGCTGCTGCCAATACACATCGCTCTACTAGTGACAATAACATAAACCAACCACATAGTAACTTAGTTGGAAAGTTGGATGAAATAATCAAAATGATGTCATCTTTCGATGGCAGACTAAAAAATTTGGAAAATGGAGTCAAGCCGTCCATTAGTAAACCTCACAAAAAATGAAGAACACGCTAAAAATTATGGCATGGAACGCTAATGGACTACTTAACCATCAACAAGAACTTCAGGTAGTCCTAAATATCGAAAATATTGATGTATGTCTGGTATCAGAAACTCACTTCACCAGACAATGTCATATTCAGTTTCAAGGATATAAAGTATACCACGCACTACACCCAAGCAACAGTGCACATGGTGGCAGTGCAGTAATAGTAAAAGAAAACCTTCATCACCACGAAGAAACGAAGCTTGAGCAATCAGAAATACAAGCAGTAGCAATACGAGTAAAGTGTAGTCTTTACCCTCTAACAATAGCGGCCCTGTATTTACCTCCAAGATATACTATCAGAAAAGAAGAATATGTAAGCTTCCTAAGCCAACTCGGACAAAGATTCATTGTAGGAGGTGATTTTAACGCAAAGCATACGCACTGGGGATCCAGACTTATTAATACTAAAGGCAGGGGATTATTTAGAGCCATACAGGAGTTAAACTGCGAAGCTGTCTCGACAGGGAAACCAACCTACTGGCCTACAGATCCTGACAGGATTCCAGACTTGATAGACTTCTTCGTCTGTAAAAATATATCTAGAAATGAGATGAATATAGAAGAGGGCCACGATATGAACTCGGATCATTCTCCTATATTATTGACATTAAGTAGACGTATGTTATATAATGAGAAACGGCCGATCTTGGTCAACAAGTATACAGACTGGGACAGTTTTAGAATAGATCTAGACAACAGTATAGAATTACGAGTTCCGCTGAAAACAACTGAACAATTAGATTTAGAAACTAGAAAATTTATAGTAGATATACAACAGGCAGCCTGGCGAAATACACCAGATAAACCAATATGGACCAAGAAAACTGTATACCCTGAATATATTAGAAATCTCATAACGCAAAAACGAAGGCAGCGTAGAAGATGGCATCTAACCAGATGTCCTCAAGATAAAACCGAGCTTAACAATCAGACTAAACGTCTGAAAAGAGAAATAGTAAGTTACAATAATTCGCTAACTAATAACTACTTACGACAGTTAAACACAGAGTCTAAGTCAGACTACAATCTATGGAAGGTGACAAAAAACATCAAAACACCTATTACACATATTCCCCCCATAAGAGAAGAAAGCGGTAAATGGGCTATTAATAATCAACAAAAAGCTGAAAGGTTTGCTCGGCACTTAGAGCTTATATTTCAGCCCAACATTGAACCATCGAACTCCGCTGAACTTATAAATATTGACCCAAAATATGATAGCTTAGAAATAAAACTGGTCACACCAAAGGAAGTATCGAATATGATGAAGTATCACATAAATTCAAAAAAATCACCTGGATATGATCTAATAACAGGCGAAATTCTACAGAATTTAAATCGTAAAGCAATCGTAAAACTGACCACCCTCATAAATGCTGCATTTCGATTGAAGCATGTACCCGACATGTGGAAAGTAGCTGAAATAATAATGATACCAAAACCTGGTAAACCACCACATGAACCCACTTCATATAGACCGATTTCTCTACTACCAATAATTGCAAAATTATTTGAGAAGTTATTGCTAAAAAGACTTAAACCAGTTATTGAAAATAGGAATATTATTCCTAATCATCAGTTTGGTTTCAGAGAAAAGCATTCAACAATTGACCAGGTACATAGAATAACTAATATTATCGAAACAGCGCTAGAAGAAAAAAAGGTTTGTACGACTATATTCCTTGATGTAGCACAAGCCTTCGATAAAGTGTGGCACGAAGGCCTCATACACAAACTGAAGCGAATGCTACCGCAACAAATGACTGAAATTCTTGTGTCATATATATTAAACAGGGCATTTCGTATACGGCAAGAAGACGCCTATTCAGAAATAAGGCCAATCAAAGCTGGGGTACCACAAGGAAGTGTATTAGGCCCAATCCTATACCTACTATATACCAGTGATATCCCTGTTAACGAAAATAGTCCTATTGCAACTTTTGCCGACGACACGGCCATTATGGCGATAGGTAACAATCACAAGGAGGCTGTTGAAAAGGTCCAAATAGTTGTAAATGAAGTTATATCCTGGACTGAAAAATGGCGTATCAGGCTGAATGAAAGCAAATCAATTCACGTTGACTTTACAAATAAGAGAACTCAGTATTTGCCTGTATTAATAAATGGTAAACAAGTTCCATACTCAAATACAGCCAAATATCTTGGTATGACGCTTGACGCTAAGCTGCGCTGGAAAGCACACGTCAAGAAGAAAAGATCTGAACTAAAACTACGCTACCAGAAAATGTACTGGCTGCTTGGGCGGAACTCCCATGTATCAGTACACAACAAAGTCCTACTATATAAACAGGTTTTGATGCCAGTATGGACTTATGGTATCCAGCTTTGGGGCTGTACTAGTAAGAGTAATCGTCAGATCATCCAACGATTCCAAAATAAAGTTCTCAGGGATATAGTCAACGCACCCTGGTACATTCGAAACTGCGACCTACATCGGGACTTGAACATGGACGTCGTAGATAGAGTCATCCAAAAATATGCCGAAGCTCATGAAAAGAGACTTCACCATCACGTGAATGTCGAGGCAATCCAGCTCCTTGACACCACTAATATAGTGAGAAGACTGAAACGGACAAAGCCGTTCGAGTTAGTATAGTGTTTTTAGTGACAAACAAATAAATGCAGTGATAAGTGCCGCGTACAAAGAACACATGAACAAAGTGTCTTCGCCTTAACAGAAACTAAGTGAGTGTTACTGGACGCATTCTTAGCTTTATGTTTACGTAGTAATTTAGGTGAAAATTGTTTACTAATTAGTCAATAGGCTAGATTGTAATATAAATAAAGTATTTAGGTACTTTACTTATTAAAAAAAAAAAAAAAAAAAAAAAAGTAATTTAACAGAGTTTAACTGAGTAGTAAGTACGCAACTACACACATATTGCATCAGCGATAAGCTCACGTGCTTGACGGTCGGGAGATCAATTCGACAATTTCGCCCGTAAACTATTTATTGAAATTTTCATTCGCTCTACTTAATATCTGCTGTCATTTATATTATTCATTGAGATGTTTTCTACTTTTTGGGATGCATTACAATAGTTGACGCTACGCTAGGTGTGTCTGTTGTAATTCTCAATTCTCTACTACCAGCCTTATTTAATCGAGTATTACCACCATTCCTATTATTTCTATTCCGTACAATCATACATCTAGCATTCTGGCACCATAATAATACGTTACTAAAACTCATTTTCGCTAAAAAAAAATTCCGATGATGAAACATGTGTACATTATGATACAGGCATTTTGAAGAGCAATAAAAGTTCGAGCTATGTGAAAAAGGGGATGAGGGCCCGATTTTTTCTCCATGCACCGGGGCCCTTGCCCACTTAGCTACGCCACTGTGCAAGATCCGACAAGTCTTCCATAGTGGCTGCACCGGTCTACGTATCGGAACACGGCCGACTCCGTTTGGCTACGACTGAGGCCGGTGGGTGGTAACAAGCTGCGACCGAAGCCTCCCACCAAGAAACTCCTTTTTGAAATAATACTATATTTTTTTCGGTTTTACTTAATCCCTTTTAACCTTTTAATCGACTTTAACCCTTACCTGAGACGAGTTTGATTACGGCCGTAATACAAAATATCGTTCAGACAAAGTAGGTACCTACCTAATTTAAATTCAACATAAAAGAAATTCAAAAAGTTAGGAAGTTACGCGAATGTTATGTCAAATGTTGATTTCTTTCAAATTTTAATAGTTGCGTAACTAATGCTTCTAAATTTACCAAATTCAGATACAATCTTGTTGATCGCGTCGATTTATATGTATATAGAGGTACCTATATCGATAGGTGGGTGCACCAGAAAAACCCGTTGATAATGTCAACCGCACCTTCGAATAGAGTTACTTTCTTATTAACACTTATTACTACGCAACTAGTTTAAAATTAATACCACCTATTAGATAATCCTAATAAACATATAATGAAAAACAACACTCGATAATTTCATCTAAGTAGGTACCTACCTACCAAGATTTGATTTATGTAGGTACCCATAAATGTACCTACATACCTAATGACATCTCCTTAGCCGATTATTCGTAGAATACGTATAGATTGAGAGGGTTATTGTACATTTGCCACAAAGTAAATTCGTCTCATGTATTCAAATATTTGTCTCAATTCGTCACAGGTAGATAAAGTTGAGATACTATACCCTGCTTTCATCTTTCTTACCTTCATATACCTACCTAGTTTATGCATATTGGATAATTACCTACGCTAAGTAATTAAGAAACAAAAAACCTTGCGTTACCTAGGTATATATAATGCGCTTTTCAATCAACAAACAATCTCAAGATGCACAAAGAAAGCCGGCAAGGTGCATCAAATCATGAACCTGTCCATCAAATTGCAGTGCACACTGCATTAGAGGCTAATGAAGGCAGTTTGAAGCGCCATTACTGCAGTCTCTCGAAGAACAATCGTCGTAAATCGCTGCTCACATCACTAGGAAGTCTACCGACTGCAATTCCACTTTTTGTCCCAACAATACCATTTATCGAGAACAATGAAACATTGTATAGGCACCTGCCTTGATTATAGAGAAAGTTTTCTTAGAAATAGATCAGATATATCTAGAAACTTACGATGTTTTTTGAGGTAGGTTATGTGCGACTGCGAGGTCTCATTTTTCGGTTTTAATCGCGTGGTGTTTATTACTTTTAGCATTGTTTTCAATACTCAACGTATCGAGACCTTAACAGGTCTCTTCTCCAGAATAGACTGATTTCAATCTAACATCGCGAAAACAGAAGAAAATCTATGTTCTAAATATGTTCGCAAATAAAATTACAAAATATAAGAACTAAATAAAGTGTCAGAGTCGTATCTTATGCAAGTATAGGTAGGTACATTTAACATTACCAATGTAAGTAAGACTTGGGTCGGAAATTATAGATGTAAATGTGACATTAATCTGCTACTAGAAAATAAGCGGTGTCTACTAGGACAGCTACTAGTTAGATAACTAGGTATACTTAGAATTACAACTTTGAACATGTAGGTAGTTAATTCGATGTTTTAATTTCATTCCAGAAATAATTTACTTCTAATCCTTTTCCACTCTATAGGTAGTACTACTTATCTACCACCTCTCTCATCCGAGTGATGTTCCCCGTTACCTACATCCGTCTCGGGAGCCTGGGGTCTGCTAAACCCAAAATTACGACGACCTCTGTGGCGCGTCGAAAGCGCGACTGCAATGCAGGAGGTTGCGGGTTCGATTCCCGCCGGGTGCAAGTATTTATGCTTATAGAATAAATATTTGTGTCTGGTCTGGGTGTCCCTCTATGTATAATATGTATGTATTTACAAAAGAAAAATAAATATAAGTATTATATCCGTTGTCTAGTCACCGTAACACAAGCTTAGTCGCTTACCACGGGGCTAGATGGCGCTGTGTGTTGTTCACAGAATTTATTATTTATTATTATTATTATAATTGTTTTTTTTAAATTTGAGGTCGACACAGTCATCACATCATTGACCATACCTTCTGCAATTAGATTTGACAATGTTTTTACGGCCGGCCACCTGCCTGACACCAACCCTCTAGCAGTTTATCGGCCACCGCGCGGGGAAACTTAAGGATTGCTAATCTCCCTCAGATCCTTTTTGTTGTCTAGTTGCCTTTTACGACACCCACGGGATGAGATTGGGTAACCCTATTCTATGCCGGGGCTACACGGCATAACTTATCTACCATACCTATAGTAGGTAATAGGTAAATAATCAGGGCTCTGAATTGTTATTTCTATAGGTATTACCCAAAGCAAGATTTTTCGGCCTAAAACGGAACCTTCGGACGGTTAATAGTTTTCTTTTAAAGGCAGTGGTCAGTTTCCGTATCCGTAACATAAATGGTGACACTTAAGGCGGCGAGAGACGTGACATGAACAATGACAACTACAATGACTGAGTTAAGGGATCGAGAATAATATGAGTAAGCACTCACAAGTGAGTGAAGGTACGGCTTTGCATTAGAAAAAAATAACGGCCGAATACAGAAACGCCACTTAAAATTTGAAAGCCACTTAGATAATTGAACAGCTTCTTTTAAAATTATGCGAATTTTAGAGTTAAGGTGCTGCTAATTTTGAGTCTAATAGTCCTTAGTGTAAGAAGTTTTCTAACACCACCTATGTTTAAAAACTTATATTTTTTCGATATAACAATATAGTAAGCAATTTAAACTCAGATTAGTAACCAGTTCAACTGTACAACTTCTTGTCACACATTAGTCAGAATAGATCGTTTCCTAAAGCGATGATTACAGAGGACAGTCGCTAGTCGTGAAACTCCGAGGAGTCACGATCTAGGACTCGTGCTGGACATTTATAAAGCTTAACCGGAAAAAATATTAACTGTGTTAAGTAGGTACCTACCTTACCTACTTTAGAAGACATACAATCAGACAATTTAATAAAAAGTACAGTTAAGACAGGAATAAGTCCTGTCTTAACTGTACTTTTATCAATTATTTATTATACTAATTATACTTACAGATAGTTTTGCAAATTATGCTATTCATCACCTTTAGAGAAAGAGATAAAAGGTCTAACCAAGCCCGTATTTTTATCTCTTATGAAATTATAGGCAAACTACGTTTTAAAAGGTACTTCGGTACGGTCAGCGTCAAAATTCGATGATCAAATTCAGATTTTCAAAATAACAATACGTATCACAATTATTATTGTGAATAACTCCACAGTTACTAATAGTCAACTCTAAGCTTAGAGTTACTCGTCGAAGTAATGTGTTTGTCACATTTTCGTTGACGACGTTAAAAAACACTTATAAGAGCACTTATTATGTCGCATTACTTAGCCTTCTCTTTTAGTCTTCTCTTTTAGTCTTCTCTTTTATTTTCAGAATGTCATTCCTGTTTTGACACCCCACAATTATGATGTATAGCGATCTTTGAATCTTTTGATGCTGACTGTACATAAAATACTACAAAAGCAGACACTATCGTATGGATAGGTCAATTGTTAAAATGCATCACATCAAAACAAATTATTGTTTTGTTGAACTTAACATCGACATTTTACTTCGTGACCGACTGGTAAATGGTAATAACAAATAACTTTTGTATAAGTAGGTACTTAAGTACTATCAGCAACAAAAGTGGATACCCAGTTAGCCGAAAGATTCGTTTGAACCGAGCGCCCGCGCCGAGCCAGCGAGCATATTATACACACGTTGATACAGGTATATCTATAAATATCAAATGTGTGACAATTATTGTGTATCTAAATTCGCATGCTACCAGACGATAGGTAGTAGGTAGGTAACAATATACAATAAAGTCCTAGGTATCTTTACTAAGTGAACCTAAATTTACCTTGCAAGCGAAATCAGACCTTACCGCGGGTAGCCACTTTTGTTGCTGATAGTACATAGGTAGTCATCGTTACATAAAGATCAGAAACAAGATAAGAAACCGAGAAATGAGAATTCTATGAGTAGAAAAAATCTTAATATTTATAATGTTCTATAATGTTTTCTAGTTATTTGCAAACAATACAATAGCAGTAGAAGTAGATATCGTTGCGCTTAGGTAGCCTATAGCTACCTACATATATGTTGGGTATTGAAAAGTCAAATCAAGATCAATAGCATAATGCTCTTTGACAATACATAATAATACAGGCCTCTAACGACTGCTATCAGAGATAACAAACCAGGACCACAGAATATATAATAGTACTACGTTCCGGGACCAACTGCGTAACGTACCTTTAGAAGCACGCAGGATCTTGAGAAAGGCTTGTAAAAAAGAAGACTTAAAAACACTTATCTTAGGCTATACCTACGCGCAATGATAAGTTGTAGCGGAGCCGCGTCGCCGTAGCGTCACGAATTCCTTTGAGACTATCGCCTATTATGTGGTTATATCAAAGGAATTATAATACCTAGGTCAACAATAGTTTACTTTCCATTGTAATTCATCAGCAACTTTTACTTCCAATCGAAACTGTTGAAGTTAATTTCACTGATACATATTAGATTACCGAACCACAATAAGATCTCAATCCCATAGATATCGCTTACGCGTGAAAGCAGATATCGAAAACTCTATTCTTTACTGCGAATTAGTTTTATTTTCGAGAGAACGTTTCCACAAAATGTAAATTGATATACATGGGGATTGGACTTTCTAGTTTTATAGCCGTGTTTTTTTATTTAGATATTTAGTTAGACTAGATACTTACCTACTGTCTAGTTTTCTATTTTGAATTTATTATCATAACTATCAGGAAAGTAAATTTAGAATCTGTTCCTCAGATTTAAAGCCCCTGTAGAGATACAACTATGCGATGTTATTGCATCGCTCGAAATATTTATTTTTCAATTATAAAGGTACCTTGATACCCAGGTAAAGTAGTTTTATTAGGAAGGCAAAACAGCAATCTAGATGATTTATGCGATGTAGTGCCCGGGACAATATTAGGTAGAATGGGCTTCCATACATTCCCAGCCTAGTCGACCATGTCTAGAGGAAAGAATAAGTCAATACGTTTGGAGCTAGCCTAGCCTACGCCTAGCCGTACGGTGAAGGAAAACATCACGAGGGAACCCACTTTAGTTTATTAGGTAAGATTCAGGGTAAAAATAACTTTAATATAACATACACATATTTTAAGAGAGATTGTCCAACTTCCAGTTACGAAATCGGTAGCCCTTTTATGGGAGTAGTCCTTTACATAAGTTTGTACAATCATGTTCGAGATGCAATATACGACTGACATTGCGTGATCTTTTTTTATGTCAGATTTGGATGTGAGATTAAAATCTTCACATAGGTACTTGTACTATTTATGTATTCTGTGACATAGGTTTTGGTTCTGTTTCGGTAGACAGTTGTAATTATTTCCTCACATTGCGATCTCAATCTCTTAGTTAAGATAATATAGAAGATAGTACGTAAGAACAACAGACCTTATTCTGCTGATTACTTGCACATCAATCGTCTCCGGCAGGTTTCTGGCAAGTTCAATTGTACTAGAAATATTTTCAAGGAAAAAACATCTTAAAAGATTCATTCGCGGCAAGGCTCGAACTCGCAGTTCTGTGTTAACCAATAACACGCCACGATACACGATTTGCGAGTAATTAGGTAACACGAAAACTTTAGAGTTGCAATAATACCAAAGGAAGCTTTAAAACCGTTTTCGAAAAAAAAACCTTTCTTTTTAAAGAAAGGTTTTTTTTACAGGCCAGGCCCTTGCCTGACAATTAAACTACAAGTTATCAGCAGAATAATACACCAGAGTATAGACTCTAATGAGTCACACAGTCTTATAAACAGTATTTTAATTAGATTTAATGATATCTCTCCCGCTAAAGCCTACCTTCCCTTTTATTTTCTGATGTAGTTAATTCATCAAAATTATGGTTAGGTACCTCTCCTACACATGCATAGAAGGTTCCACTTGATGAGTCTGAAATGCACCGATATGAAAGCTGTAGCTTAGATTATCTACCAATGTAATACATAGTTAATTATTACACTACAGACTGTTACACTGTGCAGCGACTGGAAACTCTCGCTGGTGGATCCAAAGAGGGTGAAAATGCAGGTAATTAAACAAACTGTAGGTATCTCTTCGGCAGACAGGTGATTGGAATAGGTTTATCCTATTTCAGAAACTTAGATCAACAATGTACACAAAATTCCATACATTTATTTGAAAGTGACAGCTCTTTTTCCTTTAAAATTGACAGTTCTTTCTTTACATTTTTGATCTAAGTTTCTGAAATTCAGTAATATAGGTCTCTACGAATATAGAAAACCTAGGTACTTAAGTACTAATATGTACATAATTTTGTATCAGGATGTTTTAAGAGCCCTCTTATGTCCACAGAAGGGCCTGAAAACATTGGATAGTTAAATATAAAATGAGAAAATTAACAGTATTTAATTTCCAGATCAGACGAAACTTGTCACCTTAACTGTACTTACCTACTAGAAATTAATTAAACAACAAAATATTTCTAATTATAATAATTGAATAAATAAAATAAATAAATAAATATTGCACGACGTTACACACAGCGCAATCTAGCCCCAAACTAAGCACTAGGCTTGTACTATGGGTACTAGACAACGGATATACTAAATATTATACTTTTTTTTTTTTTTTGTAAATACATACATATCACACATAGAAAACACTGAATATCCCATGTCTTCGGACCGTGGTAAGTCCTAGGACATGTTGGTTTCCTCACGATGTTTTTCCTTCACCGAGAGCGATGTTATTAGCGCACATACCTTTTTCTTAAAGAAAAAGACATTGGTGCGCGGTCGGCCTGGATTCGAACCCACGACTCTCGGAATGAAAGCCGGGGTATCTACCACTAGACCAACACCGCTCTATGAATGAAGGTACAACAGATATACCCTACATATAGATACACTGTCAGACACTGTTATAATGAAGTGTTAAGATTAAAGCGGGTCACTGCTCCCCATTGTGGAAATTGAGCAATAGCCGACATCAGTTGTTGGTAGGAATGTGATACGGACGGTGAATAGTAGAATTGTGGGCCAAGCACGCGCCATAACCCGCCGGGAGATATCAGGCTTTGAGATCAATAAATTGTAACATCTTTTTACTGCAATTATAATCAAGATAATCTAGATTCTAGAGCTTAGAGACAGAGAGACATAGAATCTAAAATTAATTGAACTTTCGGGCCCAAGTTCGAGTAATAATGTCGAAACTCTTTTGAATTTAAATGACATCTGGGTTGCTTGAAATGCAAGGCATTTCTCTAAAACATTCAAGAGAGTCCGAACGATGCGCGATGGTCCCCTTATCGTTCTTAATATTAAAATCACGACAACTGTCGTGGGAACGAGTTGGATTGTAAACGCATGTTGCTTCAAATACAAGCAAATAAACGAGAAATGTTCCTAACAACATCAGTCTTATTTTAATTGAGGTTTCCGGCTTGGGTACTTGTACTATTTACGTATTCTGTGGCTTGGGTTGTTAGACCTACGGATATTGGCGAGCTCTATCTAACTCAATTTCCTATCTGTCTATGGTTAACTAACAAATTGGAGCAATATATGAATGATTGTTAGGCCAATAACTTTTACAGTAAAATAATGGTTGAGGGTTAGACAGATGACTTAATCAAGGAAATTGGCTTCATGTTGTTACTATAGCTGAGCCCCGTGGTTTCACCCGCATAAATTCTGTGTCTGAGGGAATATCGGGATAAAAAGTAGGTATGTGTTAATCGAGATCTCCGCAGCTTCCATTTTCATTGGCAGACATCAGATCAGCCAACGTACAGCTATTAGGGCTGGAGGGGCATTCAAGAAGGTGCAGCATAGTTTGCTCGGGATATTCCTAGGTTTTCCTTGCAGCGACCAACCTCAGATCGTAGTCTGTTAAGTGATTTTCACAATGGCCAGGGCAGACCATGTCCAATGAGATGAGAGTCTCTGCAGGGTCCAGGTTAAGTGAAGGAGCAAGGGCAGGGGGCAGCATGAATAATAAATATGAATTATAGGATTAGGTATATGAGGTACATAGGTATATTGTATTATAAGTAAATTATGTACTAGAACCATGATAACCATGGTCTACGTAAGCTACTTCTTACCTTCTTGTATCCTCCAACGCTGCTCGCAATGCTCTCAGAGTCGTAGTGCCGGGAGAAAGAGTACGGGGCCGGATGACCCCGCGATACGCATTGCCCCATAAGACTCAATAACAATAGATAACTTTATATCACAGCTGCCACTGTCTTCTATTCGTAATCCGTTTATATACCATCACTACACAATCATATAAATGAATGTCACATCACTACGTATTCCTTGATTAAAATGGTATTGTGTTAAATAAAATAATGAGTCAGAGTCAGTTAATACTAAGCTATTTGAAGCTACCAACCTAATCGTCGATCGATGGTCAGAATTTTAATAACTCCCACGCTTACATTCCGCATCTTATAAAGAATGGATGCATCAAGATTTAGGCATGTCTTTGGTATCTCTGCGGTTACCCTTAAGTAATTTTAAGCTTTTTTTATCGTAACTATGTAGCTAAATTGCGCTTTGTGGCTTCATCCAATTAAGTAATACCGATCCGATAAATACTCATACTAAGTTTTATGTAAATCTGTCCAGTCCTATCTATTATCTACTACTATTAAAACAAAAAATAAATGATTAAGAGGGTGGGTACTGTTACCATTTCCATACAAACATAATACCAAAATAAATTATGAAAATTTTAGTTTTATACCCTAATATCGGTATTATTCGGATTAAGATTTTACTTTTACAAGTATTCATTTTTACAGCGTAAATTACTTTTTATTAGGAATAATATACAAAAAATAAGATGTAAATGAGATGTAAACTAGTAATTTCGAATGAATATTTTGGAAAACCTTGTGGTGGTCCCTGTAAAAGTAAATTTTTAATCCGAATAACACCAATATTAGGGTAGAAAACTAAATTTTTCATAATTTATTTTGGTATTATGTTTGTATGGAAATGGTAACAGTACCCACCCTCTTAAGTAGTAGGTTTGCCTACCTACTCTTTAAAATTAATGTAGAAACCGTGCATTGAAAACAAATTGCCTCTGTGAGAATATTCGTAGAGAGTAGAGATTTAAAATGAATTTGGTAAAGCACAAGGAAGAATATAATTTGGAACGAATCAATTCTTCAGAAGTAAAGTTCATTTCCTCAATTAGACTTGAAATATGCCGATACATTACATACCATAATAGATAGTAATAATAATACCTAGATGACGACTGATGATGATGAGATAGATGAGCGGAAGTTAGTAGCTATACATAGATAAGTGATAGAAGTAGGTATTATACCCACCTAAGTAGTTTCGGCGAGTAAGTACGTATAGTAAATTCTTTCTACGTAGATAAATAATTTTGGTTAGCTGATTAAAATGATAAGATTGCAAATTAATAATAAGTTATAGGTAGGTTACACACGCATTTATCAATAAATATTAAATAGATACTCAACCTTTGTAAGTAACTATTTACAATAATTATTTTAATTAAATTAGGAATCCGAGGCATCCCAATTAATTAAAGCAATCTACCTACCTACCTAATGTACCTATGACGCATACTCATTCATTTTATTTAACACAGTCACACAATAAAGTTCAGTTTAATTGATAAGTAAAGTCCATTGACATCGATATTATCGTAAAGTTTACGAATGATAATAAACCGGCATGTGCCTAGGGCGCGTTGCGCGCGCTGCGCCCGGCGTTCGACTGAAGGCTGCGCGTACGCAGGCCGACTCACGCAACTTGACTCATCGTGCTGGTGCATAGTGCAGCCTCCCTGGCCAGCCTGTCGCTAGAGTAGAGATAGTGGATCAATCCACTGTACCTAGTCCATTTATTAATTAGCAGCGCCCCGCAGTTACACCCGCGTAGCTCCTGATCCCGCGGGAATTTGGAGATAAAAAGTAGGCTGTGTTAATTCGGAACTCCAAATTTCATCGGAATCGCAATAGTTTTTGCGTGAAAGAATGACAAACATATTTTAACACTAACAAAATTACAATTACAATTAAATTATTGCTTTTATCTATCTTCTATACATATAATAAAATCGTAACTCAGCGGTGTCTGTTTTTGGAAGATATAAAAAAAATATAAATTGTATGGGTATCTATTAACGCAGCAGAACCTATTTTTCTGTTTTTCTGGTTGTCTGTTTGTCTGTTTGTCTGTTTATCTGTTTGTCTGTTTGTGTGTGCCTTTGTGCCCGCTAATCTCAGAAACGGCTTATCCGATTTTAACCAAATTTGGTATGCAGATAGCTTTAGACCCCGATTAACATATAGGCTATTTTTTATCCGGATATTTAATCCGGTTATCCGGATAAAGAGTTTTTTCTGCTTTTACTTAATTAGTTTGAATGTTGTATTGAAGAAATATGTTGTGTGGAATCAACCCATGATTAACCGGATATCCGGTCGAAAAGAAAAAAACCGGATATCCAGTTTTTTTTTCAGGAAATTTCTAAAATACCGTATACCTAGACAGGTATATGAAGGATCCGGATATGTGGAGAGACCTCCACATATCCGGATCCTTCGGACATACGGAAATTCTTTATAATGGCTGTTTTTAACCGACTTTAAAAAAAACAGGAGGTGCTCAATTCTAGCCGCATACTGTTTGTATGTGAATATGTTCACACCGTACTCCGGCAAATAAAGTCCGGTTTCGATCATTTATTTTTTATTTGGAAAGTTGGTCCCATAAATTGTTGGTGAAGATCTGATGAGAACGTTCGGAATGATAAGCAGAATAGCATCCCACAATGCTGTAAATTACTAATTTTTGGACTTTCATCAATAGAATCGGCTTATAAAGAACTAGGTACAAATTGATGGACCTCCTGAAACCACCTTCTCAAAAATCCCTCAGTGATTAAAGTTGTAACCGTAACTTTAACGCAACAGTAATAGCAATTTTGATAATTTTTAGTGGCAGTCGAAGATGCAATAAAAATGATTAAAAAATATAGCTGTAATCGGGAAGTTTTACTGAGTAGATTCAGATTGCATGTAGTTTACGTGGCACGATGGCAGCTGTGGATTCCGAATCGAGGGTTCCGAGTTTGTATCACAGACCGCACTCCCTTTTTAAGAAACGGTGGCCTGCCGAGCCGAATGATGGCTTCCGATTCGAGGGCTGCGCGTTCGAGTCCCGAGTCCCGGACACGACGTTACGTTTTGCCCTCCAGATGGTCGTCCACCTTGCCGTTGTGAGGGGACTCAGTAGCTGCAAACCAAGAGGAGCACGACGTGGGAAACCGGGCTTGCCTGGCTTCTAATCCGTAAGGGGCCGCGTGGAAGACAACCACTATAAAAAATCACCTCAGCCTCTGGTGGTGAACTCGGTGGGGGGCTTTATCACCGGCTTTGGGGACCTCGAGACGGTGGCGTGACCATGCCGAGGGAGGGAAGATGGAGAGAGATTGTCTATCGGGCAGAGGCAGAGATGAGGCTTGGAAAGGCCACCGTTGTCAGGATGTAGTCCATAAGGAATTCACACTGGCCTCGACACTTGTGGAGCGAAGGACACCATGGGGGCTTAGATTATAAACCTATGGTAGGGAGCCCAACGAGAGTGGCCTGACGGTGCATAAGGCGCATTACCCACGTAATAAAAAAGATATCATGTAGTTAAGCTGCCCGACTTCAGCTTACATAACAGATAAGTCGGTTGCACTGTATGTAGGAGAGCTTATTTTTATTGTTTTGTCCTTTTTTTCGAAGTCGGGTTTTGATTTTTTTTTATATTTTCGATAAAGGCTACTTCTTATAGTAATGCGAATAAGCATGCAACACGTTACCTACCGCTGCGCTGTGCAAAATCTACACTTAAATAGACTGTGCCATGATTCTCTTCTGTTCAGCAACAGACTTCCCTGGTTATCCGTTCAAGTGTAGACTTTTGCACAGCGATGGGTAGGTAGTCCGAAAAACGCTGACGAAGTCGCGGGCACAGCTATACATATAATAAAATCGTAACTCAGCGGTGTCTGTTTTTGGAAGATATAAAAAAATATAAATTGTATGGGTATCTATTAACGCAGCAGAACCTATTTTTCTGTTTTTCTGGTTGTCTGTTTGTCTGTTTGTCTGTTTGTCTGTTTGTCTGTTTATCTGTTTGTCTGTTTGTGTGTGCCTTTGTGCCCGCTAATCTCAGGAACGGCTTATCCGATTTGAACCAAATTTGGTATGCAGATAGCTTTAGACCCCTATTAACATATAGGCTATTTTTTATCCGGATATTTAATCCGGTTATCCGGATAAAGTGTTTTTTCTGCTTTTACTTAATTAGTTTGAATGTTGTATTGAAGAAGAATGTTGTGTGGAATCAACACATGATTAACTGGATATCCGGTCGAAAATAAAAAAAACCGGATAACCATTTTTTTTTCAGGAAATTCCTAAAATACCGTATACCTATGTCTCTCCATATATCCGGATCCTTCGGACATACGGAAATTCTTTATAATGGTTGTTTTTAACCGACTTTAAAAAAAAGAGGATCTGCTCAATTCTACCCGCATATTGTTTGTATGTGAATATGTTCAAACCGTACTCCGTAACCGTACGTATATAAATAAAGATTTATCCGATTTAGATCATTCTTTTTTATTTGGAAAGTGAGAGTCACGAGTTGGTCCAATAAATAATTGTAAAATAATAAAAGAACCTTCGGAATGATGAGCAGAATAGCATCCCACAATGCTGTAAGTTACTAATTTTTGGACTCCCATCAACAGAATCGGCTTATAAAGAACTATGTACAAATTGATGGACCACCTGACCCCCTTTCATAAATTCCTCAGTGGTTAAAGTTACGGTTACAATTTTGATAATTTTTAGTGGCAGTCGAAAATTCAATAATACCTAAAGATTAAAAAAATATAGCTGTAATCGGGCAGTTTTACGGGTAGATGCAGATTGCATGTAGTTTACGTGGCACGATTGCAGCTGTGGATTCCGAGTCGAGGGTTCCGCGTTCGAATCACAGACCGGCGCGGCGCATTCCCTTTTTAAAAAACGGTGGCATAGCGAGCCGAATAATGGCTTCCGATTCGACGGCTGCGCGTTCGAGTCCCGAGTCCCGGACACGACGTTACGTTTTACCCTCCAGATAGTCGTCCACCTTGCCGTTGTGAGGGGACTCAGTAGCTGAAAGCTAAGAGGTGGGAAACCGGGCTTGCCTGGTTTCTCATCCGTGATCCCGCGTCAGCGGGCTCGGGGGTCCTTTCCGCAAAAAGGGGCCGCATGGAAGACAACCACTATAAAAAATCATCTCAGCCTCTGGTGGTGAACTCGGTGTGGGGGGGGGGGGGGGGGGCTTTATCACCGGCTTTGGGGACCTCGAGACGGTGGCGTGACCGTGCTGAGGGAGTTAAGGACGGAGAGGGATTGTCTATCGGGCAGAGGCCGCCGTTGTCGGGTAAGCCTATGGTAGGGAGCCCAATGAGAGTGGCCTGACAGTGCATAAGGTGCATTACCCACGTAAAAAAAAGATATCATGTAGTCAAGCTACACGACTTCAGCTTACATAACAGAAAGTCGGTTGCGCTGTATGTAGGAGACCTTATTTTTATTGTCCTTAATTCGAAGTCGGGTTTTGATTTTTTTTTTATTTTCGATAAAGGCTACTTCTTATAATAAGTAAAGCGAATAAGCATGCAACACGTTACCTACCGCTGCGCTGTGCAAAATCTACACTTAAATAGACTCTGCTATGATTCTCTTCTGCTCAGCAACAGACTTCCCTGGTCGTCCGTTCAAGTGTAGACTTTTGCACAGCGATGGGTAGGTAGTCCGAAAATTATAATAATAAATCTATGTAGGTAGTGAAGGATTTAATGGGAAAAACACTTTCAATCAATCTATTAGAGTTTGGAGGTAGACTGTATCTTTTAAAAGCGGTGCTGCGACGACGACGTGGTAAATGTAGAGTATAAATCATACTCTACATTTACCACGTTTCATCGCAATCGGTTAAGTATTTTTTTACACGATCGAACTATAAACAATTATCTAAACTTTCGCATTATAATATCAGTGGGATTAGTCAAACAGTATCCAGTCCAGTATGAGGCGATCAGAGGCGATAGGAAGATCTTGCATAGCAGTACAGCAGGACACATCAGCAGTCACGAATAGGTCATAGGGAATATAGGAAATTAAGTATTAGGTATATTATGTACTTACCTAATTTAGCTAGTTGCGTAGTTGAGAAATACTTATAACTATCTGCTACCTAAGTAACGCCCAGCCAACACATAAGCCAGATAGTAGCGAAAATATACCACAATAAGCAGTGTCAAGCTTTATTACTTTTGTATTACAGCTGATGTTATGGCTTTATTTTGAATAAGAGAGTTCTTAAATTAAAATAATGTTGTAAGCTTACTAAATTCTGTATAAAGTTCGCGGTATTTTTTTAAGCTGAATAGTAATCAAGAGTAGAATCTGCTAAACAAGCGATATTCAAATAAAAGTAATTGAAACAGCTATTATCTGCACAGTAGCTGAAGTTTTTGCATTGTCCTGTATAACATATCATAGCAAAGCAGTTAAACAGCAAAACGCTGAATATTAGATGAAATATTTTCTTTAAGCGGCATAGTGTACGAAATGGTACTAATTTATTCAGATGCTGAATATTTTAGATTTTTTCTTCTTTACACAGCTGACTTCTGCATAATTGAAAATAAACTCCTTGTTTTACCTAACTTATAGCGCTATAAGCGTACAATTGTCTTTATGTTCAGCTTAAAACAATATCAGTTACAAATGTGGGTATCTTAAGCAGCAAATAACTGATTAGTTGAAGATATCGTATGTTTATATCCAGATATTGAAACGAACGGAACTGAAGGAAGCGCGATACTTTTGGTTGCGACTACCTACAATGTGCTGTGTGTTTATAATTATGTATATTTTAGTTGGTAATATAAACAATTGTCAAATTGTCAAACAACTACTTAAATATTACGCAATGCGTCATTCATAATAGTACCTGTAGATAACTTTAAATACCTAATAGTGGGTCCTACCTACCTACATTAGTATAGGTCCCATCAACCTCAAATATTCATGGATTTATTTTCTATAAAAAAGAACCCTAAAAAGCTGAATAAGAGTATACTGCATTATGTAATTTAAGACCTTTCTCTGAGAAATGTATAATTATTGTACTTTAAACCAAATAATTTCTGGATATGTAGTCGTATGTGAACTATTATGCAGAAATAAGCAAAATAATCACTGAAATAGACATTTTTATTCAAATTGGCCGTCCGCCATTAACTACCGTTCGACATAACCTCTTTTTATAAAAATCGTCAACATTTATCTTATGAAACACTTTGTTTAGTGGATACATAAGCAGATATACAAAATTTGATTCTCATTATTTACTGGGACTGAAATTTGATAAAAAGTAAAGATAATTTAATTAGGTAATATTTCACATTTGTTTACCTTTTAAATTGTAGCTTTATCATAAGGCGCTCAAAAAATGTACAATTATCATATTGATAATTCACAGTAAAGTGCCATGCGTTTATATAATTCACCTCAAACTTACTTAAAATGTATGAAACAATTTACTTACCAAACTTTTGAAGACGTACAATTTTTTGAAGTATAAGTAACACAAAATAATTTCGTCACAATGAAAAATACATTAATACTTTTTTTACTTACATAATTTCTGTGTAAGACTACTCCTGAGATCGGAATTTTGAATATCATTTGAATATCTGAACTCACAAATTAACATCTGCATAAAATATGTATAATTTCTGGACTAAAGAAAAATCAGAATTTATGCAGAAGATATTCAGTGTGTTGTACATTTATTCAGCTGCTATGTGGCTGTTAATCAAATGTTATCCAAATTGAAGCAAGATATTTTGTGCCCAAATTGCTTGAATATCATCTGTATAAGCGCTTACACAGAAGTTATGCAAATACTTATCCAGCTTAAAGTCAAAAGAATTGCTTTTACGCAAAATTTATTCAGCTAATCTGTGTTGGCTGGGCGGTCCCATATAGGTACTTACCTACATACATGGGCTAAATGGTTAAACGTTGGTTGAATTTATTACAAAGTTCGTCGAGCTTTAAATCCTTCGCCGGCATTGTAATCCATCAACACGACCACGGTCAAGGCTAACTGGTCGGTCGGTTACCTAAATCGAGTGAAGTATAGATTCAAGCCAGCCGAATTTATGAACTCTATTTTATTTCGTTTTGAAGGTGGTATGTAGCTGGTTACCTACCTTAAAAGCTCATACAATTTGTCGATGGTGTTAAAGTTTGGTGCTTACTGCTTAGATATTTTGGTAGGTAGGTACCTACCTTAATAAAAAGGTAAGTGTCTATGCTTTGTCTTGCCTTTTGCTTTCCATGTTCGTGTGGCTGTGCCCAACTCAATTACAGTATTAGAAGACCAATTTTTGCCACAGATTATGTTCGGCCATCCATATTATGTATAGCCACGCCAAGCGTCGCTTCTCGCACGACCAATGACCATACAATATGGCGGGGGCCATACCTTTTAGATATTAAGCTATTTTTATACTAGCCATAGCTCATCGAAGTCCTAGCTGGCCTATTTGTGCCCGATCATTCCTTCTAAAGCAGTGATCTGTTAATAACTATCTTAAATTATAATTGCAAGTTTTCAATTTTCTGTTCATATATTTTGTACTTATTGAATGTGATGCAAAGTAAAATAACACAGTTTACCTTGGAGTTGTGCGCCGAGGCGCTTATTTATTCTTAAACACCCTTACTTGTACATAATAAATAATTCAATGTATACCTGCCAATATTTTCATGATTTTCCTTGAAACTTTTAAAAGAATGCCGGAATCCCGCCTTTTTTGTTTGTCAGTTTGTGATTTTGATATATCATTTTCTTTTGAACCGCCTAGTTTTGGCGGAAACGCGTTGGGGAATTAAATGTGTTTAAAATTTTTATTATTATGAAACCTAGTTCAAATACCAGTGCCAACATGGAGTTTTCCGTTGCTTCTAAACCTAAACAGTTGTTGTAAAGTAGCCACCATTTACAAAGACTTCCTCAACTTGATTTAAGTTTATACAAATACAAGTTAATAAAACAACTTGACACTGGCTCATTTCTAAATCGCCATATCGGCGAAAAACCTATAAGAAAAAAAAAACAAAAACGTCAAAGTCAGCAAAATGTAAACATCTTTTTTTTTGAATTTACTAAAAGGAATAATCACAGACAAATAAAAGAAGGAATAATCTTGTACATAATTAAATACGTGCATTAAATTAATACTGTAAAAACCTGGAATGTTGACTCGGGCCGGACTAAGAAACTTTTCAACGGAGGCGTTGAAAGTTGTCAATGATGTTGCTAAGCAACGGTTCATAATTTCCATGAAAGGCGGTGAGTTTTCATCATTCTTCTTTGCCAACTATTTATGTATTCTGTGACTTTGCTAAAGTTCTCTTTTATCATCTTAGCATCCTAAACACCGAACACTTATACTCCTATGATCCTAAAAGATCTCATTTTCAAAGCACAAACTGTAACTGGATAGGTAAGTGAATCCTGAAAAGTGCCTTTATAGGTATGTAATGCATTTGTTTTCTTTTACCTCTGTAAATCTATATCGGTAGGTACAATCAGAAACACTGACTAATAAAATGAGTTAAGACTTTGAAATACTAGGGCAATAAGGACTCAAGGACTTACAAATATTTACCTCACCTCCAGGGATTTGCACTTTAGAATCCTACGTCACGAATTTGTATAAAAAAAGACTCGTAGGAGATAGAGGAGAAAGAGGACTAACCATTATTGCTAGTTTTATGTTGAGCAATGAAAAAAAAAAATTCAAACATTTTTACTTGAACTTCGAAAAAAATATATGGATCACCCCGACTTGGATAGGTTAGGTTAATGTTAGAACATGATTACCCGCAGCGCTTTGGCGAGCGAGCGAAGCGAGCGTGCCGCGGCAGCGGTCGCCAAAGCGCCTAATACTATCTATAAATAAAACTAAGCTGCGAAGACTAAGCTGCTGCCAAAGCTGCGAAGGTGAGTGTCTGGTGCTGCGTTTTGTCACGCAAGGGCTGAGGGGCTGCTGCTACAGCCCTTTCGTTGCGCTGCAGCCCACACATATTCAAATTTTAGCGAAATTATAACCTCTAAATTATTATTATATTTATGGTATTTTTTAAATTACGCATCTGCTCAAGGGGGGAAGATCTTAGGGGGGTTGTACAACACTTCCCCCCTCCCCCCCACCCCTCTCTACCCCCAAAATCGTGACGTAGGATTCTAAAGTGCAACCGTTGTTTTTTGAAGACCTGGTTGTCTGCCCGTGGTAAAATGTGTGGGCTTACTTTTTGTGTTGCCACATGAAATTAAACTTATTTTTCAGTCTTTGTCATCTGGCGTTTATTACTTTTAGTATTGTTTCAATGCTCAATGTTTTGAGACTTCTACAGGACTCTCTTCAGGACTGACACATATAATATTAATATATTTTAATTGTGGTTTAATATAATTATAATTAAGACAAAAGCAATTCATTATGTAGGTACATATGACCATAGATTCTTTTTACTTAAGTGTGATATGACATATCACAGTATGCCTTATTATTGCATTTTTTAAGTAAGGTAAATTATAAATTTTTAATCTCGTGATGAACATGTCACATACATCTTTAAATGATGATGATATAATATTCAATCCCAACCTAATTATTTTGCAGCTGAAGCAGTATTAGGTTATGAAACAAGTCCTAGTGAAAATAAAATAACATTTGTACATACTGATGTCCCTAAACAATTTCAAGGTAAAGGTGTCGGAAAAATACTAGCACAGGTAAGTAATTAATTTAAATAAAACTTTGTATCATTCTGTTGTTGCAAATTCTTAATATAGAAATATTTTAAAGTGCATCATCAAAAATTCTCCCATGACAGATTGAAAAAAGGACGACATCTCATGTCGGAGGCGTTAACTGTAAATTTACCCACCTGAGCCAGTCAATAGTTGTAAAACTGTTCTGGTAGATGATTGTCAAACCGAGCCTTAGTCGGTAAACAAAACAGGGAGAAAGCATAATCGTTAATCCACCATGTCACGTAGGATGCCGTGTGGCGCACAAGTTAACACACTCGCCCCTCAAGCGAGGGGCATTTTATCCTTGTGAAATATTTCTAGTAAAATACCTTGAGCAATAAACATAAGAAATATTAATTCATAATATGGTTCATAAATATTTCTTTTTTTTAGTATGCATTTGATCATGCTCTGGACAAAAACCTGCAAGTGATATGCAAATGTCACTTTCTAGCTAAATTCTACGAAAACAACAAGAGCAAGTATCAACCCCTTAAAATTAAAATGCAATTAGAGGATTAACAAAGATGGAGGTTGTTTGGATTAGAAGTAACATACAATATTATTTACGGGAAAAGGGTTATGGTACTGCAAAAACAATAGCGAAGCAGGCTGCCACACAGTTTGGAGAAAATGCCGAGTTTTCTTTCTATCATGGTTTAGCATGTTTGCTTGAAGGGCAGCTGCAAAAAGGCATCATAGAACTAGCACCATTACAAGCCGAAAGAGATATTGAACTAGCTGTTGTTATAGCTCTCATTTATGGCCATAAACTTGCCCATACTTCCGATAAAGATGCTCTATACAATTTAGAGTCCAAATTAAAGGAGGAAAAGAAACTAGCAAATTCTATGTCATTTTACTATGCGGGATTATTTTTAATCTTAGCTGAAAAGTACGAGAAAGCATCAGAGTATATTGTTAAAAGTCTCAGAAAAGATTCTAATAATATTGACGCTATAATTCTCAAAGGATGGAACGATATGTACATGAATTATGGGGAAATGACCATGTCTATACTTGATTGTTTTGAATTGGCTATCACTAAGGATTCCATGAATGTTGCTGCTCTACTTGGTCTTGCTAGATATAAATATTTCGCTAAAGATTATGAGGCTTCAAACCTAACTCTTGATCGAGTGATAGTTAACAATCCAGGACAAGTTGTTCCTTTAGTCGAAAAGATGAAAAATGAGTTTGCAATGCAGAAATGGGAAGCAGTTATAGATACTATGGAAAGAATTTTTCCTCTAGAACCCGATAATACAGAGTCATTAAAAGTAAGGATATTTCTTGCTTTATGCAAGAATTCAGACCACATTGAAGCTGCAGATCAGCTAAATAGTTTCTTCACAACCTTAGAATGTGAAGAAACACATAATGGCTATCAGTTCTACAACATCACACAATTATTTTCCAAAATATGTTGCAAATCCAGTACTGTGTTATCCCAGGTATACAGATTTGCTCAGTATGCTTCTGAGATGTCCCCTAACAATGTTGATTATTTGAGTGAAGTTGGATATCAGTGTATTCTTCAAGGAAAACATAAAGAAGCGTTGAGTTTTTTCAAAACTGCTTGCAAATTGGATAGCAATTCAATTACTGCATTGTGTGGTTTAACTGTTTGTCAGATGCATGAGAATGGACCAACAGAACAAATAGCACAACAAATAGAACTACTCTTCGAAATGCAAGGATCTATCAAGCTGCCTATTCTGTATTATATATCAGCACAATTAAATGCTAAATGCTGCTATGCTATTAAATACTCTCCAAAAGCTGTATCATTTTTGAACACTGCTTTTGAAACTAAACTAGCTTTAGCAAATCGTCATCCATTCAGCTTAAGTTACGTCAAAGATTTAGATCCAGATTTTCTGCTAGATGTTTTCAAGGAGTACAAAAAACATTTGCCTAAAAAGCCTTTTGTTATTGTTGGCTATTTACTTTACAGTCAAGAAGCGAATGATGTATCTGTATCACAGTGTTTTAAAATTCTGAATTGTATATGTGAGGCTTGTCCAGCATTGATACCGGCTATTTATGAATTGGCAAAGTTAAAGTTTATGTTTGGGTACGCTAGCGAGGCGCAGAAACTGACGCAACAGATAATTGAATTGGACAGTACGCATGCTGGCAGCCAAGTGCTCTTAGCTCAAATATACATTCAGCAACAAGCATTCACTAAAGCAGCACGCTGTTTGGAAATGTGTTTGAGTTACAATTTCAAAGTCCGTGATAGCGCAATGTACCATTTTTTGAACGGGGTAATACTAAAGAGTGCTAAACATTTGCATGAAGCGCTCAGTAGCTTCACAACGAGTCTACAAATAGCCACTAGCAAGAGCATGATTAGCAACAGGATGTACGAATCTGATTTGAATGTCATTGACAAGGCAACACTATATTTGCAAATAATAGAAGTGCATACTTCTTTGGGCCAATTTGCCGAGGCTGGCAAGGCTATGCAGGTAAGTTTCCTCATTCCCATTTAAGGGACAATAGACCTCACAAGATGTCTTTTATTCTAGACACCTACAATATGCAAATGATTCTTTTCAGGATGCAATTCAAGAACTGTCATATACCTCAGAAGAAGGCCGTCTGTTGATATCTCGAGCTGATTTAGCGCTCGAAAAGGGAGATATCGATAACGCTATAGACCTATTGAACGAAATAAAACCAGGTCAACCTTACTACTTCCAAGCTCATAGTAAAATGGCACACATTTATCTGAGAGAGAAGAAGGATCGATCTATGTTCACGTCTTGTTTTAAAGAGATAGTCAGCAACCATCCAATGGCTGACGCTCATACGATGATGGGAGATGCTTTTATGTCCATTCATGGTGAAAATTTATTTTATTATCTAACTTTGTTTATGCAATATATTTTTGGTACAAATTGAGTGGAAGAATACTTAGTAATCCCACTAATTTCAAGTGATTTTTTTAGAACCAATCCAAGCGGCGGAGTCCTATGAAGCGGCGTTACAAGGCAACCCAAAGGACATTCAACTGGTCAAAAAACTGGGCATAGCGCTTATACAGATGCACGAATACGATAAGGCTTCGCAACACTATGAGAACTCGATCCGAATCTTCAATGACGATGATTTAAGATTTGAATACTATGAACTGCTTTTAAAGGTCTGTACCAACTTCGATTTAGTATCAGTACCTTAAGTTCACGGGGACAGTTCATTCAATCCTATCCCCTTGAAAATATTTAAAGATTTCAAATTCTTGTTTAATGTTTTAGCTAAAACAATACGATAAAGTTGACTCAATAATATCTTCGGAATTAACCCAGCAGCATAACAAAGAAAAAGATTTAAACACTCTAAAACGGAGAGTGAAATTACTCCTTACACAAACTAAAGGCAGGGAGTTGAAGAATCCAACTGCCGGAAACATCCATCTCATTCTAGCTGAAGCGAAAGACCTGCAGACTGCTATTGTAAAACGAATAGAGATAGATTCAAGGGGTGATATGAAAGATGAAAATAGACAGCTGACAAAGATACTCTGTTCTTTGGCGGGAGTGAAGTCAACAAGGGAAGCGGCAGTTGCAGCTAATTTGTACTCTGAAGCCTTGGTCCATACGCCGAGAGATCCTGGCACTCTGTTAGCATTAGCTAAATTATATGCACAGGTAGTAGTCAAAATATATTTTCATAACATATAAAAGTCGTTTAGATGTTGTACCATAATTACATGTGGCTTGTTTTTGAATTACAGATGAATAATACCGAAAAGTGTGAACAAACTTGTGCTGTACTATTGAATACTGATCCTAACAACGAATCCGCTGCTGTTATGATGGCTGATCTTGCTTTTAGAAAGGTGACATTCATCGAGCGTCCATACTTATTTAATAATAATAGAATATAGTTTGAGAATATTTATGGTCCTTCGAGCCGGATATGAATTATCGACCTGTGAAGTTATGAAGAGTATTTTGATGATATTTTTTTATAACAGGTGGATTTCGAAACAGCCCAACGTCACCTTGTACAAATATTATCAGTAAAGCCGACAAGTTGGGAAGCGCTCGCGCAGTTGATTGAGGTGCAATGGCGGCGCGGGAAGCTCGGTGAAGTCGAACAAATGTTGGATACTGCGAAAAATGAACTCGGAGATGAGGAAGATTTAGGTATTCGTACAACTACGTTTGCTTTTTAATTGTGGATAGAAAGCTTCACTGTACACCCCACGCTTGACGTTTAAATATTTTATCTTAGTAACTTTCATTGTACACCTCACGCTTGACGTTTAAATATTTTATCTTAGCAATATGTGAATTATTTTTAGAACGATTTTATAAAAATCTCAAAACTCGAGTCAATGTCTTTCATAAAAAACAGTTGTTTTAGTCTAATTGTCTGGAAATTGGAATTGACCTCATAGCTGAAACGAGATAGATAATTATTTGATAGTACATACTAAAAAGTGTTAAGCACCTTCTCGAGCTCCTCCGCGCTCCGGTGCGGCACGTTAAGCAGTTGGTCTCGGTTATTATCTCTGATAGCAGTCGTTAGGTCAAGTTAGATGCCTTAAGGCGACCTGGAAACTCAACACTAGCCACTCTACTATACGAAAAGAAGAAGACTAAACATTATTCGTATCGTCCCCAGGCTACAAGTACTGTATGGGCCTGTACTCGATGTACCAGGGCCACAGCACTATGGCTTTACGTCAACTGAACGCGGCTCGCAAGGACGGCGCGCGCGGCGCCCGCGCGGCTCGCAGTATGGTGTTGCTGTGTCTCTCGCAGCATGCGCCCGCGCACCAAGGGGACGACGCGTGAGTATCATTTGTATGTGAAAGCTTATAAAAGGCGTATAGTTTTAATTTTTGTTATGTTACTTTGATATAAATTACTGTGATTTGACGATGACGATTATGACGATTGTAATAAAACACATGATAATATTATTTTTTTTAATAAAAAACCCCATGAGTTTCTTGTGGTTTCTTCTCATCGGAGGGCGCGTTCCGAAACCACAGTAAAACCTCGACGTTTCAAAACGTACGTATGTAATTTATACATCGTTCTAAATGAATAAATATATATGAATTTGAATTTGTGTGCTTTCCGAACAAAAATAATAAAAATAAGTATTCTAGGGTGTGGACACTTTGTTGGGTATGTTACCAGTTTACTGGTTCCCTCTTTCCTTTTTGACTCTGTGACATACTCGGTACTCTGTAAGGACAGTGGCCATTGTCTACCTTGTCTTGTGTTTTGCTTTGGTATTAAACAGATATTTTTCATAAAGCGTGTTATTTCGTCTTTAAGAATTCTTAGACCTTTTGGAACTGAGACACGCGTGGTCCGCAGTCCAGCCGTAGCGTTGCCAAACTCGGGTTAAAGCTTAAGGTAAATTCTTGATTTACCTTGACAAGGTTCCATCCCATTCTCCGCGGATAATACATTCTTCGATTTCCCGGACTAAGAGACAGCAGAGACAGATATCGACTGGAGACTTGATTTATCGAATCTTCTTGGTAAAATTGCCAGGATTTCATAAGTACCTATTCATTTATACCTATGTCTTAGCACCCATATTAAGTGATAAATATGGGTGCTAAGACAAACCCAATTAGGGTTAATTGGCACTTTCTTAAATTACCACCTTAGACTAAGACATTTGTACGAAATTTTCTATACTAATATTATAAAGAGGTAACGTTGGTAACATGTATGTATGTATATTGGGGGTAATCTCCGAAACTACTGGACCGATTTCAAAAATTCTTTCACCATTAGAAAGCTACATTCACCCTGAGTAACATAGGCTACTTGATCCCGATATTCCCACGGGATCGGGACTTACGCGCGTGAAACCGCGGCAATCTGCTAGTATTAAATAAATAATTAAATGTAATTTCCCAGTGACACCCGCCTGCTAGCGCTTCGTACTGCAGAGAAGTTGCTCGTAGAAGTGCCCCCTGGAGTAAAGAAGTCGCTGGCAGCGCTGCTGCAGCTCGCCACGAAGCAGAAGTCCCAAGCGGAGCGCGTGCTGACGGAGCTGTTGCCGGCGGCCACCGAGGACGGCGGGCACGATGATCCGTACTTGATACTGGCCATTGCTGAGGCGTGAGTTGGATCTTTCGTTCTTTTTTCTCTTAGTCTGCGATCGGCGCTTTGAGAGGGGTGTAAGTAAGAGAAGAGAGCCTAAGAGAGTCGACTATGTTAACTGCCCTTTTGAAACAAATGCTTTCAAAATTCTAGTACCCGGCGGAACTCTAACCCGCCACTAGTGGTATTCCGTTCCAGCGTGATAGCCACGCCACGGGTTAGCCTTCCGCCAAGCGTGATAGCCACGCCACGGGTTAGCCTTCCGCCAAGCGTGATAGCCACGCCACGGGTTAGCCTTCCGCCAAGCCGAAATTAAGAAAACATCTCCTCGTATTCTTGCGAGTAAGGCCTCGTAGTGAGTCGAGTCCCGACGGAGCGGGACTCGACTTTTTAAGCGAATATTATTTTCACATTAATACCATCGTGTGTATTGTTAGATAGTTCTTTTAATATTATTATGGGTGGGGGAAACTGTTATTTTGTCAATTAAAAAAAATAGTAGTACAATATAATGAAGTCTGAAGGAAAATTATCATAGCTGAGCAGTATTTTCAAATTTTAGAGTACCTAATTAATTGAAAGATATAAAAAGTAAAATATGAAGATTTTAAATTATAGTTTATTTTCTTCCAGATATAACATAATCAAACAACCAACACGCGCTAAGAACATTCTAAAGCGAACAATTTCATCTATTCCTTGGACACCGGAGAAAGCAGATGGCTTAGAAAGGTGAGTACTTACAAGTATCTCTTTGTCTTCCCAATATGTAGAGTCGGCACAGCATGTCTAGTTCATTCCAATCTGTTCCCTCAACCCTTCCTCCCCCACATCCCCAACCACAGTCTCTTTCTTGGTCTTCCTTTCACACAACACCATTTACTTCCAAGCTCTGTGCTCTCCTGGTGACATAAGTAACCTCTTTCGACATGACGTGACCAAACCGCGCTAGTCTACTGCTCTTCAACTTGTCTGTAATGGCTGCTACTTTGGTACTTTCTTTTACATACTCATTGCTAATTCTATCCTTGCTTGTTATACCAGACATCTATCTTAACATTCGCATCTCTGCGTCATGCAGTTTTCTTTCATCCGCATTCTTGTACCGACTTATAATTAATCTCGATACCGTGAAAGAACCGGGTTGAAGCGGTGCATATCACTCCCAAAGATGCAATCTTCATACTAATTTTCTTCTAAATGTATCCAGTGGTTTCAAGGATTAGCTCCAACATACATACACACATACACGTTACCTCTTTATAATATACTATAGCATAGCAGCGTGTGTCGATCTTCGCCGTTATTACATTTTAGTTGAGTATTTTACTTTAAAATTTTCAGTACCCACCTATTAGTTTGAAAAATGTAAATCCGTAGTTTCCTTATAAAAAGACATTAATAAAAATGATCTGTAGGTGTTGGCTGGAAGTGGCAGACAATCAAGTGAGCTCGGGCAGGAGTGACGCCGCTAAAGAGTTACTGACCAAGATACTCAATCACAACAACTCTTGCGCAGCCGCTTACCAATATTTAGGTAAATCTTATTTATTATCCTATTAATATTAGCCGTCATATGTTTATTATAATGGTCTTTAGGTCAATATAATCCAGTAATTATAATAAAGGAAGACCGTATTTTGACGACCTCGACGACGACGATTTTGTGGCGTGTCGTGCGAAAGCACGACTGCAATACAGAAGGTTGCGGGTTCTATTTCCGCCGGGTGCAAGTATTTATGCTTAAAAATAAATATTTGTGTCTGGTGTTGTCCCTATGTGTATAAAATGTATGTATTTACAAAAGAAAAATAAATATAAGTATTATATCCGTTGTCTAGTCACCGTAATACAAGCTTATTCGCTTACCACGGGGATACTGTGTGTTGTTGTCAAAATGTATTTATTATTATTTATTATACATTCTCGTTCTGTCAATAAGACCAATATCCTAAGTGTTAAAATATTGCTAAAGCTAAAATATATTTCTAGGTATTCTCTCAGAGAAAGAGCAAAACTACAAGAACGCAGCCCACAACTACGACAACGCGTGGTCCTACGGCGGTAAGTCCGACCTCTCAGTGGGATACAAGTTGGCCCACGCTTACTTAAAGCTGAAGAAATACCCGGAGTGTATCGTGGTGTGCCGCCTCATACTGAAGGTGCATCCAGACTATCCCAAATTGAAAAAGGAGATATTGGAAAAAGCTAAAACTAATTTGAGAACTTAAGAATTCTTAAGAGGTTTTAATATACGTACTAGAGATGGGCCGACTAGGGGTTCTGCCGACTAGCAGACTAGCCGACTAATCGGTTCCAAAACCAATGCAGATCATTAGAATTCCAAGATATTTGGGTTAATCATGATCACTCGGCGATTGTTGGTATTTTTGGATAAATTTGCACTTCGAAAGCTAAAGTGAAACTTCCAAAAAATGGTTCAAACAAATATAAAAATTGGAAAAAAAAATGGAGCTGAGGCATAGTTATGACATTTTAGATGTTTACATGGTATATGTAAGATATGACGTGTTTTGTTTACGTTTTTCTGACTACGCACCTTCTAAACTGTACTACTAATTAAACAAATATTGGTTTTATTGCATAATTGGTAGTTGACGACTAGTCGGCATAATTTGCCAACTAATGCCAACTAGTCGGCCCATCTCTAATACGTACGTGACACGATACCTCTTTTCAACTCTACCAGTGTGAACTGGATTTTTACTGCGACCTCTTAAAGCTGGACCTAAAGTGATCTGTTTTAAAACGGCCCTGTTTCTTGAATTGTTTACCTTGTCAACAACATTTGACAATAATTCAAATACAAACCTGCTTATGGACTGCGGGGAATTTGGATGTTTTGCTGTTTAAAATCTAAGTTAAAATTTACAAAGTACCTACTTAAATAGTACTTAAATAAATAAATATTGCACGACGTTACACACAGCGGAATCTAGCCCCAAACTAAGCACTAGGCTTGTACTATGGGTACTAGACAACGGATATATTAATAATATACTTTTTTTTTGTATATACATACATATGATACATAGAAAACACTGAATATCCCATGTCTTCGGACCGTGGTGAGTCCTAGGACATGTTTCCAAATACTCTACTAGAGTATCAATGTGGAGCAGAAACTACCCCTGTACATATTATGTACCATCTAAGCTAAGCATGTGCTTTCATGTTGAATTATTAAATATAAATTATGTTGATAATTGCTCTTTAACTTTGTACACAGTGTTTTCTATATTAAAGTTGATTTTTATTTTATTTATAATGACCGTAAAATGACAAAAATAAGATTTCATTTTATGTCGATGTAAGCTTTAAATCTACTATTTCAATGAATTCTAAGTGACTAGTAGGTTATTTAAATTTGTCTATAAAGTACAGTAAAATAATAAAACTTCAGTTGTAAATAAACATGCAATAAACTTTTATTTTGTCTACATTTGTGACCTGGAAAATACTCAAATACTGTTGTATCTATTCTACTGCGCACTAGATGGCGCTGACGTTTATTCGTTATTCTCTTCTTGCTCAATGATTGTCTTGAAGCAGAACGGTTGGAAGATGTAGCCCAAACCGCTGTAGAATTTGCTCATGAACTCCACCCTGGAAAGCAAAGTTTATATATTGAGGGGCGAATTAAAAACTTATAATAAAACATCGGGATAAAAAGTGTTAGTCCAGTTCTTCAGCTATGTGCATACTACGTTTCATCGCAATCCGTTCAGTAGTTTTTGTGTGAGTAACAAAGATACTCGTTTACGTTCACACAAACATTCATATTTATAATATTAAGTAGGTTTAACCGTGTTCATAGATAATCTAATTCAATATTTGTGGCTACTAACTAAACTAGCTTGTTTTTGGTATGACTTACTTACAAGCTCTTAAAAATGCTAATTGTCAAACAGTTATCAAATCTCTTAAAAAGCCAAGCACCTAAACTTTACTACAGGTCGCAGAATAAAACATGGTTTTATGACAATTTAACGGTTTTTGACGCAAACAATGTTAACGATGGCTAAGGCTGTTAGTCTTACAAATTTGTTGTTGAACGTACCAGTGAAGACGCAGCGTGTGGAGGAAAGCAGACAATCCCTCCATCATGACGAGGATAGCGAGCGTGAACAGCGCCCAGAAACAGAACGCCACGTACAGCTTGATGGATCCCACGTAGCTGTGGTCCTTCAAGCCAAATGTCAGCACCATGTTCCATAGCACCTCTGATAACTCTGTTAAACAAATAATTAAAATGATGATTATTTGGTACAGTGCGGGCTACTTAGTGGCTAGCGGCCACTTTTCTTATGGCAGAGTGAATAGTTCTGCGCATAATTGCCAAAACCAAATAAATATAATATGATGAGACATTATGACACGTTGCTGCCTCGAAAGATGTTACTACTATCTTTGTAGTAGCTGCTGAAAAAAAACGAAGTCTACTCAATTTTACCTGCGTGAGCAAGTGACAACGCCCACAGACGCAAATAAGAGGCAGTATGTGAGATGGTACTGAGGACGTATTCAATGGTATGAATGGCCTGGTGGATCATGATCTCGCTGAATGGTTCTTCTTCGTGGTCGTGACTGGCTTCCTTAGCCGCCGGCTTGGCTGGACCTTCGACGTCTTGGTCTTCCACAACTTGGCCTTCGATGTCTGTCTGTTCTTGCATCTCGATGCCTTGGCCTTGGTTTACAGAGCCGTTGGAATTTTCCTGCTGTAAAGCAGAAGATGTATATTGGAAGAATTGTAAAAGAATCATTGTAAATTTTGTGATTGACAATATAAAGCAAAACATCATACCTTATGCTCTTCTTCCTTCTTCTTTTTGCTGGCGAATAGTAGATACAAAGGTTTACCCAGCAACATGACCGGTATACAGCACAATGCTATCAAAACGAACACGCGTTGGATGGTGTGTTGCCCTTCGAACATGTACTCCTTGCACCCTGCTTGTGGCGGTTGGCTTGAGAACAGCATCATGTTAATGAACAGGATCAAAACGGATGGCGCGCAACCTTGTTTGTATGCTTCATCTAAAATTATAAAGGTGATAAAAAATTTGTTAGCATCCAGTAAAAAGCTGCCTTTTAAATTTTGAACTGTTTTTCGAGGTTATGTGAAGTTGAAAGACTTAAGATCAGCTAATAGTCATTATCATCATCCGAGCAAAGTTCCCGGTTGCATCCCTCTTGAGAGCCCGGGGTCCGCTTAAGATCAGCTAATAGTAATATTATTTATTGAAATAAATATCATGCAAACTGCTAAAGGCTTTGTGCATTTTGCTTAATAAATTACATTAGATTAAAAGCAAAACTGAATTAGAATCTGAAGTATTAATATGTTGATGAATTTACCTTTCGAAAATGTGCTGTATGATACCCATTTGTAGAACATCATAAACACCATGTATAAGAACAGCAGGCAGAGGAATATCACTTGTGGTAAGAACTCGAGGAAGATTGAATAACGACGCTTAAAGAAGCTGGAAAATTATATGTGAAAATATAAGGATTGGAGAGTTACATATATTAACCCTGTTTAGGGAACAACGCGAAAACTTTCCAGATTTATGTAAGAACTTACTTGTAGTTGACAACACTCATGCAGACACCGAAAATCATGTGAAGAACACCGAAAATTATAGACAGTTTCATTTTGTACGAGTTCAAGAAGATGATCTTATTATCAGCAGTCTGAAACAAACGACAAAAGATTTAAAATCCCGTTAAAGAATATTTACATTTGTGTTTGAGGTAAGAACACATTTTACCTGCCAAACAGGATCGATACCGATAAAATACGGTGTGTCGCTGTAGGAAAATTTCGGATCCAATGTGAGAACACCATTTGCTTCAAGAGTCTCGTTGTCGTACGGTATATGCCAAGACGATCCGAAAATGTTCATAGACTTGGAAAAGATGTCGTTGTAAACCAATCCAGTGTACATTGAGAAGCAGCCCATGAGCAAGATGATGTAGCGACCGGCGAAGAAGATGTTCCATATTTCGTTGTTAGATTTCTTGGCGGCGAGAGAGACCTCTTTGCAAACCATCCAGGCACCAAACAACATCATAATGGCTCCGTGACCCAAGTCACCGAACATCACAGCGAACAGGAATGGGAAGGTTATGATGGTATACAGAGCTGGAATAAATAATCGTAAATTATTTAACGGAACAAGATAACCACCTTCTCAAAGCGACACTTCGTTATCTACCAACCGAATAAAAGAGGTTTTCCTTATTGGTTTTAAAATCAAGTTTCTGAATGTTACTTACCAGGGTTACATTCCCTGTAGGAGGCGACACCATAAGAGTCGATGAGATTCTGGAAGCCTTGAGTAAAGCGGTTCGTGCGGTTGAAGGTTGGGGGTTCCTCGTCGGTCTCGATGCAGTTAAGGAATGACGGAATCGAACTACCGCAGGCGTTCTAAAGAGGAGGAAAAAGGAGCGTCAAAGATTAGAACTATTATGCTGCCTTTATTAACTAAACTGACCGAGGATTAGGTCAAATAAATGCAAAAATCTAGATGATGATTAGAATCGCCTTACCGATCCATCAGCCAACGCCTTCTGTACATTAGGCAGGTCAGCGGTAGGCACCCAACACTCGCCAATCAAGCACTTCTTGGTAACATCCATGTTGAAAAGGTTTAGAGTGTGGTAAATGGCTTTCATCTTGCAGACCATGATAGTCCAGCTAGCAAGCTCCTTGGCCACGCTGGCCAGTACGCGTTGGCGGTGATCGCTGGTCTGGTTCAAAACCTGCGAATTTTTGTTAATTAAAAACATGATTTTTGATGGGATGCGACGAATGATATAGCCCCATTAAAGAAAGAACGATATTCATAGGTATGATTTATCAGTATCATAGATTGATTCTGTTCACTACATTTATAATAAAAACACCATAGTAGCTTCGCTGAGTAAGTTTGACTTAAGTGGAGTACTAAGTAAGGTACTGATATGGGCAATGCGATTAAATGTGGGTGATATATGTGAGTGAGTGTGGTGGAGTATGATTATACCATGTTGAGATCTTCGAGCCTGGTCCTAACTCCTTTGACCATGTCCTGTCGTTCCGTGTTGGAAGGTGGGCACGGGTACAGCGACGCGTGGAATCCGGTGCACACTTTCTTGATGCGAGACTTCAACTGTTCACCTTGGAAGAACGCCACGAATACTGTCTTGTAGATTTCGTTGCCCTGAAAATGAGTTGTTACATATTATGTTAAAATTTAACCACCAAAAGTATGGTCCTCCAATAATAGTGATCTCTTCAACTAATTCTTTGAAAAAGTATAAAGTTGCACAGAGTGTCATTTGAAATATCATTCCTGCGTGTGCGGTACCAAACAATTCTAATTTTGCCTACAAAAGTGAAAGTTATTTTAGTCAGCAAATCTTTCTTTACTTAGGAAGTCATGTTGGATACGTTTGAAGATTTTTTTCTATTGAACTCACAGTAGAAGGATCTTCAAGCGGCTTATCTAACTCGGCGCGTCGTAGGAATACATTTCCTCGTGAAATACGCCACAACATGCGTTCGAAGGCGGGAACCCTCTCACGGTTGACAACGCCTGCGACGAAGCCGAGTCGGCCGCGGGCCGCTTGCTGTTGACCAGTCTCGTCAGATATTAACGACCTGTGGGGTTAAATATCTATTCTCAAGTACAAGTATATTGAGGTAGAAGAGCTGAAAAGTCATTTTCCACGCCATCCAGCTTAAGCCTGTCTCGACGAAGTAACAGCAACTTACTTCGTAAGTGAATCCATGCCGATCTCCTCCTGAGCGTTGAAGAAAGCCTCGGTCTTCTCGAGCACATGTCTCAGCTCGGTAAGTTCGAGGAAGTTCTGTTTCAGGTTCACTGCATTGTGAGACAGCTCTAGAATTTCATTCTCTGTCTTCTCCAAGTGCGCCTGAGTATATAAGCATAATTTAGCATAGTTTTAAAATCCTATAGGGATTATAGGGTATCAAGGAATTTTCATTTTTATTTCCTTACCTCTAAGTCAATGATTTCTCTAGGATTTGGTGCCCTTGGTGGTTCGTTAACCGACGGGATATGAACTCCGTCTTTAAGAACTTCAGCCTCGACGTACCGCAATTTCCTCTCCATCTCATCGCAACGGCGGACCTCGTTCACGAACTTACGTTGGAAGGCGTTCACATCTGGGTTTAACTGTGGAAGAAAGATTATTCGCACGAGATGTGATAGACGACCTATAGGCATTTAATGATATCAGAACCCTAGTCTAAAAGTTGCTTGGAAAGGATACCTTAGCTCTGCAAGTTATGCAATATAGATCTAAGCAGTATAGAAGTTAATTTTTTCAATACTTTTTTCTTAAGTTAAGGCACAGATCGTTCTCAATACACGAACTTTAACTTTCACTGCGTTGAAATAGGGTTGAAAGTGTAATGCAGATAGAAATGGAGGTTCAGTTTATGGATTATTGGCTACGCTTCAGTTTAGTTGATTTATGAAATAATCTTAAGAACGCGGCGACTGTTACCATTTCCATACAAACTTAATACCAAAATAAATTATGAAAAATTTAGTTTTCTACCTTAATATCGATATTATTCGGATTAAGATTTTACTTTTATAGGGTCCCCGTCCCCACCACAAGGTTTTCCAAAATATTCATTCGAAATGAAATAAAACGAAGAAACATTTTTTTTTATTTTTACAGCGTAAATTACTTTTTATTGGGAATAATATAAAACAAATGAGATGTAAACTAGTAATTTACGCTGGAAAAATGAAAAAAATGTTTCTCCGTTTTATTTCATTTCGAATGAATATTTTGGAAAACCTTGTGGTGGGGACCACAAGGTTTTTCATAATTTATGTTGGTATTAAGTTTGTATGGAAATGATAACAGTCGCCACGTTCTTAAATAATAAAAAAATAGACTAAATAAAATATCGGACGTATTCTTGGGATTACGTTTTTTTCTGTAACAGTAGGTATATAGGTAAAAATACTCGTAATTTAAACAGCTACATACGTATTAAATAAAACCATTATAAATAGGCCTTATAAACCTAACTAATTAACATATAAATTGCCACATAATGGCGTTTCATTCCTACCTCTACGTGAGATCATCTTAATTTATAATTATATGAGGTTTATCTTGTATCATGTAAAATTATCTATTGTTCTTATGAATAAAGGTGCAGTAACTTATTATAAAACATATATATTTTCAATTAATTCAAATTAAAGTCCATTAGGAACTCTTATGTTTCTATCTAGATCTCAAGTTTATGGTTAATGTTTCCCTTCACGCCCTTATCCGGAGAAATATACTTAGATGCCTGTGGTTACTTCACGGTCAACCACTTCCACTTTAGTGTGACCATCAGTTAGTCACTTATTTACGATCTTTTCTAAGTCAATTTTGCATCAATTTTAGAAATTATTGCTCTTAGTGGAATGGTAAAGTACTTTTGATGATAGGCTTCTTTTTATTTATATTTTGATGAAATAGTTTTAATTTTTTATTTTGAATGTTGGAATTTTTTACATTGCAATATTCATGCGTTTGAAATTTTTGTCACCCTATGAAAATGATTTACAAATTACCTCGGCTGCAATCAGCATCACACAACTCAAGTGATTTTATCGCCCTTTTCGAGTAGTCTGCGATAATGAGATAAACGTCTAACATATGTTATCTCTGTGTAAGAGTGTAATGTTTGTAAAATTGCTATCTTAAGTACTATTTAAAGTAGAAACTTTCTTTCCAAGAGCTGTATAGTATAATAATTTCACCCTGTGTAATCGCTATTTCTACTTTACCTATTGATTAACACAGTAAGTACAATCGATAGTATAAAGTAGAAATAGTGGCTGAAGACCATAAAACGTTTCCTCGAACAATCATCCATTATCCACCGATTACCTCATTTTGAATTACAAAAAAACCTACGTTGTTTTACTGCTAACTGCACAACATAAATCTTTCAGGCCACTTTCTTACTATGGTAAATCAAGTTGAGACCTTGTGAATAATTGCAGACAAAGAAGGTAACTTGGAGGTAACCACTCGAATAAGTAAGTAATTCGTGATGGGATTCTCTGTGACATGAAAACCGGTCTTGGACAAGGTTTAGTCGAAGATATGGGAAATTACAATTTATCCCATAAACGTATTATCATTTTTGTTAGTCTCTGGATGAGACTCTGCCATTTTGAAATTAATATTTAAGTATAGGTTGATATGACTAAGTTATGGCATTTTTGGTCAGTTTTAGTCATAGTCCTATTTTTAGACCACAAAAAACTTTGACCCTTCTATTCTTGTTTCACTAAAACGAGTTTATTTTGTAGGCAGCGGTAGGATCTTGACTCTAGGCTAGTTGTTAGAATTCATTGTTGTTATAATATTTAAAACTTAAGTTTTTAAAGATTGGCCTACTAAAGGGAACCTCTCAGCATATAGAGATAGCTCATTTTTGGGGAAAGGATTTGTTAAATCCTTTTAATGGTTAAATAATATTGGCATGTTAAGTTTTAGCTTTAAAATAACACGTTTTTTTGAACCATGTCATATAATGTGGTCATCATCCATGCTATTATAAAATGAGTTTTAAGTGCCAGACCTGGTTTAAACCATGATTTACTATGCCTAAATCAGGTCTGGTCTTAAAACTTATTTTATAATAAATAACCATGCATGAGTTCAAAATAACAAACACACCATAATTTTTAATGTCCGGTATGTTTGTGGGCAATTGTTTAACCAAGAGTTATTCATATTTACAATAATTATTACCTATTGATTTAACAAGATATGGATGGATTGACTCGGAAAGTAACCGATATTAAAAATATATATACAATTTGCCGAGAGCGATGCGACCTTGTATTCCACCTTCGACAGACCTCCCGAATCGCGGCCTGATAGCCTTACTTCACTTTATTGCATTGGATGGTCGTGACGTGACTGAGCAATTAAGACATGTGACTACATACGTAGATAGGTACCTACCTACATTTATGAGTGTTGAGTGAGTATCATTATTAACATTACCTAGACAACAATTGATTCATTAATGATGAGGAACGCAAAAAGAATTTTTAAATTGAATTGGTACTCATCGGTCAATTTTGCACTTTTATGTACCTGTTAAAGAAGGTATGCCCAGGGCAATTGAGTGTGAAGGCCATTTTTTCGTCGGCTATCGTTTTATAATGGCAACTAATCTAGTGCTACAGTGACGTTTTCACTACCTGCTTCCTTTTATGTTAAGTCAAAACCAAACCCTAAATTCCCCAATCTAATACATTTGTTTTCTTTTAATAATTCTCGGACTTACATCTCTGAACTGCACAGTGCCTGCTTCGCCAAGTTCGGAAACGGAGGTATAGGCTGCTTCTGGCTGTATGAAGAGCTGGCATAGAGCCATCTCTTCACTTCGGAACATCGCCCCCATGTTGGTGGAGTTCTATGTTCCTCTGCTTCTGAAAATTAAAAAAATATAATTAGGAGTTCTTGTGTTATAATAAGCAGATCGTGTTAAATTAGCGTTTAACACTAAAACAAATGAAGCGGGCACTATCTAATTGTCTACTTAGCACCTGGCTAGGTAGCTTTACTCAACTCTGACATCATTAGCAAAATATTAACCTACCTAATGGTATTTCGCATAATGAGTGACTCACACATACACACAAGAACTGATATGCACATATGTAAATACGTAACACATACTAATTAAATTCTTCGTGAAACTTGATCTGTTCCAGTTCCAATGTCGTTCGATTCGCAATTAATGAAAAAATAAGACGGACAAAATATACTTTTAATATTCTTAACTATTAGAAACGTAACAGTTTGTTGAATGACTGTGGTTAAACAATTGATAAGTAGATACATCTAGAAATAGATTTATCTCATGATTGTAATTAAGAGAAAGAAGTTAGGTCGGCAATTCACTTTGTCATTGGTAGATTCAAAATATCGATTGTCTATTGTTGCGGGACTAAAGTGCTTAGTTATTAACCTTAGTGATTAATTCGTTCTGTTTCACGTGACATACTTAGTAAGTGCGCTCAAAACGAATGTAATATAGTCGATGCGTGTGCGCAGTGCATGGCCATTGTTGATGACCTTAGCGCAGTTGACATGACACCTGTACATTTATGTCAAGTCAGCAATCAGCATTATTTTATTAATAAGTACCTAATTAAGATAAGTAGAGTTTTAGAAAACCTATGTTGGATTGGAAGTTATATTTAGTTTTTTTAACGAGGCATTTCCGGCAGTCCCCTCGCGACCAAGACCATTGTAACATGGTTGAAACGTCAAGGTAATAAAATAAATAATAATACGCGATTAAGACCCGGGAAAATGTAACTATGTTAACAAATCGTGTGAATTTAAAAAGTTTATGAGGCATTTCCAGACTTGTTATAGGTACCTACATCATCGTTTTCCAATTAAGTACTTGTAAGTGTATTATGAAGGCAAGCACATGCTGTTATTGGGTAATAGGTATTTTCGTTTAGAGGTCACATTTGATTGATTGAAACGAGAGCACACTTTATCAAGCTCCTGAGCAAGGTTGAGTCATTGAACAGAAACTTGCTACCAATGCCTACTCTTTTAATTGTTATTGCAAAATCTTATCAATCGGTATTTCTCAAGAGCTACTTAAGAATTATGAGCCCAAGTGTTATTATAATTAAGGCTCCTGTACATAATATTATGAACACTATAGTTTGTTACCTATCCTATACCTACAGGGTGTTTGATGGAGGTTTAGACAAACTTGGTGGGCGTGTAGGTGGACCTATTTGTAAAATACTACAAATTGAAGTTAAAGACCCTAATCTCTTCACATTTTTCTTTAATTTATTATTTTTGTAGTTTTAAATATTTTCCGAAATTTTACCTCTTTATCCTTACAATTTTTTTGGTCGGTATGCATGTTTTCGATTTAACTTTTTATTTTATTTTAGTCCCAGATGTATCCTTGATCTATCGAAGGCATTGCTAATAAATAGTAAATAATTAGTTATGGGCTCTTAAAGTTAAGAAAATCAAAAAATGTTTTTCAAAACAATCGTTTAAAAAAAAAACTAATAGAGATCGAGGAGTTCAAATTATACTTTTAAAAACTTATCTTGGCATCGCTCATTATTACGTATAACAACGGTGTACTACACGATTTATGGGCTATGGATGGCAGAGAGTGCATCATACATGCTCAGAATGTTATTCTAAACTTATGAAGTTTTTGTTTCCAATGGGAGAGAAAGCCTAATTTAATTAAGTAATATAAATAAAGATATTATCAAATATGTTTTCTGTTAAAGCAAAATATAGTTGTGGTTAGAAGCCATGACGAACACCCAATTAGACACGCATAGGCGATTGTGAATGGATATTCAAAACTCACCAGTTGGGAGGGTATCTATCTACTTTTATTTTGAACCGATTTCAATGTTTTTAAAACCACAAAATGCACAGCGTTCAAACTCCAAAGGTGGATTAACCTTGTACCTACATCTAAAAGAGTTAAAACATTTTTTACTTGAATGGCGATCTTAAGAAAAAATGTAGATTGAATGATCTATCAACCATTTCTGTGGTCATCCAGCGAAGTAGGAATCACGAATGTCTCGGTCAACAAGGCCACAGTTTTTGCTCCAAATATCCAAACAATGCTGTTTTTGTTAGAACAAGCTCTACGATTATTCTCCGTGAGTAAAATAAGAAACTTCCTATTATAGAGAATCGTTCATATTACGCATTCAGTTCAGTATTTCTTATCGTTTTTAATCCCATTCTCAAGATTTGTTGATTTTAAGTGTACCTACATAAGTCTTATAGTATGTACTGACTGAGATAGACCCGATAAAGTTAAACGCAAAAAGGTAGGTATTTTTGCCTACGGCTACGTTACCAGTCTGTTTGCACTGCCCGCATACTTAAACGATTTATGTGTGTTAAATATACAGATAAGTAGGTACCTACGCTACCTACCCACCGACTATCGAATGCGAAAGCTTTTTGTCTACTATTGCATAAGATATTGAATGAAAATCATGGTGTGTATTGAAACTTTTGTTGGTCGCCATTACTTTTGAAGTTGATTAGCATGTACTATTTATCGAATCTACTTTTTCTCTTCGTGTGGTGTGGCTCACCTAGTGTTAGGTCACCCTATGCCTCTTACTTGACCTAACGATACTGCTATCTGAGATAACAACTGGGACTGGAACCAACTGCTTAACGTGCTTTCAGAAACACGGAGGAGCTCTATTTTTTTTTTGTATCACGTCGATCACCCATCCAAGAAAAAACCACGCCAGGCGTTGCTTAACCCGCACGATTATACAAGATCGCCGGGGCTAAGCTAAGCCTATTATTTATCTAATAGAAAATTACTTATGATAAACGTATGAATTTATTCCAAACCTCTAGGTTTATTTGATGCAATAAAAGCATATTAAGTAGAGATAGGAACTTAATTACCTAGACAATTTTTAGGGTTCCGTGCTCAAAGGAAAAGTAAAAACGGGACCCTTTTACCGACTCTCCACTGTCCGCCTGTCAAGAGGCTGTACCTCATTTTTTTAATTTTAATTCTCTAAATAAATCACATGTGTTAACCTACAGAGTCTAAAGGTGATACAACTGTAGGTAGGTACCATAGTTTCAGTAGCTAGCTGTAAAGCGTAATTAATGATAGTGAAACATCATAGCTTCTGTCAGGTTTAGGTCATTAATAACTTTACGCTTGTACTAAATGAGAGACACGTTCACGGAAAACAGTAGTAAAACCAAGACTAAATAGATAAAGCAAATCTACCGTGCAATCAGCGTCTATTTATATCAATGTATAATAATAATAAACTGAGTAGTTAATGTGTTTTGGGTCTTCCGCTTAGTGTGCTCTGGTCACAGATAATAAAAAGATCCCATAGAAAAGTATTTATGTCATAGCAAAAAAGTTATAAAATTGTGCGTATCGTATAACTTTACAAATAAATGTCTATTGGGTCTTTAATTTTTCGTTATCAGAAGATCGCATAAAAGGCACCAGGGGAGTAACTATATTTTTTCGAACAAACGAACAATCACTAATTTCCAACTGGCGTTTTCAAACAAATTTTTAAAACTTTGAATTATTAATCATCGATTGTTTGTCCGTTGAACAAAAAACTATAAATAAAACCCCTGTATTTACTAGGTACATTCAATTAAAACACTCGCGATAGTCATTCAACACACATCATGTTGAATGTGCGTTCAGTAGCACTGCAGTATAGAACAATGATTTATGAATCGTTAACTCCGTTGCCATAAATAAAACAAGCTACCTACCTGTTATAACTATAATAGGTAATTAGATTAATTAACTAATTAGAGGAACTTTCATTAATGAATTACATTTTATTGTCCAGCACTCACGGACGGACTCGCGCATGCAGGGTTCCGTCCTAGACCAGGGACCTAATGGTGATAGTGAACACTGGACCAATTAATCCGTGAACGCAACGCGAACGTCAACATTTATTTTACTACTGGCGCCAGTTTATCACAACATGGCGCCAGTGGTAAAAATAAATCGCTGTAACGTTGCGTTTATATTTAAAAAATCACGTTTGTTGTTTGGTTTATTTTGTTTTCGGTACTTGTTGTTATAGCGGCTTCAGAAACACATTATCTGTAATAAAATATTGTCGGTCACGCACGGTTCATGAGATATACGTACAGCCTGGTGACAGACAGACAGACGGACAGGAGAGTCAGTAACAGGATCCCGTTTTTACCTTTTGTGTACGGAACCCTAAAAAAAAGAGCTTAGTTCCCGTCGACAAAACTGTCAAACGATATCAGTTTTAATGAAATCATGGTAGGTATGTTTTACTCATAAAAGAGGTACCTATTAATAATAACCTACCTATCATGAAAGTAAACTAAACTACACATATGCAAGATGATGTAAACCGTGCCTGCGAACAGTTTGTTTTAATATAGATAGGTAGACATGTATATTAATATTTTAGCAGTTCCGAGAATGTTCTCATTGTTTTCCTAAGCAGTTTAGTTTAGCGGTCTGGTTCTCTTCGGCTATATTTAGTTGTTTTTCTTTCGTACAAGTTAAGGATGGATTGATGGAATTAATTTATTTTAACTATTTAAGTAGGTACCTACCTAACATAATAGGGCGTTTGATACCTACGTTCTGGGGGTATTATTTAATCTAATCGATTAACAGTTGTTGGTAATTGTACATACGTAAAGTTTATGCAAAATCTGTATCTTTAAATTGCTTTGTGACTGACTGATCAACGCACTGCCTAAGCTGCTGAGAGTAGACAGCTGAAATTTGGAGAGTCAGTTCTTTATATGATGAAGGCTAAATTCCCACGTGAACAGGACTTATGCGGGTGAAACCGCGAACACCGATATTGTTAAACTGTTTAAAAAAAACCTCTAACACAGCGACTTGCCTTCTCATCTGAGCGATGTTCTCGGTTAGGTACATCCTTCTCGTTAGTCCAGGGTCAGCTAATACCTACCCTAACCTTTGGGTAGCCACAGTGGGTAAGTCATCATTGACCACGCTTACTGCAAATAGATTTGGTAATATTTCTACGGCCGTCTGGCTGCCTGACACCAACTGTCCTTGTGACTTTGTGACCAAAGTCCTGTTTACCCGGTACCGCGCGGGGAGAATTCAAGGTTTGCTAGTGTACCTACCCGAGATCCTTAGTCGCAATTTACGACAACCACGGAAGGACATGGGGTACGATATTCTGTGCAGAGGCCACACGGCAGGCTATGCCAGGGCTACATGGCTACAAAATGTGACTTAGATCTTTCTTCTATTTTCGCTATGTTGGATTGAAATATTTCACATTAAAATGACTGCCTAGTTTTGTTTTGGCCCGATTGGAATTCAATGTATGGAAGCAAATCAGTGAAACAATTGAATGTGTGGCCCGTTTGTGCATAAGCCAAATTAAATTCATTTTTCGGTTTTAATCCAGTGGTGTTTATTAATTTTAGCATTGTTTCAATGCTCAACGTTCGAGACCTTTACCAGGTCTATCCTAATGAAGAGACCTACAAATGTAAGCACTGATACAATGCTAAAAGTAATAAACACCATTACGATTAAAACCGAAAACTGACTATACCTAATTACTAGAGATGGGCCGACTAGGGGTTCAGCCGACTAGCAGACTAGCCGACTAGTCGGTTCCAAAATTGCCGACTAGTCGGCCGACAAGTCGGCAATGCAGATCATTATAATTCCGAGATATTTGGGTTAATCATGATCACTCGGCGATTGTTCCTATTTTTGGATAAGTTTGCACTTCGAAAGCTGTAGCGAAACTTCGAAAAAATGGTTGAAATAAAAATAAAAGTTGGAAAAAAAATGGAGCTGAGGCATAATTATGACATTTTAGATGTTTAGATGATGTATGTAAGCTATGACGTGTTTTGTTTACGATTTTCTGACTACCCACCTTCTAAACTGTATTACTAATTGAATAAATATTAGTTTTATTGTATAATTGTTAGTTGCCGACTAGTCGGTTGAACTGCCGACTAGTCGGCTTTCCCGACTAGTCGGCGACTAGTCGGCCCATCTCTACTAATTACTAATTACAAAATGTGACTTGGCTGAGACGAATAAACTGCGAATAATCAGCAGAATCAAGTCCCAGTCCAAGCGCTACATACTAAATACTAATTTTATTAAAATGTATAAGATAACCGTGTCAGTGTCCATGTAACACATTTAACTACCTAAGTAAATCGTAAGGCAAATCACACGTCGTCTAGTCTACCGTGACATTTAATATTATTAAAATAAGCACACATTTCTATATTTAACATTATGCATACTTAATATATACCTAACGACAAGCAAGTAATCTTTTTTTTCCTTATTGAGGTACGGAACCCTTAAAAGTATTGTTTACTTAATAGTACCCAGTGGATAATTATTAATCACGTTGCAGACATTATCCATTAGCTATAGCAGAATCTCGCGGTTTCACCCGCGTAAGTCCCGATCCCGCGGGAATATTGAGATCAAAAGAAAGCTACATTATCGCTGAGTAACATTGGCTGTTACTCAGCGATAATGTAGCTTTCTATTGGTGAAAGAATTTTTAGAATCGGTTTAGTGGTTTCGGAGATTACCCGGAAAATACATACATAAATGTTACCAACGTTACCTCTATAAATGATTAGTATAGATATGTTATCCGGTAGAGCCTTTGTGTAGGAAGTGTTTCACCGGAAACAGTGATCGCTTGCCGTGACCTTTGTCATAAATACCTGTGGTCTGTACCCAACCTTAGTTATTTGAGTACAATGCACATACAATACAATCCTGGCTTTTAACATAACAACCGAAACTTTTCCTTGTAATGAAGTTGTGACCCGTAGCCTAGACTTAATTTTAAAAGGTTTATTTATTTTATAAATAACTAGCTGCGTCCCGCGGTTTTACCCGCGTAAGTCCCGATCCCGTGGGAATATCGGGATCAAAAGTAGCATATGTTACTCAGGATGAATGTAGCTTGTAATGGTGAAAGAATTTTTAAAATCGGCCCAGTAGTTTTCGAGTTTATTCATAACAAACATACAGATGCACACAGACACACACAAAAATACAAATCTTTCCTCTTTATAATACCTATTAGAGGATAGATAGGTTTCCAAGTTACCTACCGACTTTTTGTTTTTTTCTTAATTTATTAGGGTTCCGTATACACAAAGGGTAAAACGGGACTAACTGTATATCATAAACCGTGATAGTTAGACAGTAATTTTTTTTACAGATGTATTTATGCTACAGAAACAGAATAATATACCTAAATAATTGAGTAGTAAAGCGACATACAGCAAACGTGTTATTTTTGGTACGGAACCCTTTGTGCGCGAGTCCTACTCGCACTTGGCCGTGTTTTTGTTATGTACATAGGTAGTAGGCTGTGGTAGTAGGTTTGTACCTACAGCTTGTAAATATTGTATTTATTAGACTCCTAATTTTCCTGTTAAATCATATGGCTTATTCCAATTTAGCCCAAATTTTTTTCCAAATCGGCCCAAAAATATGTACTCATACCTACCCGTGATACCTACTTTTTTTCCTAATCGGCCCGCAAATTTCGAAGTAGGTACAGACAGTAAGAAAAATTTAAGTATTCCTTTTATTAACAATTTCTCAATTCAGTGAAACAGGAATCAAGACCAGTTATTTGAGACAAGGTAAGTCAAATTATTCATTTACAAATTAACGTTTAAAAATATGTAACTATTGCACACTTTTGCAATACTGTATATCTACATTGTTTAAATTTCTTTACAAATATGTATAATTTTTAACTATATTTATATCATTGAAATACTTACTAAAATTGTGTGATCAAACTGATGTACCTACTAAGTAATTTTATTTATAGATTATCTTGTTTTATTTTTTATATTTTATTAATTCGAATTAATTAGGTGTTGCAAATTGTTTACTATTATTGTAATGTTTCCTTTTCTGTTATTGATTTCAGATTTTATAAAAATTTGTTGCATTTAGTGTTACTGTAAGTTCTGCTAACATCTGCTTGCTGATTTGTTTGTTAATGAGTAATTCATTTTATCATTTGTTGCCACGTTAATTCAAGCATGTTTACGTAAAATGGCTCTGTTATTATTTTGTTTGTTTACCTTTGCCTTTTTCAAATGCAAATATTGTGAAATTTATTGATTTGAAATTCTTTGTAAATCATGTAATAAGTGTGTAATACCTACTTGATACTACTTATATTTGGGTATTAGGTATTATTATTTATTAAGCGACACTGTCCAGCCAAAATCCTAACTAATAAAAGCTGATTGATTACTGATTTGATTGTTATTATTTTTTGTGTAAGATCTAAGTTCCTTCAATATGAGTTTCGTAGTATAGATGGCACATTCTACGTATATTAATGTAATTTTCATAATAATACTTACTACGTATACCTAGTTAAAAATAGGTACCTACCTATGTCCAAAGTTTATACAATATTTATTTCTCATTGTTTAATTAAACTTTAAACTCTTTTCACCTTCGTAATACCTTCAACATACGATATTAAAAAAAACCCTAAAAACAAGTCAATCATTTACTTTATAGAATACTTGTCTTGCTAACAGTACTAGAACTACCGTGGGACAAATTGGAAACGATGTATGAAACTATTTCTACATTTAATTTTTATAACTAAATATTTCCTGGGCCGGTTAGGAATACTTGTATGAAAGTCAAAAGTTTAGAGAACAATAGATTTGTAGGTATTTTGGGCTTTTTCGGAATAAGCCAATCATATTTTGCTAAACCCTTCTATTTTTTCCTGTTCAATCATACTTTGGTAAAAACTAAAATGAATACTTACTCCGTATTTTTGTTTTAATTGCTCTCGTAAGTTTTACTAGAAATATTTTAAAGGAAAAATTCATCTTCAAAATATCATCGCGAGTGATTTTTTAAAGATGAATTTATAAAAAAAAAATATCCCGACGAATTGAGAACCTCCTGAAACCTCCTTTTTTGGAAGTCGGTTAAAAATGAAGTTATGAACGGGACTCATAACAATTTGTTTTGAAATGTGAACTCTTTATTACCGACTTAGTCATTAGAGGCAACTCATTGTTTAAACAATCAATACGCACCTATTGTAATTATTGTGAATGTATAATATTTTCAGGTACCATAAGTAATGGACCTATTGTCCATTACTTATAGGTACTTACACTTTGTCATGAAATAAATAACACGTTTAAGAGGTACATAATACCTAAACTGAAAATCCCTGTCGGTTTCATCGAAAACTATTGATTATTTCTTGATCTTTTTGAATATTTTTGTTGAAAACAGTGCGGTCATTGTTTCCGACGTTTGGTGTATACTAAGGGTGTATAATAGATTGTAAACAAAAATATCAATCCATATTTTAGTCAATAAAAGTCAGTTTTTGTCTAAAATGTGGATAGGCTTCCAAACAAAAAAGTTTTAGTCTTGGTTTTACACCAAAATCTACGAAACAATCATCTAAAAACGCTTACGCGCTTTGCAAATGCAAAACAAAAACTAATATTATAAATGCGAAAGTAACTCTGTCTGTCTGACTGTTACGCTTTCACGCCTAAACTGCTGAACCGATTTGAAGAATTTTGGTATTGAGACAGATAGGACCTTGGAGAAGGATAGAGACTACTTTGATCCAGTAAATCCTGCGAGATCGAGACATACGCGAGTGAAACCGCGGGGTGCTGTTTTCTGTAAATTACCTACCTCACTGTTACCTGCGGAAATGTGTCCGTTTTATACAAACTTTAAGTCCCCGGTGTTATTTGCATGTTATCTGGTTTAACGGAGTTCTTATCAAACACATGACTTCACCTAGTAAGGTAGGTACTTCTCCGGCAGTTAAAGGCTTGAGAAATTATATTACACAGTTCAAAGAAAGAAATTATTGTATTTATAACTACGTGACCTAGATTATGTGACCTACCTAGATAAAGAAGGATTTAAATCATAACAAAGCATTTTATAGATGTAGAAGATATTCTACATCTATAGGTTAATGCTGTCCTGACCCTGCCTGGTTGATGGATCAACGCACAGCCTAAACTGCTGATAGTAGAGAGCTGTGTGTAGAGTGTTTTCTTTATATTAAGAACGTAGGGATTCGATAAGAAAGGGGGTTTTGAAACTCCCACGTGATCGGGACTTACGCAACTGACACCGCGGGACACGGCTCTAGCTAGTAAATACTAACCCCCTTACTTATAATATCGTTTATAAGTAATGTCTTCTTCTGTTGCTGACGTACACAATAACCTTTGGAACTATTCCTATGTTTGGGATGGAATTACTGATGGATTCGATTACCTACCTAATTTAGTTGGATCTAAACTTTATTTCAGGAGTAAATGTGATAGGGACTTCTGTAAAACCGCAGGGAATAGCTGTCACAGAGAAATATTAAACATATGGCAATTAATTTCAAGTTAAACCAGATAAGAGTCGTAAAAAACGAATAAAAATAAATTGCAAAGAAAAGGTCTCCAGAAGAATGATGACTTAATTAAGTAGGTACGCAAATCATAACTTTATTAACTAGCCGCACCCCGCGGTGTTATCCGCGTTTTACCCGATCCTTTAAAATGAACAGTTCTGCCTCACTCGGTCCCGTATATCGAGTGTTGCAATGACTGACATACCGATAAGACGTGTAAGCGAACTGTGAATTTGTGAGGCATATTATGTTTTGACATAGTAGGTAAACTAACCAAAATATCTTCCCAGAAATTAATAATTTATAAGTATGGGTCCATGGATTTAGTTAGCTATTATTATAGTACCTACGTACTTATATACTACATAACTAGTACCATAGAATACATTTTAGTATCATATTCATTACTTAACACCCACTTTTATGTAAGTATAGGACTATAAAAATAAACTCATTTTTCGGTTTTAATCGCGTGGTGTTTATTACTTTTAGCATTGTTTCAATGCTCAAAGTTTCGAGACCTTTACAGGTCTCTTCTTCAGAATTAACTGGAGACTGAAGAAAGTCAATCCTGAAGAGGAGACCTAAAATGCTAAAAGTAATTAGCAGCACGCCATTTAAACCGAAAAATGAGATTAATTTCAATCCAACATCGCGAAAACAGAAGAAAAATCTATAGGTAGTATGATTAAATCACTGCAATGTTTAAAAATCAGAGCGCAAACAGAGATAACTCGAGGTAGCATTAAGGAAGGAAGTAGACAATTAAATCTGAGACCTTTAAAACGAATAAAAACTTGACAAGAGAGGCTGTGGCAAAGGTAAGCGAGATTTGTAGCGAAACACAACCGAGATTAACAGACAAATAAAGCGATCGACACACCGACTACTACTACGTTATAACTATAAGTGAAAATAAGAAAATCTTATTTGAAAGTAAAAATTAAGAACATCTGATTAAAATTCTAACATAAATTAATAATGTAGACGTAACATAGTAAATTAAAACATTTGATTATTGACTTTGCTTGCAAATAAATCCTTGTATTAAATAAACAGGTAAATTTTAGTAGGAATTGACTAATAGTTAGTTATGATAACAGAAAAAATTGTAAAAATACAATATTATAAGGAAAATAAGATGTACCTATATGATAGGCGCATTGAAATAGTTTCGGTAGGTAATTAATTACCTATTAGGCACCAAAAATAAGTAAAACAAGCTTTAAAGCTCATCACATCACAAAATACAATTATTTTCGGCCTTCCAGATATAATTTGCTGACATTTATTGAGACACTTGTATAGACAGACATACCTATACCTACCTTTGATAACAATCAGTTTCACGAAACGAGTAAATAAACCCCTATAAAAATGAAAGACATGCAACTACAGTAGGTATTTGAATTCAAAAACAAATTTCTAACTGAACCGAGCGTCTGATAACGAGGTAAATAATTTAAAAAAGAATTTCGAGTTCAGTGTACGAATGAACGAAACACATTGTTAGTAAGAAAGAACTCGTCTCGTATTCTCTCCGATGTCGTAACTAAACAAACATGTAATACTAGACTTTATTTTGTTAGTAATAAAAACTAATACATATTTTTAAGACGCACCCGTCTGTGTAATCCTGTTTTGAAGTTGCTCGCTGTAACGTGTTGCGCGGCGCACGCGCATTGAATGACTGACGTAGAATTTTATTGGTATGTTGGTGTTGGCTACCATGTGACCAAGTTCGTGTCTTCGTGATGCTATCATTAAAGTTATTTCATGCTTTTAAATTGGATTGGAGCGATAGGTTCTGCGTAAGGGATCTCAGGTAGAAAATTACAATTTCTCGATACTGCATTGAATAAGAAATTGGCCTGCTTCATAAGGGATATGCAAGCATGGAGTGGGGACTGTCTAATTGATGTTATTTTGTGATGATGTGGTCTAAGATGTAGCAGGTGAACCTAGCTAGATGATACTTTTCTACTCGTTATTGCAGATTTCCAAATTGAACGCAACGTTTGGAACATTTCCAATGATAGCATAGTTGAATTTATTAAAGGAGCTCTAAGTGTAACTGTGCCCGGTGACCATGCATAGTCGTGAGAGTTAAGCAATGCCTGGTGCATTGGTTTGATGGGTAGCCAATAATGTGTATGGCAAAAGCATAATCTCGAGCTCCTCCGTGCTTCGGCGCGACACATTAAACGGTAGAACCCGGTTGTTATCTGTGATAGCAATCGTAAGGTCAAGTTAGAGGACTTGAGAGCGACCTGAAGACTCTAACACTAGGTGGGCCACAAAACTATACGAAAAGAAAGAAGACTAAATTAAACTCTTATAGGTAATTTATAGGTACAAATTTCTGAAACATTTCTGGAATAGCTTTCCTGAATATTAATTATCTAAGTAGGTACAACTACTTGTTATGAATAACTTCCTACTGGTCATGAAACTAAAAATAAACATGCTCATTAAATAAGTATAACTAACTGCTCCATATTTCAATTATCTACAGCTAATTTGCATGATCATTGGCCATTTAAACCTATAACAGAGCTAAACATAGAATTACGAGACATCCTACACTGTCCTATCCTAATATTATAGAGATGAAAGTTTGTGAGTGTGTGTGTATGTGTTTTTTGCTTCTTTATTCTAATATTATAGAGATGAAAGTTTGTGAGTGTGTGTGTATGTGTTTTTTGCTTCTTCACGAAAGAAGAACTTCTTCTTTCCCCTAAACAGATTGTGATGAAACTAGTTATGTAGATAGCTGGAGACTTTAATCACTTAATAAAACATAGGTTTACTATTCATCCCGATATTCTCATCGAAAATACGCGAGTAAAACGGCTGGACGTTGCTAGTTTGTAGTTTGGTTGCCCGAGTTTGGTTTAGATTAGATAGATAAGTAAAAACATACAACCGATTTGAAAATCTCCTAATTTCAAAGGGAAGTCGAAAGAAAGGTAAGTCGCTCACTTTGCTCGCGCTTGTTTGGTCACAATATCTAATCTAACCTATACCTAACCTACTCCTTTTATTATCGAGACTGGAGTGGAACACTACCTTATGTTTTCAGACAAAACATTTACTTATGCGATATAATAATATAACTTAAATTCTTACACAAACTTTTATATATTTTATAATTTTAGTAGGATTTAGAGACAGATAGTACGTACATTGAAGATATAATATGATTTAGCCACTCCAATACCGAACTTATGCGGATAAAACAGCGGGACACAGTCTAGCATTATAAATAATCTTATCAACGAGAAAGAATGATTGATCTAAAAAATCCCCAACTATTGAACTTTGACGAATTGTTCAGGGTTTTAACGCAAAGGACAGTACAAAAAAACACTTACATAGAATATGGGTTCCCTGACTTGAATACACTGTTCCCGCGACAGAGACACGTTATAATCGTGCGTTAATGTTTCTCACATCAGCTGATGATAAGCTGAGTGTATCTCGTGATGCGCCAGCGCCGTCATGTTGGTAGTACTGCGCCCGCGCAGCCTCCGTGACCTTGCTCATCTTACTATTCTACAATAGTCAGTCGTTACGCTAACTTCAACGCTATTACGATTGGGTAAGGTTAAAATTATATGTTATTGAGGGCATAGTAATACTGTTTTTTTTTAAAGGTATGATTTTTTTTTAATTCCAAAGGTGTGTTTGGCAACTTAAAATTTAAAACATAAGTAATCTGAATATTTTTTTGTTTAATTGTTAGTAGTGTGTTTTATTTTTGTTTGTTTTGTTTTTGTCAATAACAATCTATCTATTTATAAAATGCTTTGACAGACTGACTGATTGATCAACGCACAGCCTAAACTGCTTGTAGAGAGCTGAGAGATCGAACAAAAAAACAAGATGGTAGCCGCCGACTATGCCAAGGCCTATATCATTATGGATTTAAGATGTCCTTTGTAGGGTGTGTTCTTTATATGGTGTAGACAGGGTTTTTCAAAATTCCTACGGGATCGAAACTTACGCCGGCACAGCTATTAGATATACAGAACTTTCCTCATATTTAAACATGTTTTTGTCTTAAAAAATATCTTTTTAACTTCTACTAGCATTGCTTCGTGGTTTCTCCTGTCTTAATCCCGATCCCGTGTTGAGATAAAAGTACCTATTTTAAAAAGAACTTATTCGTGTTAAAAAAACAAATACAGAAACCTCTATATCTTATTTATTTATTTGTATGTATTTACTAAATAGGAAAATGGGTTAAGTACTCAGTAATTTTACTTAAATTATTGAGTGCGTAGGTATGCAATATCACCATATTTTGCGAACATAATTTATGCAATAAGGTCAATTTTTATGTTAAATATTTACATAAGGGTGTTTGTGAATGTGACGTATGTAACAATTGTTTTGTATGTGTGTACGTTTGAGTTAGTTATATTTGAATACCTAACCAGCTTCGCCTCGCGGTTTTACCCGTATTTGGAGGAGGATATGGGTAAAAATAAAGTACCGTGAAGCACTTTAATAATTAATATTACTAATTAATAATAGTGACTCTCTTTCTCTCTATGGAGCTGTATTAATTTTTGAACCGATTTCAGAAAAGGAGGTGGTTCACGCGGTTGTATTATTTACTATGTTTAGTATGTATTTTATGCGTTATCTCCATGTCCATAGTTCGAGTGTTTTTGTAGTTAAAGATTCAGTAAATTTATTTTTTGTGTTGGTTAGTAGGTTATATGTGTAACCACACGTAGCGCAATGATCGAGGCGCAACCGACAGCAGTCGTTTTGGTTTAGGTACCACATCCACAAACTTTACAAACGTAGTCGCCTGTTTCCTCCCTGGATAAAGACATTAGAGAAAATATGTTTATGCCATAAAATCTATATCAGCCATGACCACGCCCCTACGTTTTGATTTTTATCATTATAATTTTTCTAAATTTTATTTCTATTTTAATTAGAAAATTAAAAAAAACGTAACGCGTGGTCATGGGAGATATAGGTTTTATGGCATAAAAATATTTGCTCTGTAACCGATAGTTTGTGTGGCAAAAAATCATTTTCTCGAGCCCATCCGTGCTTCGGCGCGGCATGTTAAGCAGTTGGTCCCGGTTGTTATTTCAGATAGCAGTCGTTAGATCAAGTTAGAGGCCTTAGGGCGACCTGACAACTCTAACACTAGGTGAGCCACACCACTATACGAAAAGAAGAAGATTAAAACTTCAGTTGTAAACAAATACGCAATAAACTTTTATTACGTCTACATATTTTTACCTTTATAACCTACTGTAGTATCTATTCTAGCACGCGTTAGATGTCGTTGAGGGTTATTCCTCATTGTCCTTGTTTTCTTCTTCCTCCAGGATTGTCTTGAAGCAGAACGGTTGGAAGATGTAGCCCAGACCGCCGTAGAACTTGCTCATGAACTCCACCCTGGATAATAATATCTTAGTATTAGTTACAACGTTAAGGGGCCAATTAGAAGCTATTATAAAGTAACCATTTTTTTTAAGTTTCATTAAAAAGTCATTGTTAAAAGATAATGCCTGAATGTTTGACAGCCTCTGTGGCGCGTCAGACAAATACCAACTGTGATGCAGAAGGTTACAGGTTCCATTCCTGCACACATTTATAATCAGCACAAATACTTTTTTTATTTATCAAATTAAAGAAACTTAAAAACATTCAAAACTTAGCATAGCGAAACCACTAAGGTTATAAATAATACTAAGGGTTCATAGGTTTGAGGCAGCTGACTTGACCCCGTATTTGTGCTGACCGTAAATGTGTGTGTCTGGTTATGGGTGTTTTACTTTCATAAGTTCATAATTTAGATGATTAATTTTAAACAAGCTTATAATTATTGAAGTTTACTCTACTTTAAGAAACTCGAATCTTTTCAACTCCTACTCAACACAGAAATATTGAAGTCGCTGATGATTAAGGCGAGACTGATTGTTAAATTTTGATAGTCTGTTGATAAAATTTCTAGCCTTCGGTATCGGCTTGTTCACCTACGGCGCTAAGCGTGATACATCTTAAAAACATTCGCCACTTAACTGATGAGATAGTAGTCGAACGCTTAGCGATCAATTCATCATCATCACCATCCACAGCTTATTCCTACTCACTGCTGGCGTAAACCTCTCTTCGTATTTGTTTTGGTTAGGTCCCTTACGATCCTGTGCCAACAAGGTCTTATTTTCAATTTTAACGACGTCATCCCATCTTGCTGCCAGATGTCCTTCCCAATCACGGCCATGATTCATGATCCTCCTACTCCACCTATAACCGCTTCTGGTTAAGTGTCCTGCCCAGTTCCACCTGGGCTATCCTTACATCAATATATTATTTACATTTTTTTTGTCAACCACCAATCACATAGTATAAAATAATACGTACCAATGAAGACGCAGCGTGTGGAGGAAAGCAGACAACCCCTCCATCATGACGAGGATAGCGAGCGTGAACAGCGCCCAGAAACAGAACGCCACGTACAGCTTGATGGATCCCACCCAACTGTGGTCTGTCAGGCCCATGCTTAGGACCATGCTCCAAAGCACTTCCGATAACTCTGGAAGACAAATGGTCACTTTTTAAGATCATTTCAACCTAACCAAAAGCTTGACTTTGGAAGTTTTAACAAAGGTCCTGATCTTTGTTCTGTCTCTCCTCCGTAGCTCTGTAGATAAGTGTCCTGCCAATAACCGCTGCTGTAGGTTAATGGCAGGACACTTATCAAAGAGCTATTTTGAGAGACAACTGAAGATCGAAGACTTTACAAATTGAATTATGAAGCAGGAGTGGAACGCAACGGTCTTTCATACGAAACCAATTAAAAGAAACACTTACGTGCATGAGCAAGTGACAAGGCCCACAGACGCAAATAAGAGGCTGTATGTGAGATGGTACTGAGGACGTATTCAATGGTGTGAATGGCCTGGTGGATCATTATCTCGCTAAACGGTTCTTCGTCTTCATGGTCGTGACTTTCTTTAGCTTTCGGCTTGGCCGGACCTTCTTTGCCTTGACCTTCGACGTCTGTTTGCTCTTGCATCTCGATGTCTTGGCCTTTATTCACAGAACCGTTGGATTGTTTGGACTGGAAGATAAAATAATTATGTATTAATTAAATTCACTGCGTGTAATAAATTGCGCCCGGGTTATACAGGGTTTAAACTAATCCAATGCACGAGAACTTGTTGCAAAGTGATTCAACAAGATCAAGACTCAACAACAATAAGAAAGGAAGGCATTACAGGCCTTCTTTTTTTTTCGTGTGGTGATGTATCCCACTTAGGTTGGTCAATGCAGATGCAACTGATAGTAATATGCCTCGCAGCATGTTAAAGCGAGCGAATCTGACCAATAATATGCCATGGATACGACGAGAAATAAGACTCCGTCACTTAGATAACTCAAACCTCCAAGTATTTAATTTCGCCCTTACGAAAAAAGTACAAAAATCCATAATTACAAACCTTTTGCTTTTTCTCCTTCTTTTTCTTGCCAGCACACAGTATATACAAAGGTTTGCCCAGCAACATGACTGGTATACAAGACAGTGCTACCAACACAAACACACGTTGGATGGTGGCCTGTCCTTCGAACATGAACTCCTTGCATCCTGGCTCCGGCTCTTCGCTCGAGAACAGCATCATGTTAATGAACAGGATCAGGACGGATGGTGCGCAACCTTGTTGGTATGCTTGCTCTGAAATTATTAAGAAAAGTATGAAAAGCAATTATTTTATATTTGAAGGGAATTTCGGGCGAGCTGCTGAAAGGCTTTGTGGGAGATTATTTTTTCATGACTTGTCATCTTATGGTCATAATGGTTGAAAATAGAAAGGCGACAGTGAAACGCATCCCAAGTTTTTTTCAGTGTGTTCACCGGACTATTTATCCGGTTTTTAGGGTTCCGTAGCCAAATGGCAAAAAACGGAACCCTTATAGATTCGTCATGTCTCTCCGTATGTCACAGCCACTTTTCTCCGAAACTATAAGAGCTATACTGTTGAAACTTGGTAAGTAGATGTATTTTGTAAACCGCATTAGGATTTTCACACAAAAATAGAATAAAATAATGAGTTTTTGGGGTTCCCCATACTAGGAACTGAAACTCAAAAAATATTTTTTCATCAAACCTATACATGTGGGGTATCTATGGACAGGGCTTTAAAAATGATATTGAGGTTTCTAATATCATTTTTTTCTAAACTGAATAGTTTGCGCGAGAGACACTTCCAAAGTGGTAAAGTGTTGGTCCCCCCCTTCTAAAATAATGGAATGATAAAACTAAAAAAAGTATATGATGTACATTACTATGCAAACTTCCAACGAAAATTGGTTTTAACGAGATCTAGTAAGTTGTTTTTTTCAAAACGTCAAAAATCATAAACCGCAATTTACCGTTCAAAACAAAATCTGTTGTAAGGTGTACTGGGGTAACTCTGAAAGTGGGGTTAATACGGAATAGACCTTTAAAAAATTTGGATTTACCCCACTGAATAAGTTATATCAGATTTACCCCACTATACCTTATAGATAATGGTACGGAACCCTTCGTGCGCGAGTCCGACTCGCACTTGACCGGTTTTATTATTTACACGGACGAGTCAGCAAGGCGATACGACTTAGACCGGTAGGCTCTGAGAAATCGCGGCAGAAGCCTCTCACCAATTAAATTCGATTGAAGGAAAATCGATTAAAATCTGAAGTATAAATTATATTATTATGATAAAATAAAAATAATTTACCTTCCGCCAATGTGCTGTATGCAACCCATTTATAGAACATCATGAACACCATGTACAAAAACAGCAGGCAGAGGAATGTCACTTGCGGCAAGAACTCGAGGATGATTGAGTAACGATGCCTGAAGAAACTGGAAAATCATACGTGAAAATATAAGAATTGGAGAATTTTATGACAATTATAAAGATGATAATGAATGAGTAACCGTGTATCCCCGGTATAGAATAGGGTGACCTCATCTCTTTCCACGGGTGTTGTGATCTGGGGGAAACTAGCAAGCCTTGACTTGCCGACCCTAAATAATTTGGGGTTTCAGCGGACCCCAGGCTCCCAAAGCGATGAAGATGGGAAAATCGCTCAGATGAGAAGAAGATAAAGAGTATTTACAAGTCCTTAGGATACCAATTTTTTTTTTAAACTTACTTGTAGTTGATAGTGCTCATGCAGACACCGAAAATCATGTGAATGACACCGACAATGATAGACAGTTTCATTTTGTACGTGTTCAAGAAGATGATCTTATTTTCAGCAGCCTGAAACGTAAAAACAAAGTTATAATAACTGGTTATAGAAAAATTAACCTTTGTCGCTTTCAGATTAAAATCCAATATTACCTGCCAAATGGGATCGACTCCGATAAAATAAGGTGTGTCAATGTAAGAATCTTTCGGATCCATAGTAAGTTTTCCGTTTGCTTCAAGAGTTTCGTTGTCGTACGGTACATGCCAAGATGATCCGAAAATGTTCATAGACTTGGAGAAGATATCGTTATAAACCAATCCAGTGTACATTGAGAAGCAGCCCATGAGCAAGATGATGTAGCGACCGGCGAAGAAGATGTTCCAGATTTCGTTGTTAGATTTCTTGGCGCCGAGAGAGACCTCTTTGCAAACCATCCAGGCACCGAACAACATCATAATAACACCGTGACCCAAGTCTCCGAACATCACAGAGAACAGGAACGGGAAGGTTATGATGGTATATAGAGCTGGAATAAGTATAAAATTGTTTCACGGAGCAATATCTTTAGACGACTTAGTCAATAGTAGACTGAGGTGACTTAAAACCTTATTAAAATACTAATTTAGTTTGTTTTGTGATGATGGAAATATGGAAAGCACATCCATTTATGGAAGGTAGTGCTGGTCCACTTTTGCACAACTAAAGAATTTAATCAAATATTCGTTCTAAAAGTTATGGTGTGCAAATTGTCATCTATTAAACCTAGATAGATGGCAGAACAAATTAGCAAAATATAAAAACGCATGATGTCCACGATTAGAAAAAACTAAATTGGGTCAGTGACAAAGAGTCATGGTCAGTGACAATGTGGAACTTAGATATCTTCTGTTACCTACCAGGGTTACATTCCCTGTAGGAGGCGACACCATACGCGTCGATGAGGTTCTGGAAACCTTTAGTGAAGCGGTTCGTGCGGTTGAAAGTTGGGGGTACCTCGTCGGTCTCGATACAGTTAAGGAAAGACTGAATAGAACTACCGGATGCGTTCTGAAAACAAGGAAAATAATAATTGCCAATGACTTAAAAATCACAACAATAATTCTACAAAGTCTTAAAATCAAGGGCACATGACTCCAATAAAATTTGCTTCATAATGGAACCCTACTCGTCAGTCCTCGGTATAATATTTGGAATTTGCCTTACCGATCCATCAGATAAAGCTTTCTGTACGTTGGGCATGTCAGCAATAGGCACCCAACACTCGCCAATCAAGCACTTCTTGGTAACATCCATGTTGAACAGGTTCAATGTGTGGTAAATGGCTTTCATCTTGCGGACCATGATAGTCCAGGTGGCAAGTTCCTTGGAGACGCTGGCCAGTACGCGATGGCGGTGTTCGCGGGTTTGGTTCAACACCTGGGGATTTTTGTAGATTTAAGTAATTTAGCTCGAAGAAGCTTGATAGGGTGCGATCGGTACGAAAAATTACATAATATCACACTTTAGTAACAGAAATCGTCTTTGATTCATTACTATCAATAATTTATCATTTGTATTGGTTCTGTTAATACTGGACTACGATAAAAACTCAGAAAAAGCATTTACTGCACACTTAACTTGGCTTACGATGTAAGGTAATCGACAGATAGTTAACTTTCCATGTACATTTTTGCAAGATAAATATTTTTCATATCCAGAAAACAAAAGTTACAGTTGACTTGAGTGGAGACCTGGATGAAGTTACGAGCAAGGTGAGTGAAAGCGGTAAGTTTTTGAGTGGGAGTGGTCATCTTTAGTCATTGTACCATGTTGAGATCCTCGAGCCTAGTCCGAACTCCCTTGACCATGTTCTCCCGTTCAGCATTAGAAGGTGGACACGGGTACAGCGACGCGTGGAATCCGGTGCACACTTTCTTGAGACGAGCCTTCAACTGTTCACCTTGGAAGAACGCCACGAATACTGTCTTGTAGATTTCGTCGCCCTGAAGATGAAATTTGACCACAAAATATAAGCATAAATATGAATATAGGTATTGCATTACTTAAATAAAAGGTTATGTGCAAAATGGTCTTAAATTTCGGATAGGTAAGATAGTAGTACTGTGGTAGTGAAAAAAATTATGTAAGAGGTTCGTTTAGATAAGAAGTTAAAATGAAACTTTCAATCCATATCCTGCTCCAATATGATGTTCAAGAATATGATACAATACTTACAGTAACAGGATCTTCAAGCGGTTTATCTAACTGGGCGCGTCGCAGGAACACGTTCCCATGGGAAATGCGCCACAACATGCGTTCAAAGGCAAAGGCCTTCTCGCGATTGACAACGCCCGCCACAAAGCCGAGTCGGCTGGGGGTCACTTGCTGTTGACCAGCGTCGGGCATTACCGACCTGGGAGGTTAAATGTGTTTTATCTTTGGTCTACAAGTTCATTGAGGTGACCTGACACTGTGAACCGGTAGAGCAAGGTCTCCTGATCTTGTCAGATGTACGATCGAGGCATATTATCAACAGCTTCGATTATGTAATTTACTAAACAGTTGGCAATATTTATGGTTTCTCTTGGTGGTTCAAAACGACAATCTGTGCGAACAAATGACTCGTAAAAGTATTGAAAATCATAGCGTTCTACGATGCATTATTTTATTGGCAAATTTGTATTAAAACTGTTATGGCTGCGAGAAATTGACAGCTTTTCTTGTATCAAACCAGGAACTGACAATCAAATGTCAAAGGCAATATGGATTATAATGAATTCTTATACAGGAATAACCCCTTTACCTATCAGGTCAGTAAAACTTACTTTGTAAGTGAATCCGTCTCCTCCTGAGCGCTGAAGAAAGCCTCCGACTTCTCGAGCACATATTTCAGCTCGGTAAGCTCAAGGAAGTTCTGTTTCAAGTTCACTGCATTGTGAGTCAGCTCTAGAATTTCATTTTCTGTCTTTTCTAAGTGAGCCTGAGAAAAAAGCATGTAGTTAACATGGTAAGGTAGGTACTTAAAAAAATCCTACATACAATTCGTTGTGATTCTTCTTTTCATACCTCTAAGTCAACGATTTCCCTAGGGTTTGGTGCTCTCGGTATCTCCATAACCGATGGAGTATGAACTCCGTCTTTGTGGACTTCAGTCTCGATGTAACGCAACTTTCTTTCCATCTCATCGCAACGACGTACCTCGTTCACGAACTTTCGTTGGAAAGCGTTCACATCTGGGTTTAACTGTAGGAAAACGATGATTAGAATGATTTCAACAATGTAAATATTTATTTATTTATTGGGAAATTCAACAGCTGTTACACAATAGAAATAAATTTAAGAAATAGAAAGCCAATTACAGAATCTTACTGTTAAGAAACAAAAGGTTTAAAATTAAGGAGCGAACTTAAAATACTAATACAATAAATTAAATTTTTTTTATTTCACCCTTTTTTAAGAGCGATTTTGATTAAACATACATATTGTTGTCACAAAAGTAACGTCCTTTCATTTGATACCCCACTCGGGTATATTTAAAAACATTCGGTTTTTATTTCCGAATTTGACCCTACATATACTTTGAACGGCTAAGCCGATTTTGATTAAACATGCATATTGTTGTCACAAAAGTTACGTCCTTTCATTTGATACCCCACTCGGGTACATTTGAAAACATTCAGTTTTTATTTCAGAGTTTGTCCCTACATATACTTTTAACGGCTAAACCGATTTTGATTAAACATGCATATTCTTGTCATAAAAGTCATGCTCTTATATTTGATACCCCACACGGACAAAACATATTATACCTAACTTTTTTTTAAAGTTAAATTAAAAACGAAAAAAAAAAGAGAAATAAGTTATAAGTAAATAAGAAATAACAGAATATTATGGTTGTTACCATAATATTCTCTTATTAGATCTTGGATCAGTTTAGATCTTGGAACAAAAAAAAAACATTAAAACATTACTTACATCTCTGAACTGCACAGTGCCTGCTTCGCCAAGTTCCGAAACGGAGGTATAGGCAGCTTCTGGTTGTATGAAGACCTGGCACAGAGCCATCTCTTCACTTCGGAACATCGCCCCCATGTTGCTCGAGTTCTATGTTCCTCTATCTATTTCATAAAATGTTTAAAGAGTCTCGTTAGTATAGTTAAAAATAACGACCTTATTAGATAAGATAAACGGAAATGACTAGGTACACAGGTGTGTGAAAAAAAATAACGGGGCAAGTGCGACACTCGCGCATAAAGGGTTCCGTACCACTATCACAATTGGATACGGAACCCTAAAATGGTTTACAACAACCAATTTTTAAATTTTATAGGAAAATATGAAATATTTATCTTCGATTCTTACTCCCATCAAACGACCGAATCACTGAAAAAAAAAAAACCTTGGCACAAAGAAAATCTGAAACATAAAAGAAACTCTTTGGTAAGTAAGGCAGACTAGTATATTTGACAGATAGGGCAGCCATTTTGAATTCCATGACCAACTCGATTTGTCCTCCTGTCCTTCTTCCTGTCCTGACTCGACTCCTTGTTATTTTTGAAACACGTTTGTTGTATGGGAGCCCCTTTTAAATAATTGTTTTATTTCGTTTTTAGTATTTGTTGTTGTAGCAGCAACCGAAATACATCTTCTGTGAAAATTTCAACCTTCTAGCTATTACGGTTCATGAGATACAGCCTGGTGACAGACGGACAGACGGACGGACGGACGGACGGACAGACAGACAGACAGACAGCAAAGTCTCAGTAATAGGGTCCCGTTTTTACCTTTAGGTACGGAACCCTAAAAAGAAAGCTTATAGGTTCCTATTACAGAACGAAGTGTGAGAATGAATAACGTATGTCCGTATCTGTATGTCACCACGCTGTATCTCATGAACCATGAGAGACAGTTGAAATTTCCACTAGTGAGTATTGTTTAATGAGGAGGGCTCCTATACAATAAACGTGATTTATTATATTTTAACACAACGATATTGCGATTTATTTTTACCACTGGCACCAACCGTAAAAATAAATGCTAACATTGCATAACGTAGTCAAGATTTTTTTGTATAATGGTACGGAACCATTCGTGCGTGATTCCCACTCACATTTGGCCGGTTTTTTTTATTAGCCCGCTAATTTGTCGCACTGTACGGCAAGGTTCCTTCTGCCTAACCCCTCTCAGAGGATCTCGGTCTTATGTGGATGAAACCGTAGGTTATTATAGGTTACAATCTTATCCTATTAGTGGTATTAACGTCTTAATATGTCCACCTTTTTCAAGTCTTCAGAGGGAACTAGATAACTGTGCACAACACATAAGAAAGGAAACAGAACAGAGAGTAACGACAAAGCTTGAAAGTTAAGTAGTACAAATAGGCGGCCTTATAGCTGAAAGATATTTCTTTCAGGTAACCTTAGGTAAGCACTCAGATAAAAAAATATAAAAAAAAGACTATGAACAACACATAACGCCATCTAGCCCCGTTGTAAGCTGCTAAGCTTGTGTTACGGGGACTAGACAACGGATATAATAAAATACACACATATTTGATATTATACATAGAGACACCCAAACTAAAAACAAATATTTATTTATAAGCATAAATACTGAGATGAAAGATAGGAATTCGTTCCTAGTGGAAACAGTTGGGAATGCTTCAAATATCCTACTCTGTTAGAAAATGTTCCCAATAACTGAACTGATAATTCTTCGATCTCGTACGATGAGCATGTGCATACTAATTATAATGCATTGTATATTCTAAGTTAGGTATATTAATAATCTAAAAAACACTTACATAATTTTATTGGATCCCGTCTTGAAAACACCGCACTCGCGATAATCACACGTTAAAATTGTGCGTTAATTGTTCGAACATCAGGTGATAGGTGGAAGATAAGCTGATGGATGATATTATCTCGTGATTACACCCGTTAGGTTGGTAGTACTGATTGCTCCCGCGCAGCTCAATGATTGATTATCTTAGGCCCTTCCCTAATTACTCGGTATATGTGCGATACATTATAATATGATGGGTATATCGATGTGATACCCGTACTGTGCGAATGAGGAGGAACACTAACTTTTTATCCCGGCAGAGGGCGTTAGTCGAATGATCTTAGGTTTGAATTAAGAACTGTCAAACAGGTGTTTTTTACAACTCTCGGCGCCAAATTGGCCATATCAGTCTCAGACCGAAAGAAAAGAAATCAAAACTCGGCGTTTTCATTCGTGGGGGACCATCAACAAAAAAAAAACCGATGCCAGCGCCATCTGCTCACAGCTTTGCGTGTGCCACCCCATTGGCGCTCTCGATTGCTCGATTAGCTTTCGTTACCGCATATGCTCCCGCGCAGCCTTAGTAATTGATTATCTTAGGCCCTTCCCTAATTACTCGGTATATGAACGATACATTATAATATGATCGGTATATCGATGTGATACCGTCCGTACTGTGCAAATTGGCGCTCTCGATAGCTCGATTAGCTTACCTATGGCTCACACTAAGTAATCAGGAAAACGTCTTACCTACTTCCATCCAGAATAGCCAACATTGTTAAGCCAATTAAAACACTGTTACGATGGGAGTATGGTTACGTATAGAGGGTCAAGTCATTAATAGTTTTTTTTATAATTAAAAAAGTGTTAGCCATTTAAAAACAAACAATACCGACTGTGATGCTCTGCGGAATCAACGTGCCCAGTTCCAACAAAAACTTACACACAAAAACTAGTAATTTCAGAGCTTATTTATACCATTGTACTAAAAATAATAATAATGGTTTCAAAACCCGTTGCATGGCTTAGAAGAAGTTGACGGAGACCCAGACACACCATATAAAAACATGTATAATTTTTAGGGTTCCATAGCCAAATGGCGAAAAACGGAACCCTTATAGATTCGTCATATCTGTCTGTCCGTATGTCACAGCCACTTTTCTTAATTCTTAGGCATTGTTCTATTCTGAAAAAATGGTTCTTACAAAAAAGATTATCTTAGTTATGAGTAGCCTCAATGTCAATGGGGTGCCACGCGCAAAGCTGTTTGCAGAGGCGCTGGCATCGGATGATCTTTTTTTTTTTTCGATGATGGTCCTCCACCAATGGAAACGCTGAGTTTCTTTTTTATTCTTTCGGTCTCAGACCGATATCTATGGCCAATTTGGCGCCGAGAGTTGTAAAAAACATCTGACGTTTGACAAACGTTTGACAGTAAAGATCATCCGACTACCGACCTCTGCCGGGATAAAAAGTTAGTGTTCTTCCTCATTGTCCTTACGCCGCGCATGGAGAAAACTGACAATCGTCTCCACTGAGCTCGAGGCTAACCCGAAACTATTACTAATGCTAACGCATAGCCCAACTTTGAGGCGCCTTTAACTGAGTATGAATTTTAACCCAAGGGCTGGTCCTATGACCGCCTCGTCCGGTTATAGTAGCGTCAAGCCTTGACTCACAGCGGGCCACTAGCTTTAAGTTGTGTTTGTTTTTAGGGTTCCGTACTCAAAGGGTAAAAACGGGACCCTATTACTGAGACTTCAGACTTCACTGTCTGTTCATCTGTCACCAGGCTGTATCACATGAACCGTAATAGCTAGGCAGTTGAAAACTTCACAGAAGATGTATTTCTGTAGCCGCTACAACAACAAATATAAACAAATATTAAAAACAATATAAACAAATATTAAAGAGGGGCTCCCATACAACACAAGTGATTCAGAGACAGAAAAACGCAACGATACTGCGATGTATTTTGACCACTAGCGCCATCTAGTGAGACAGAAAAAAACTGGCGCCAATGGTTAAATAAATTGTAAAATTGTGTGTACAATAAGTAATAATTTATTCATTCATTAACGGTCTCGGGCTGTCTTGAGTCGAGCCAGGTGATTATTTTTAATTATGAGTTTTTTTGTCTATAAATTACCTACAGTAAAACTTCAGTTATAAACAAACATGCAATAAACATTTATTTAGTCTACATTTGTGACCTTCATAATGCAAATACCTACTGTAGTATCGTATCTATTCTACTGCGCGCTAGATGGCGCTAAAGTTTAGTCGTCTTTGTTCTCTTCTTCCTCCAGGATTGTCTTGAAGCAAAACGGTTGGAAGATGTAGCCCAGACCGGTGTAGAACTTGCTCATGAACTCCACCCTGGACAATTAAGTAAATATAAGTGGAATGAATAAAAACAAAAGCAAATAAAATGTTAGATGAAAACAAAAATAGTAGATACGGAATATTCTAATATTGCGTATTCGAAAAATGAGCTAGAAACACCTATATGCATTTTCATAAAATTATTGTCTTATTTAAAAACATTTGTCTTTAGGAATGATTCAGGCTTCGTAAAAAAGCAAAAAGGCATTCGTATGGATATCAAATAGATAATCGCAGTGTGACAGCACGTGCTCACGCGGCAACGGTTCGACATACGACTGAGGCTAGTGCGTCAGCTAGACGCAGTTTTTTCGTCTCATTTTCCGAGACTACGTACTGTATCTTTAGTTTCTTGTTTTAATCTAAGAATAAAATAAAATAAATATTGCACGACGTTACACAAAGCGCAGTCTAGCCCCAAACTAAACACTAGGTATGTACTATGGGTACTAGACAACGGATATACTACGTATTATACTTTTTGTTGTAAATACATGCGTAAAAAACACCCAGACCAGAAACAAATATTTATTTTAAGCATAAATACCTGCATCCGGCGGTAATCGAATCCGCAACCTTCTGCATTGCAGTCACCCGACGTGCCATGCACAGAGGCCGTTAAATAATAGTGATAATTTAAAACACCACCGCAATCTCATGCACCAATCGTGTTCAAGAAAATTCGCCAAGTATAGAATTTACCAACGTTGCACAAAACGTAAATTCTAGAAAGCATGTTTTTAAATTATTATGTTTCGTTTCCTGTAGAAACGATCTCGGTCACGGTTTTGTAATAATATAGGCTATGCGTCATGTAAATAGTTTAAAGGTGGATTTAATTTCCAAGCTCATATTTCACTGAATAAAACCTCATTAGGAGCAAAGTTACAAAACTCTTTTTGTCCTAAACATACAAGCCATACATAAACAAACCCAGCATCATTAAAGCTGTTGCTTAAAAACATACTAGATTCCTATGCAATCAAGTATTTAAACAGCTGGTTAAACTTGTGTTTGAGTGTCAATTTTACGAGTTTCTTAAAGAACGTACCAGTGAAGACGCAGCGTGTGGAGGAAAGCAGACAACCCCTCCATCATGACGAGGATAGCGAGCGTGAACAGCGCCCAGAAACAGAACGCCACGTACAGCTTGATGGATCCCACCCAACTGTGGTCTGTCAGGCCCATGCTTAGGACCATGCTCCATAGCACTTCGGATAATTCTGAAATCCAAGATAATAATAAAGTCCTAAGAAGAAAGTCGAGGAGAGAAGGAAGGAAGTCGCCTATGTATTTTACTGAGGAAGGATGTTTAATGTTCCCTGCTTGAAGGCAGGGAATAGTTCTGTACAGGACTGGAAATTGAAGCGAAATAAAAATTATAATCATTGACTTCATAAAACGTAGCTGACTAACTGATGGACAAGGCATATTTCAAACCATGCATTCGCTTCAAAAAAAACTAGATATATGATGTGTGGTTTCGGAACGGGCCATTCGATGAGAAGAAACCACAAGACACATGGGTGTTTACTTTTTTAGTCGTTTTTAGAAATATAAAATTTGGCACAGGGGTTCCGTAAGGGTCTAAGGCGGGCGAATTAGACTGGATATTTAGAAATACATACCCTAAAGAAGTAGAGCGTCGATGGGCTCTCCCTTCAAAGTGCCGATATCTATGGCTAGTAAGTAAATAGACACTTACGTGCGTGAGCAAGTGACAAGGCCCACAGACGCAAATAAGAGGCTGTATGTGAGATGGTACTGAGGACGTATTCAATGGTGTGAATGGCCTGGTGGATCATTATCTCACTGAACGGTTCGTCCTCGTGATCGTGACTGGCTTTAGCCGCCGGTTTCACTTGAGTTTCTTCTTCGATGTCTTGTCCTTGGTTTATGGAGCCGTTGGAATGTTCACGCTGGAAGACAAAGAATTTTTATGGAAAGTGCAAAGGACTCAACAAAATTACAGGTATTCCAAGCCATTTTCTGAGCATAAATTTCCGTAGAATTATTTTAAATTGTTTAACTAAGTGCAATTAATTATGCGGTGGAAATATTCTCAAACATCCCTTAAGCCTTCTTAGCCTTAAGGGATCTTAGAAACAGAGTAATCCAATTCTCACAACCCACTGCAATGTGATTCAACAAGAACTTACTCCTAGGGCTTCTTTTCAAATAGCGATGTGACATACTCAGACCTTATTCGAAGTATTAAACCAGGAAGATATAACTTCGTACCTTAGGCTCTTCCTTCTTCTTGGTAGTAGCCAGTATATACATAGGTTTGCCCAGCAACATGACCGGTATACAGGCCAATGCTACCAACACGAACACAAGTTGAATCCTGGCCTGTCCTTCGAACATGAACTCCTTGCAGCCTTCCTCGGGCTCTTGGCTCGAGAACAGCATCATGTTGATGAACAGGATCAGAACGGATGGTGCGCAACCTTGTCTGTATGCTTCGTCTATAAATTATATTTAAAAACCATTATATAAATCACTAGCAGCGCCCCGGGGTTTCACCCGCGTAAGTCCCGATCCCGTGGGAATATCGGAATTAAAAGTAAAGCCTTCTTCAATAAATTGACTATCGAACACTGAAAAAAATTTTCAAATCGGACCAGCGGTTCCTAAAATTAGCGCGTTCAAACAAACAATCAAACTCTCCAGCTTTATAATACTAGAAGAAAGATAAATAGATAGAAGATAGATAGATAGAAGAAGATTATATAAAAAAAACGGACTCATGGAAACGGATTCCGTACTCATGTACATGGCTACAGAACTCTAGGCAGCTCTGTAATTAATGACCAGCAATCAAAGACCATCCTATTGTATGGGTGCTGATTCGACCGAGGGGCCTACTTATACTGGTTTATTAAGTTTTGTGGGACACCCTTTCATTTTCAACTTGCTGCTCGTCCTGAACTAGAATCTAGCCTTAAAATCTAGATAACAGTTTTGTTTTAGGCATTTTAGTATGTACATAATCAAACCCATCGTCGCTATCCATGACGTGAGGAGCTCATTGGCCTAGCTCCACCTGCCAATTTTGAATGATCGTGCAAGTTAAGCAACGCGTGATGTCAAATAACTGTCAATACTTGGATGGGTAACCTACAATGTGTGTAGGAAAAACAATTTCTCAAGCAACAAGCAGTTGTTGTTCTAGTTGTTATCTCTGATAACAATCGTTTGGTCAAGTTAAAGGCCTTAGGACGACCTGAATACTCCAACTTGGTGAGCCATAGCACTGCCATACCACAAATACAAGCCCATCGCTTAAAATATTAAATTTGAAAACTGTAATGATTATATAAGATGATGTATATTGTATACTTAGATGAAAACAAAAATAGTAGATACGGTATATTCTAACATTGCGTATTCGAAAAATGAGCTAGTAACACCTACATGCATTTTCATAAAATTATTGTATTTAAAAACATTTGTCTTCAAGAATGATTCAGGCATTTATAAAATGAGCAAAAGGCATTCTGATGGATGTCAAAAAGACAATCGCATTGTGACAGCACGTGCTCAGGCGGCAACGGTTCGATATACAACTGAGGCTAGTGCGTCAGCTAGACGCAGTTTTATTGTCTCATTTTCCGTGACTAGGTACCGTATCTTTAGTTTTTTGTTTTAATCTAAAATTGTATATTACCTTCTGCAAATGTGCTGTAAAACACCCACTTGTAGAACATCATGAACACCATGTACAAGAACAGCAGGCAGAGGAATATCACTTGTGGCAAAAACTCCAGGAAGATTGAATAACGATGCTTGAAGAAACTGGAAAGTTAAACGTGAAAATATAAGTTGAAGTCTAATAATATATGGGACAAGGTGTCGCTTTTCTAGGTTTATAAGCAAACTTACTTGTAGTTGACAACACTCATGCAGACACCGAAAATCATGTGAATAACACCGATAATGATAGACAGTTTCATTTTGTATGTGTTTAAGAATATGATCTTATTATCAGCCATCTGAAACGCAAAAATATAAACTTTAAAATGCTATACAAAAATAATAATTTTTCTTTGAGATTTAGAGTGCAATATTACCTGCCAAACGGGATCAACACCGATAAAATACGGAGTGTCGACGTAAGAGTCTTTCGGATCCAAAGTGAGAGCAGCGTTTCTTTCCATAGTTTCGTCGTCGTACGGAATATACCAAGACGATCCAAAAATGTTCATGGACTTGGAGAAGATATCGTTGTAAATGAATCCAGTGTACATTGAGAAGCAGCCCATGAGCAAGATGATGTAGCGACCGGCGAAGAAGATGTTCCATATCTCGTTGTTAGATTTCTTGGCGGCGAGAGAGACCTCTTTGCAAACCATCCAGGCACCGAACAACATCATAATGGCTCCGTGACCCAAGTCTCCGAACATCACAGCGAACAGGAATGGGAAGGTTATGATGGTATACAGAGCTGGAATAAACCATTGTACATTATTTTATAAATCAAGATGTTTATAGCCTTTTGTTTTGTTGCTCTTGAAGAAGAAAGTTACTAAGATGATGATTTATGAATGTAAAATAATAAGTTCTTGGAATCTTGTATTTTCATTAAAAATAAAGTTTATAGTAGATATGAGGATAGAAGGTATTTGGATGGAGGAAAATGTTGAACAAAGAGCTGGTGTGTGATGGTGATTTAAAGATAACTGAAAGAATAGAAATATGAGATGTTGTCAAGTTATATTTGTATTAAATAAAAATAATAAATTGTTTATTTCAGTAACCAAAATATACATTACATTTTTTCCGGTTTGAGGCTTTCTTTTAAGCGAATAACGCTTGTGTCAGAAAGCCCCACTCTTCCAATATCATTATTTTAAACTTAAATTTAGTTACCATCGTCTATTAATTAATTACGAAATCAAAATACAAAAAAATAATTAGAAAACAGAAATTCCTGACATTACATCTAAACATTTATAATATTTGAGATATTACTTTGCAAATTTAATTATTAGGTAAATCATTAAATATAATTCAAATTATTAAATTACAATTATTTATCTAAATTACATATTAGGTATTTTCAAATTATTATATACTATTATTATTATGATTTTTTTTATTTGGTTTTAAGCTTACAAGAAACAGAAAAGTAAAGTTACATATGAATAGTTTGTGTGTGTGTATGTGCGAATGTTTTTGTTATGTTTATGTAGTGGTATTTGTAATGTATGTAGTGACTTTACGCGAGTGCGCTATCCTCTAAAGATTTAGGATCGCGCAAAATCTTCATTTTAGGTGATGTGTGCTTGATTTGTGAATGTATGATTGAATGATGATCTTATTTCATGTATTCCAGTAGCCGCTCAACCTCAGCGTAATTCCGCGCAAGAAGCCATTTCGTCAATTCCCTTTTACATGTGTGGTAGTTCATAGGGTAGATATTCAAGGCTCTGTTTATGCTGTTATAAATGTGAACTGTCTGTGTAGTAATTTGTCGTCTAGCAAATACCGTTTTAATTATTGGTCTAGAAAGTATTATATCAGACCGTCTTTTGAGTTGCATACTCGGGTCGAAACCAATTCTCCTATGTGTTTTTAGTACTAATAGTAGCACATAAAGTTTTCTTACTGAAAGGACTTCGCTCAAGGTATACAAAGCATCCGTAGAGAATCTGTAGGATTTAAAGTACATAACTTTAAGCAGCGCTCTCTGAGCGCGCTCTACCTGTAGAAACCTAGTTTTAGAAGCCCCTCCCCAAACACCTATGCAGTACCCCTGTACAGATTGTGCAAGAGCTATATAAATCTTATTAAGCAGTTCTAATGTAGCAATGGACCTCAGTGTCTTAAAGATCCATATCAGTTTTCGAATTCTATTGCAAATAGCGTCAATTTGCTGATGCCATGACATATGTTGATCTATTTGCAACCCAAGATACTTTGTTGAGGAAACTCTACTAATAGCAGCACAGTCACATGTAATGTCGTGAGGGCTATCTGAGTCATGCAATCTTACAGTAAAGTCTTTTTCTGGTTGGGTTGTGGCATTGATTGTAAAACAGGTAAAGTTTGTTTTTTGAATATTGATGGTTAATAGATTCACTCTGAGCCATCTCGCTATTTTAGCTAGACCTATTTCAGCTCTGTCGCGAAGTTTTTCCCAACTTGTGTCAGAAAAAACCACAGCAGTATCGTCAGCATAAGCTAGAACTTTGGCGTTTTCGATTTTTATATTACACAAACCATTAATATAAACCAAAAACAGAGTCGGACCCAGTACACTTCCTTGGGGCACTCCATATTTGACAGGAGATTCCCTACTTATATGTTTTCCAATTTTTACGATTTGTGACCTATTACTCAGATAATCCGTCAGTAGTGAAAGGCTTTTACCTCTAATACCAAAGTGTTCTAGCTTATCAACGAGAATGGGAATATGAACGGTGTCAAATGCCTTTTTCAGATCTATATATACTGCCAGACACCTCTTACCCTTATCTAGTTGATTCTAACGGGGATAGGGATTCTAACGTAGAATTCTGAGCGCAGCGAGGGATTCAAAGTATACATCGCCCGAGGCAAAAATAATTTGCTCTCGAGTCATATACTCTACTTTTCATCCCCTTTCTATGAGAAAATAAATAAGATATGGTGTTACGTAATTCGTGGATATACCTATTTACTTAAACAAAAATTTTGGGTATAAAATTTTAATATCACATTTATTATACAGAAGCCCTCTATAAATATTTGTTGGTTGTTATAGTGGCTATGGCTACAGAATAAATCATCTGAAAATTTCATATAAATGCTAAAAAAATAAGCAAAATAAATAAAACAAATGAAACTAATGAAACAATGAAACTAATGAAATTAATGAAACTAACGAAACTAACGAAACTAAAGAAACTAATGAACTAATGAAACTCATGAAACTAATGAACTAATGAAACAAATGAAACTAATGATCCTAATGAAACTAATGAAACAAATGAAACAAATGAAATTAATGAAACTAATGAAACTAACGAAACTAACGAAACTAACAAAACTAACGAAACTAATGAAACTAAAGAAACTAATGAAACTAATGAACTAATGAAACTAATGAAACTAATGAAACTAATGAAACTAATGAAACAAATGAACTAATGAAACAAATGAAATTTATGAAACTAATGATCCTAATGAAACTCATGAAACTAATGAAACTAATGACTAATGAAACTAATGAAACAAATGAAACTAACGAACTAATGAAACTAATAAAACTCATGAAACTAATGAACTAATGAAACTCATGAAACTAATGATCCTAATGAAACTCATGAAACAAATGAAACTAACGAAACTAACGAAACTAACGAAACAAACGAAACTAGTGAGATTAATGAAACTAATGAAACTCATGAAACTAATGAAACTAATGAACCTAATGAAACTAATGAAACTAATGAAACAAATGTAACTAATGAAACTAATGAAGCAAATGAAACTAATGAAACTAATAAAATAAATAAATTCTGTGAACAACACACAGCGCCATCTAGCCCCGTGGTAAGCGACTAAGCTTGTGTTACGGTGACTCAACACATATCAGCCAGTAATTCATATAATTTACGTTTGATTTCTATGAATGATACATAATGTTCCAAATTCAAATTTACTTTGCTCCCGCCTATTTTATTTTGCTCCCGCCTATTTTATTTTGCTCCCGGCTGTTTTACTTTGCTCCCGCCTGTTTATCTCTTAACAGAAAAGAGCTACTTTGGTCGCACTTATAGAGGACCAAAGCGACACTTTTCGAATAGATGGGATGAAAAAGATTTTCCCTGCTTGGTATTAAAATCTTACATACCAGGGTTACATTCCCTGTAGGAGGCGACACCATAAGAGTCAATTAGGTTCTGGAAACCTCTAGTGAAGCGGTTCGTACGGTTGAAGGTTGGGGGCTCCTCCTCGGTCTCGATGCAGTTTAGGAAAGACGGGATCGAACCACCGGAGGCGTTCTGAAAACATGGGTGTAAGAATAATGGACAATAACATCAAAGTTCACAACTATAATCCTGCTAAGTCTTAAAGTCGCCTTACCGATCCATCAGCTAAAGCCTTCTGAACATTGGGCATGTCAGCAGTGGGCACCCAACACTCGCCAATCAAGCACTTCTTGGAAACATCCAAATTGAACAAGTTCAGGGTATGGTAGATGGCTTTCATCTTGCGGACCATGACAATCCAGCTGGCCAGTTCCTTGGCCACACTGACCAGTACGCGCTGACGGTGTTCGCTGGTTTGATTTAACACCTGAGGAGTTTTGTAGAGTTAGAAAGAAATGTTTTTTTACTTTTAGCATTGTTTCAACGCTCAACGTTTCGAGACCTTTGCAGGTCTCTTCTTCAGGATTGACTGTGTTAGAAAGGTCATTTTGGCGTTGGGTTGCGTGCGATTGCACTAAAAAGTGCTACAGCGCCATTCAGCGGAACGAATCGTCTTTGGTTCATAATTATCAATACCCAAGATTAGGTCTGGACTGCTTTTGATAAAAAAAAAACTCTGCATTGCAGCGCTAGTTGGCCTGTGTCCTGATTCTTGAATTCAATTATTTGATCATGACTATCAATGTTAGTATTATAATCGAGTACCTAGTAGGTAACATATTTTGGTAAAGCATATTTTCGAATAATTATCACATACATTTTCATAAGGTTTTAAATACAGGGCTTTCTTGTAGAACGTATCGAGAAAAGAACAGGTACGGTTATCTTGAGTGGAGTGCTAGGTAAAATATGTGCGACTGTGTGGGTAAAATTAGGGGTGAGATGGTGTGTTTGGGCAGTATGACCATCACATGTTTAGTTATTTTACCATGGTAAGATCCTCGAGCCTGGTCCGAACTCCCTTGACCATGTCCTGTCGTTCAGCATTGGAAGGTGGGCACGGGTACAGCGACGCGTGGAATCCGGTGCACACTTTCTTAATGCGAGACTTCAACTGTTCACCTTGGAAGAACGCCACGAATACTGTCTTGTAGATTTTCTTGCGCTGGAGACGAATTATAGTCACGTCTAAAACATAAACTTGTATGGATGGGCCCACAATCATTGAATAAATCCCAAAAAAATGATAATTTGTAGGCATATACTATATTATGTATATAACACAGTGTCAAAAAAAACGACGATAATGATGCTACAAAACATAGTTACTTACTTAATAACAATCGTAATCACTCAAAACGTAGGACGCAATATGTTAAAGGCATTAAAGGGAAGAGTGAAGCAACCCATTAATGTCATGTATGTAGGTGCTAGGGAATGCAATCCCGATCTCGCGGGATCCCGATCTCGCGAGATCCCGTTTAATTTTTCAGGATCAATCCCGAAGCATAATATGACGAGATCCCGTTCGAGATTGACGGGATTGGGCGGCCAGTGAAATTGGCTGTTGAGGTACTGTGCCGTCGAGATACTGACTTGGTTAGTGCAAAGTAACATTGCGTTTCATGATTCGAAAGCTAGAAGACCTAAAAACTATCCCTACTTTTGTTTTGATTATGTTGACGTCAGTAAAACTGTTAATTATTTAGCTAGTAATATTAAAGAAATAGGCTTTTGTTTTCTTGCTAATAATGTTGTTTTAATTAACCTCACTACCACAATTCTTATTGTTCAAAGTATTCTGTCATGTAATTTTTTTTAACTACTCGGGATCCCGAAAATTTCGGGATCCCGCGGGATTGATATTTCTAATCCCGCGACATCTCGAGTCGGGATTGCATTCCCTAGTAGGTACTCTGTAGGTTTTTTTCAAGGCACTCACAGTAGCAGGTTCTTCAAGCGGCTCATTTAACTCGGCGCGACGCAGGAACAAGTTTCCTCGTGAAATACGCCACAACATGCGTTCGAAGGCGGGAAACCTTTCACGGTTGACAACTCCTGCGACGAAGCCGAGTCGGCCGGCAGCTTGCTGTTGACCAGTCTCATCGGATGTTAACGATCTGCGAAGTTATAAGCCTAATTTAAGGTGAGGAAATAAGGTAAGTTCGAGGGCAATTTCTAGCTGCGGCGTCTTCTTATCGTATCGGAGTTTCGTCAAAATTAGCTTAATCTGACTAATAGCTCGCAACAGCGACATCTGCATCATTAGCCTCGTAAAGGTCTAATGTGCACATTTGTTCAGGTCCGGTATATACTCCAGTAACGGAATGCAAGGCTGGCACCGCAGAACTCTGGTGGCGGGTCCCGGGGCGGGTTGGGCGGTGTTGGGCGGGTTATGTGTTTGTGGATGTGATAGTGTTTTTTTTTAAATTGATAATTTTAATTTTTATATGTTTACTAACTTATTTGAACAGATAGACAGACAGAGTTACTTTCGCTCTTGTAATGCTAGTAAGGATTATTATAGTATAGATTATTGCTCCAGTTCCACTATTGTTCAATTATATATATGCGACAATGTAAATCACATGATTACTGCAAAAAAAATACAAAAAAAAACCCCATGACTTTCTTGTGTCTTCTTCTCATTGGAGGTCGCGTTCCGAAGACACAGTAGATTAAATTATATAATTAACGATTTAAAGAGATATATTGTAATATCCGAATAAAAGTACTTTGATTTTGATAAACTTTCGCGGGTTTGTTTTTGAGCTTTAATCACGAGTTACCAGATGTCATCTAAGTACGATGCTTACTCTTACACCAAGTTACTTAACATTTGGTGAGATAGTGGTTAAACATTCACTTTTCGATTTACAAAAAACTCGATTTCCATGCCATCAGAGCTCGGCCCTGTTTCGACTACTAGAACAACTTACTTCGCAAATGAGTCGATGCCGATCTCCTCCTTAGCGTGGAAGAAAGCCTCCGTCTTCTCGAGCACATGTTTCAGCTCGGTAAGCTCGAGGAAGTTCTGTTTCAGGTTCACTGCATTGTGAGACAGCTCTAGAATTTCATTCTCTGTCTTCTCCAAGTGAGCCTGAGAATATAAGCATAATTTAAACATAATTAGTTAACTACCTATAGCGTGTCCCCAATGATATTTCACAATTAAAAACGGTAAGATTGTTTAAGCTAATAGACAGCTCAATGACCATCATAGCGACATACGACCATGAGTATTTGTAACATAGACATAAATGTTATGAGATTGCTGACTTTTCTAATATTAGCTTATAATCAAAGAAGTATCTTGGGCTATGGGATTATGGACAGCTATATCAACGTATATTGCTTGCATCAATTCGGGGCTTAATTTCTGGGTGACCTTAATACTTCTTATTCTACCTATCCTCTTTCCGAGAAATCAGCTTTTTAGGGAACATAATATCTCTTTGACGGAACTCTTTTTTCAAAAAAATTTTTCTTACCTCTAAGTCAATGATTTCCCTAGGGTTCGGTGCCCTAGGTGCCTCTTTAACCGACGGGATATGAACCCCGTCTTTACGAACTTCAGTCTCGATGTACCGCAACTTTCTTTCCATCTCATCGCAACGACGAACCTCGTTCACGAACTTACGTAGAAAAGCGTTCACATCTGGGTTTAACTGTGGAATAAAAATATTATAAAGACTTTTATGGTTAGGTTTTCGAATAATGAAAACAATAGGTGATTTCTTCATATGACTTACATCTCTGAACTGAACAGTGCCTGCCTCGCCGAGTTCCGATATGGAAGTATAGGCGGCTTCTGGCTGTATGAAGAGCTGGCACAGAGCCATCTCTTCACTTCGGAACATCGCCCCCATGTTGGCGGAGTTTTATGTTCCTCTGCTTCTAAAAATTATCAAAAAAAACTATGGTAGGTATTTCCTTTACCATAAAATAAATGCCCATTTCATCTTAGAAAAAGAAAAGTCGTACAAATAATAATGTTTCTTGATTATTAACCCTCAACTGGACAGGTAAAAAGTCAAATATTTAAAGAATAGTAAGGTCTCAGTGTTGCCATGTACCCCCGGCATAGAATATGGCTACTCCATCTCCCAGTGGGTAGGTATTGTAAAATGAGACTAAGGGGGATCTGGGGGAGACTAGCGAGCCTGGAGTTCTCTAGCGCGATGGCGGGTAAACTGCTTGGCCCCAAAGAGGGTTGCTTTCAGGCCGACCGTAAAAATCATTGGCAATTTGCAAACGGTATGGTGATAGATATGACTTAGCTACTGTGTTTAAGCAGACCACGGGCTCCTGAAAGGGATCGCTTGCTCGCTCGCTAACCAGGAACTTCGCTAGGATGAAAAAAATAATTCAGTGTTGGCCACCACCTGTAGTTGGGAACTTGATGATCGCTTTTAGCCCACTTTTAACCCTGATCCTGAAACTGCGGATCGCAGCTAGCAATTCAGTAATGATAACTTATTTATTACGTAATAATGTATGTACTTCTTTATAGTTACATATCACCTTCTTCTTAGAAGTAGGAATACCAGGCTTAACTGAATTGGTGATTTTGCCCACTTATTGAAATCCCCTAATTTTTGATGAATAGTATAAAAAACACTTACATAATATGATTAGATCCCGTCTTGAATACACCGCACCCGAGACAGAGTCACATTAAAATCATGCCCTTAGCGTTTCTGATATCAGGTGATGATAAGATGACTCTATCTCGTGACACCCGTCATGTTGGCAGCGCAGACTCCGATAATCTTGAGTATTTTATATTTATTCTGATAAAATATACACCTATTTTTGTGTAGATATTTGTTTTTATCGCTGTAGGAGCAATGATAATAGCGCACATAACTTTTTCGTAAGAAAAAAAGCCATGGTTCATCGTGATATTGTGATGGAACTCACGGCTTCAGACGTACCTATTTATCAGGATTCTACAATTAAAACTTACTTAAAGACCGTAGGATTGAGATGATTCTTTTTTTATTTGGACTGCACCTAATCAGATTATGATGATCTGTTGAGGATCTTCGTAATGATGAGGAAAATACCCCCTCAGCACCTGTCTGTAGATGTAGTTTGCGTTTACGTGAAACTTGCCCATAGAAAGTTGAATGCCTCACATTATCTCCGCTAGGGGCGCTCATCAATTTTCCATTTAGGCGTTTACGCAAACGTGATAGTACTGTTTTTTATGTAAAAGAAGTCTCAGTAGGCTCTCGGAATGCAGTAATTTAAACATTTTTTTTTTGGAAAATTATACCAACAGCAGGACCGGGGTAGAAAAAACTTAACAGTGTTGAGACCCACTTGAGGCAGAGGCATCGTATCTGTTTAGACGCCTTCTAAAGGCGTTATTTGTTCTTCGTATTTACAAAAATGCGAAATCCGATCATGCTTATTCCAACTAATAGATATATGTAGGTATCCCAAGCACTACAGCGAACACAATTCAAATCAACGTATTTACATACCAAGTTTCATGAAAATAAGCACAGTAATCCCAGAGCTTATTCATTATTTAAAAAAAACAACCTTATATTGGTTAGTATTTATTATATTTCCGAACATTATTAAGCAGATAACCATTAAAGACTCTTATTTTTTATCCGACAACTTGCTACATGCTTGATCGTTTGTGCTTTTGTTTCTCCAAACCATTTACTCCTTTGCTTAGTAAATAATGCATTAATTACATTATTTATTAAGCAATAGATAATTTTCCAATAAATCAATAACACTAAAAATCAATTAAGATAAGTACTTACAATATTTTTATTCTAAATCTTAATTTGTTCTTTTGTAATCACAATTACAATAAAATTATTGCCTTAGATACTGATTTCATTGACTTTTTTAAACTTTTTAAATTCATCCGATTCGTTAACATCCTCCTAGTTACATTTTACTGAGTCTTAATCGCGTATTATTATTTATTTTCTTATCGACGCGACGTGTCGACTACGTTACAAATATCTTGGTGGCGAGCAGACTCAAGCGAGGCGAGGAGTCCTCCTCCTCAATAATACGCGATTAAGCAAATCGCAAATGCAACTCATATATGTTCATAAGTGAAACTTTAGTTAAGGAATGATATGTCTCGCTCTTGTGGGCGGTATTCTTTAGCAAAGTTGTGACAAAGCATTGCTTAGAGTCTCTTTGAAAATATTTTTATGGCAAAATACGTTTTCAAAAATTCACTCGCGGCGACCCTCGAACTCGCGTCTCTGGATCAGTACCCCAGCGCCTTAACGAACCAGACGAACCAGCGATGAATTTAAGAATATGTAGGTTTACCTTTTGTACTATTTTCGACTTAGGCTCGTTTGAACGCATCTACAGGAACTGCTTTCCAGTGATTTACCTCGAGGAATGATATGCCTAGCTAGAGTCTAGAGCTTTAAAAAAATCAAATTACGAAATGTCTAAGGACTTTTTAGAGTAGGGCCATTTATTGTATAATTCTAGGAGCTTCCTATAATAAGATAATAGACTTTATAAATATGGTTGTAAAGTGTAAACAAACTTTTTAAAGTTCAACAATAATATTACAGACAAAAACCATTCACCTAAAATAAAATAAAAAAAACCGGGCAAGTGCGACACTCGCGCATAAAGGGTTCCGTACCACTATCACAATTGGATACGGAACCCTAAAATGGTTTACAACAACCAATTTTTAAATTTTATAGGAAAATATGAAATATTTATCTTCGATTCTTACTCCCATCAAACGACCGAATCACTCAAAAAAAAAAAAACCTTGGCACAAAGAAAATCTGAAACTTATAAGAAACTCTTTGGTAAGTAAGGCAGACTGGTATATTTGACAGATAGGGCAGCCATTTTGAATTTCATGACCAACTCGATTTGTCCTGACCTCACATTGTACAAAACTCCTTGTTATTTTTGAAACACGTTTGTTGTATGGGAGCCCCTTTTAAATATTTGTTTTATTTTGTTTTTAGTATTTGTTGTTCTAGCGGCTACCGAAACACATCTTCTGTGAAAATTTCAACCGTCTAGCTATTACTGTTCATGAGATACAGCCTGGTGACAGACGGACGGACAGACGGACAGACAGACAGCGAAGTCTCAGTAATAGGGTCCCGTTTTTACCCTTTGGGTACGGAACCCTAAAAAACAAAAAGCATGAAAAACAAAATAGCGAATAATAATAATATTAACAAACAAGATTTCGCTTTTAAACGAGATACTTAAATAGGAACAAATGTTTAATAATTAATAAATAAATTACCTATTTCCATTTACCACTAAGTATAACGATTTTGTAAGACACGAAAATTACGTATATAATTAACTAATTTATGTATTGAAATTAAACTCATTTTTCCGGTTGGAATCACTTAGCATTTTATCAAAGCGTTTCGAGGTCTTTCTAAACCTCTTCCTCAGAGGTAGACTAAGACGTAATTTGTCATATTGTCAAATGTGTCTGTGTTGCGTAAATGAGTTTAATTTCAATCCAACATAGCGAAAGCACATGAAAACACTAATTTAACTATTTTAAAAATATTCAATTTATTTACCTACCTAAATAATAATGCCCCCAAAGAGGACATTTATAATTTAACTAGACTAAATTGTACTCTCACAAATTAAACTAATTACATACCGAAATATTTAACTGAATTAGAACCTAAGAACATATGCGTTTGCCTTGGTCCTCCTATTTAAATTATACCTAAACAGGCTGTGCCCGAGTTTCACCTGAGTAAATCCACGGGCTCAACCACGGGCGGGTAGGATTTGATACTCGGTGCTAATGTCACAACATTAGCACCGAGTATCAAATCCTACAGAGAAACAGCTTCATACAATCTCTCGGCGTAGGTACTCCATTTTATACGCAGCTATGTGTGCGAGACTTCACACCGCTTATCCGCTTTTTGCCGAACGAAGGGCTCTTCGGGCGGCCTCGGCAAAGAGCCTCTCGGCTCACGTACGTGAACCCGTCGGACACTGTCGGTGAGAGGTCACGCACACATAGATGCGCATGTAGTGGAGTACCTACGCCGCGGGATTGTATGATGTAGACTCTGTAGGATTAGATACTCGTTGACTTAAGTATGTTACTCGTATTACTGTTTACATCCTTACAAAGTTTCATCGCAGTCTTATAAACGATGATGATTAACAGATGACTAACCGCCGCACTCAGAAACATTTAATGTGACTTAAACTGTCACTTAGTAAAGATTTTCTTTGTGAAATCAATACTTAGTATAGTTTAAGTAACCATTAAATGTCTCTGAGTGCGGCGGTAAGAAGTTATTTAATGTTTTGTCCTGTCTCTCAACTTTGTAACTTGATGTCACAGTGAAAGACATAAGTTGCATCTGTTTATATTCATCGTTTATAATAAGGGGGTTAAATAGAATAAATAGTAAGTAGGTAATTAACTATTTCATTTGGTACAATCTGAGGTAATCTAAGAGGTATTACAAAAATGTTGCTATTGACTACCACTTTAGTTCTTTATAAAGTACTTACCCAATTTCACTACGAATTTTTTCATGACCCTGAAAAGAAAGAAAAATATTGTAGTGCCCTTTTAAAACCACAGTAATAAAATAACGTCATGGTTTTGTATTACTTTTTAGGGTTCCGTATCCAAAGGGTAAAAACGGGACATGATAAAAAAAAAAAATTGAAAAAAAAAACCCCATGAGTTTCTTGTGGTTTCTTCTCATCGGAGGGCGCGTTCCGAAACCACAGTAAAATAAAATCTCGACATTTCAAAACGTACGTATGTGTGTATAATACTAAGACTCCGCTGTCCGTCTGTCTGTCACCAGAAACCGTAATAGATAGACAGTTGAAATGTTCACACATGATGTATTATAGAAATACCGTAATAACATCAAATACTAAAAACAGAGTAACATAAATATTTAAGTGGGGTTCCATACAACAGACAGTGGGTGGTAACGGTCCGCGGATGAAGTAATTGTGTGGGAACAGTCTTACTGACAACAGATTTAAATGTTCAACTAATGTAAAACATACCTGTCAAACAGGGCACCTTCATAGACCATAGTAAAGGGTGACTGCAAGATACTGTGACCATTTCAGAGTCGGTAAACGTATTTGATGTGCTGACTAGTTCACCGAACTTTAGGGGTTGATCGTCTGAAAATATTCACATCAAACTATTACAGGAAAATTGCAACTGTTTACTAGATAATGGATATATGTAGGTACTACACGTTTTACATTTTTTTTGTAAATATATGCATTATGTATGACATGTAGAGTATCGACCACCTGCTCAGTGGGCCGACGACATTATAGCAGTTGCGGGGAGTCGATGGATGGAGGCGGCTAGGAATCGCTATTCTATTTGAAGCGTCGTATGGTGGAGACCTATGTGAAACATGGATAATCACCGTCCTCGAAACATGCTTAGTAGGAAATTACGGTAATGAATAGTCTAAATAATTTACTTAAATTCCATTTAAGCCCACTTGATGTAACACTCAGACAAGGCTCCCCTACAGGCACCAACGAGCACCAGGCTCTCTTGTGACTCCTACTGTCCGCAGGGACCTTGATCTCATGATGTCCCGGAGCCAGCAGCCAGGATATAGAGTCGTCCGAGGCGACGTATAGTCGCGAGTTTGGAAGCAGCTGTTTCTCTTTAGCCAGAAAAAGGGCTTGTATGTTCGCTATGATCTGGTCAATTCGTCCTGAATTCTGAGCTATTGCTACTACATTGTCCAACTGAAATTATTAAGTTTTATCTATTATATTTTGAACTGCCCAGTTACTAATACTTTGAAAAATAGAAAGTTAATTGTGTTAAAAATTAACATCTTAAGAGACTTTTGAGGTATTGTCAAACATCCAGTATTACGGGGCTACAGCGCCATTTGGAAAAGGTGTGCGTGGAGTATTGGTTCCACATAGAGGTGAGGTATTGTCAATTATTACCTATTATGAAAGTTATGTATCTGCTTTGTTGTTGACATAGATTAACGCTTCAATTCGCTTTGACTTGTACAAGTTTTAAAATACTGGCTTAAAATATGGCAGCAAAAAATAAGTTTTGTAAGTAAGTGATAAATACATACCTACCTCCAGTTGTTGTTGTTGGCACAATGTATTAAGTTCCATTAAAGCTTTGGTAAAGTCTGTGTATTGTTGGTCCGGTGTGTGAATCGCCTTAAAATAAAATGATCACATATTATAATATGTACTGATCCAAGTCTTAGGTGAATGTAATATTCCAGTGTAAAAATGCACATTTGCATAATATTGCACATGCCATTTAAATAAAATTGACCAATTCTGTGATAGAAACTATTTTCACACAGCCCAATGTAGCCCCATACTAACTAGACTAGTACTATGGGTACTAGACAATAGATATACTTACTAATTACTTTTAAATTATTTACAATGTTTTATATAAAAAAAACACCCAGAATCAGAAACAAACATTTATGGTCAGCATAAATACTTGTCCCCAGCGAGAATTGAACCCGCAACCTTCTGTGTCGAAGCCGGGTGTCCATTAGACCTTACAGGCCTCTGTGGCAATAAGTTACTGCAATCTTATGCTTCTGTGGGTAGGGCAATTTAACTATTAACTCAAGACGAAAACCACATTGACAACATTGCATACACAGCACAAAAATCTGTTGGGGTGTTTATTTTAGACCAAACATCTCTACTTTCTGTATCTTGATATTTGTAAAATATTTGCAAATATCTTCCTAATGACAAAACATGGTTTCTCTTTACAAAAAAAAAAGTATGATATGTAGTATATCCGTTATCTAGTACCCATAGTACAAGCCTAGTGCTTAGTTTGGGGCTAGATTGAGCTGTGTTTAACGTCGTGCAATATTTATTTATTTTATTTTTTATTTAATGGTCTGTAATTGGCTTTTTCATTTTATCATTTAAAATCACTTGGTTGTTAGGGGATGCGTTGATTTGTGGACCTGATGGGCACAATCAGGGCAATGGACCTGATGTTTTCAATCTATCAATCTGCCCTCCATTGGTATTAAGAAGAAGACGAAACATTGTAAGAATTGTTAATAGCATTACTAATCACCTTACAACCTTTCTGTTTATATTTGCAAAGGACATCTTTAGATATAGAATCAAAGTCTCCAGTGATTAAGTCTGGTAATTTCATAGTTTTCTGTATATCTTCTGGTAGACTGTTGATAAAGGAGTGCCATTGATTAGTTCCTCCGTCGATTGTCATTCTTACAGTTGCTGAAATATAAAAGTAATAATTTTATTATATCATAATATTGATAACTAGTTTAGTTTAGTTTCGCTGAGCCTTTTCCGCACTTAGCCTCACAATTGGGCCATTGTACGTGATTTCTTAGAGGGCTTAAGACGCCACGGGAGCCTACCCCGCATTGGCGAATATCCCATGCCTTCGGACCGTGGTTTATCCTAGGACATGTCGGTTTCCTCACAATGTTTTCCTTCACCGTAAGAGCGATGTTGATAGCGCACTTAAATTTTTCTTAAAGAAAAAGACATTGGTGCGCGGTCGGCCTGGATTCGAAACCACGACCTTCGGAATGAAAGTCGCGGTATCTACCACTAGACCAACACCGCTATTGATAACTATTTTACATACTAAGCAACCAAGTTAAGGAAGTCACGTGGCAACAAATAAAATATTTTACATTATTCTAATCAAGGTCACATAGATTATTGTAATCAATAATATTTTATGGGTCAATAAAGCACAATATAATATTATCTTTAAAAATATTGATAAAACAAAATATGACACACATATTTACCAGAATTCCAGAAGTTTACCAAAAAATCTTGAGTTTGTGTGATTGGCCGATTCAATATTAGTACAGCATATTTAACTTGAGACCTTTGTTCATCAGAAGTTATCTCAGTAATATCCCATTTTCTAACACCACATGGTTGTTTGCAGGATGATACACATGATGTATAGGGATATTGCTGAACATAGAAGAAACTGTTTAATTTCCTCACCTAAAATGATGCATAGATGTGATGATGAGCATTAAAAATAATTCTGTTGTTTTTCTTATTTTCTTTTGATTAACCTTTCAATTTTTAGAATAGAGTAAATTAGAATAAGGGCTGAGAGAAGAATATATTTAGTCTTAATTTGGCAGGGTAAGTGGCATGGTTTTAACTCGAATAGGAGGGAAGGGACCATATTAATGTAAGTGGATGATGCTATGGCAAGTATGTACCTACCTACCTACTACAGGACTAGGTGTAGTAACTAGGGCATGCAATATCGGAAGGTTTTCAATCCCGGGGCGATATCGATATTAAGAGCTCAATCCCGGAATCCCGGGATTGATACTGGGATTTTAGATATCGTTAAAAAAGCGAATTTAATACAATAAAAATGTGTTAAATATAAAATATTTAATATATTTGAGACTCTAGTGGTTTCATTACGTAAATAAGTTACTCCGAGGGCCGTACACCCCATCATTTTGGAAATATGGCGGACAAATAGCCTAAACCCGAAAGTGTCTAAACTTTCGCGCCAAATTCTAGGCGCACCACTAAAATGATGTTAGCAGAAAAATTTTGCATGCGAGCTTGTATAAAAAATACTTGTCTTAAAAATTCTAATGAATCACGTTACTTTTATTGTTTTAAACATTTTACCAATTCCCTACGCTTCTAAATCTTTACAGATCTCTTCCTCAGCGGTAGACTAATTTGGGTTTAATTTTAATAGTTCCATTCAATCATTCCATGAGGAAAAATATAGCTAAAAACCTTAATTTATACCCAAATAGTAAATTGCTCAAATCTCGATATCGGATCACTCAATCCCGGGATTATAATATCGAACTTTTGCGTCCGAGATCCCGGGATTACGATATCCCGGGATCCCGGGATTCATGCCCTAGTAGTAACAGATCTTGATTGGTTGATGTTTAGGTCGGGGTGTACCAATGAAAAACATTGAATTTTTTTTTTATTTTTTTATGGATATGGTAGAAAAACATAGGAAACGTAAAGAACTTTAATTTTTTTTTGAATTTCCAAAAAAAATAATAGTAAAAAAAACTTAGTTTTTTTTTTAATGGTAGTGGTATTCTATTAACCCCCACTTTTTATGATGCCAATCGATTGAGAAGAGCTCCAGGAACAATGTTTCCATAGACAGTTTTTTTGTCAAACCTCATCACGTGCGACTACAGGGGCTCTAAAGTACTGCTGACACTTGGAAAAAAATCTAGTGGTAGTGGTATTCTATTGACACCCACTTTTTATGATGCCAATCGATTGAGAAGAGCTCCAGGAACAATGTTTCCATAGACAGTTTTTTTGTCAAACCTCATCATGTTCGACTACAGGGACTTTATAGATAGAATTAGGCGCTTTGGCGACCGCTACCGCGGCACGCTCGCTTCGCTCGCTCGCCAAAGCGCTGCGCGTAATCATGTTCTAACATTAACCTAACCTATCCAAGTCGGGGTGATCCGTATATTTTTTTCGAAGTTCAAGTAAAAATTTTTTCCAAGTGTCAGCAGTACTTTAAAGCCCCTGTAGTCGCACGTGATGAGGTTTGACAAAAAAACTGTCTATGGAAACATTGTTCCTGGAGCTCTTCTCAATCGATTGGCATCATAAAAAGTGGGTGTCAATAGAATACCACTACCACTAGATTTTTTTCCAAGTGTCAGCAGTACTTTAGAGCCCCTGTAGTCGCATGTGATGAGGTTTGACAAAAAAACTGTCTATGGAAACATTGTTCCTGGAGCTCTTTTCAATCGATTGGCATCATAAAAAGTGGAGGTCAATAGAATACCACTACCACTCGATTTTTTGTTTTTTTTTTAAAAAAAAACATTACAATTTTCAAAAAAATATATATATCTTTGCGTTTCATGAATATTAATACCCATTTCCAATAAAAAAAAATTAGGAAAAAAAAAAACTCTTTACTACACCCTAACCGATGTTTATTTAGATACAAGCACCACACCAGCTATCTTCAGCTGTCTACATAGGTTTCATCGCAATCAGTTCAGCGGTTGACTAGTGAAGGAGCAACCTAAACAAACACACAAACTTTCACCTATCTAAGATTAGTAAAAGTAGGGATCTAAGTATTTAAATCTGTGATAAAAACACGTCTCATTGCCAAAAAAAACAACTAAGTACCTACTTAATACTGTGACTTATTAAGTACCTACCTACTTATTATTAACAAATTATATGAAGACTGAGTTGATGTAAAGATGAGGTTATTTTACGTAAAAAAAATTGTAAACTTACCACATTGTTGAGTAAGCCGTTTGTAGCCATATTTACAAGACTATCACGTTTAATAGCTATCACGCTGTATCCTTTTAGGCATAGAATAATATTATTTATAGGTTTTGATCTTCGAAAGCAGCCAAAACATGAAAATAACGTGAATAAAAATGTCATCAAATCACAAATGTCATGTTAAATCTCTTTGACATTCATTGCCTTATTTTCTTTTCGGTATTAAACCGATATCGACCATTTGAGAATCAGCCCATGTCAAGTATTTTATAATTTTAGAGTTCCATCTCAATTTTTTTATTTGAAAATCTGATTAGCACAATTTATTTTATTTTATTCAGATATTCCGTTAGAATCGTGATTATTCAAGACTTAAGTCTGCCGCGCCCCATCCGCGCCTGTGAAACCGCAAGTTGCAGTTAGATGATTAATTAAATATTAAATAAGCCACTGAAATCAAATGCATTCTAAAATTAGGTTCCACGAAAATGAAAATTCAGCAACACCTTTCCGCCAAAACTGAACGTTGAAGATTCGGCTGTATGGGATTAACACTCGTTATTGTTCCTTTTTTTCCTAAAAATAAACCAATCAAAAAACAATCGGCTGTCAGTGTCATCCGATTAATCTGTCAGTCATTCATTTTATTTTGATTCTGGAAGATCCTCTTTGATTCACAATTTTTCAAGAAATCTGATTTCAAATCCCTTCTAACTCCCCCTAGATTTATTATCACCAATCACCATGAATAGATTATTTGGCCGTGGAAAACCCAAGGAACCAGGACCCAGCATCAACGATTGCATCAAAAATGTAATGTACTTTTTTCGTTGATGAATCATCCCATCATCAAATCTATTGTTTACAATAAATACTTTATTTTGGGTGATACCTACTGATAATTGCGATATTTTTACGGTCCAATATTTGTAATAATAAATAGAAATTGATGTCAAAACTACGACTTCAAAATAAGATATGAATACGTACCTACTAATATACCAGTTTACAGCCTCAATGGACGTACTATTTCATTGCCATTTACCTTATTTCGTCATCGTTTCCTCCAGGTCGATACTCGAGCAGATGGCATTGAACAGAAGGTTCAGAAGTTGGATACTGAACTCAGAAAATACAAAGATCAAATGAGCAAAATGAGGGAAGGTCCAGCTAAGAATTCTGTGAAACAAAAAGCTATGAGAGTTTTGAAACAGAAAAAAGCGTATGTAAATCTTTAAATATTTATTTCAAAGCAAAGCTACATGTTTATATATCTCTTGATTTAATACTTATTGTTATGTAGGTATAACACACTACACCTCCATGCAACTGGGATAGGGTGCTAGTATATCTAACCCCCTCAGCTAACCAAATTTACGAACAGCTAACAAAACAAAACCACGGGTGGTTCCTTGCGTTTCCAAGGGCTAATATGCAAAAGACTATAATATAAAGTAACATTTTATTACGGGATAAGGAGGATTTACTCTGTGTTGTTATGGGTGTACCAGAGTCTAATGGCAAATAGGGTAAAAAAAAAATTGTACAGCAATCCTTGGGTAATCAGATTAAACTATCTTGATACTTTAATGTACTGTTAACAATGTATGAAAAATACACCCCAAAATGGTTAAGCATATTAATGACTAGCTGCGTCCCGTGGTTTCACCCGCGTAAGTCCCGATCCCGTGGGAATAACGGGACCAAAAGTAGCCCATGTTACTCAGGGTGAATGTAGCTTTCTAATGGTGAAAGATTTTTTGAAATCGGCACAGTAGTTTTTGAATTTATTCATAAAAAACAAACAGATGCATACACACACAAACACAAAAATACAAATCTTTCCTCTTTATAATATTAGTGTAGATATGATCATGACAGATGTAGATGACATTGCGACATTGTGATTTTTATCACGAATTCTTTTTCTTCTTTTGGTAGATATTTTCTAGGCCCTGACCACAACCTACCTAATCAGTTTTCTTCTGTGTGATTCACAGATATGAACAACAATTAGAAGGTCTCCGAAACCAATCATTCAACATGGAACAAGCCAACTATGCCACTCAGACTCTCAAGGACACACATTCCACTATAGCAGCTATGAAGGATGGCGTTACACAGATGAAGAAAGAATTTAAGAAGATAAACATTGATTTTATTGAGGTAAATTTATATTATTACTTTTATGGCCATGTAGCCCCAGTTTTTCCTAAGTCCCTGTGGGTATTGTAAAAGACATATCCAGATTCCTTGTTATCAGGGGAAGACTGGCAGGTAAACTGCTTTGTCCCAAGGAGGATTGATATCAGGCAGATGGCCCAAATCTATTTGAAGAGGTTGCAAAGAAGAGGTAGTATTAGGTATTTGCATTAGGTATGGTCAATAAGACTCACCTATTGTGATTGCAGCCCTGGGCCTTTTTCCCGGTGGGTTCCCAACGAGTCACCCCAAACGTGTAACCCCGTTACTCGTTGGGATAAAAACTTCCCAACCAGTAACAGGGTGACTCGTTACAACTTTTTTTACAAAAGAAGTTCCCAACGTGTCATCCTTGGTGTAAAGGGTTACTCGATGGGAAAAAATATTACCAACGAGTAACGGGGTTACACGTTGGGATCCCACCCTGAGAAATAAATAAAATAAAAATAGTTATTTACACACCATTAGGTACGTTTTGCCAGTTTTTAATTTAATTTGTATGAAATTAAAATATGCTCAATTATTTAATTGTTATCTGAAAAGTAACAAAAACTTGAATAAAATCTATTGGGACTTTGAATAAATTGTTCTTCTAATTCTGTTAAGTATGGAACATCATTGTAATAATTATTGAAAAAAAAAACAGTTGACAGCTGCGCCATATATTACAAAACTTTTGTGATGTTGCAATATGTCAAAAAGTTAAAAGGTGACATATCCGCATGAACGCTTTTTTCGGCAATTTACTCAAAATTAATTCAAAACAAAAGAGCCAACATTATTGTCTTGTTAAACAAAATCTCCATATTTAATAAAACAATTTCATTTCATCTTGTAAGCGCAACATAGAAATACATAAAAGAGAATTTATAATCACTATGGTCACTACATTTTTTTAATCGCTTTATAACTAGGGTTGGTGTTTTTACCTGCTGGCAACCCGATAACGTATGGCTTTCTTACTCCGCAATTCAGTGCAGGTACGCAGTCTTCGGTTGTGCACGTCTCACTAGTCAAAATGGCGGACGGAGAAATACCAAGTTTTTCTTCAACAAGAACATAGTGTTCATAAAAAAGATTGGTGGTACTGTACTTCTTCGTGGAGGACACCAGTACTATGCTCGAAAAAAACCTTCCTGATCAAGTTACCTTAAAATCAAATTTACTAAAAATGCCTAAAGGTCATGTCTAAAAAACGAAATCCCTATTAAGCAAACTACCTAAAATTCAGTATGCCTAAATAGTAATTTGCCTCAGGATTGTAAAGCCCATGAAGCAAAAAGCATACAAAGCAAATTGCCTAAAATTAATTATGCCTAAACATGCCTAAGAAATAAGAAGCCCACCAAGCAAAATGCCTAAAATGCAAAATGTCAAATAAGTATAAACTACTTTGACTCTATAAAATACTTTTGGATTACCAGCATGTCATCAGAAACGCAAGTGGTCAGATACGCATTTCATCAGAAACGCATCTTATCATACGCATTTTTTCATGCGCAACTTGACAGATCCACTTCTTTTCGATCGAAAATAAAACAAAAGACGATCGAAATAGACGTTTGTTTTGGTTTCGATCGTCTTTTGTTATTCTGGATTGACCAGAGTGGATCTGTCAAGTTGCGTAAAGATCTATCTGTCACAATGCGTTTTCTGACGAAATGCGTATCTGACCACTTGCGTTTCTGATGACATGCGGGTAATTCATATTTTTATTACAAAACTAATTTGTAATTTGTCTATGAAGCAAAATGTCTAAAAGGCAGTCATTTTTTTACGAAAGTCATTTCAAGTTCTAGTCTTTCAACAGATTAGTCTATTTACTCTGACGGCATTCTGAAAATAAGTCATTTAACAATTTAGACGTTTTGCTTTATAGACGAATTACAAATTAGTCACTTTTGCTTCGTAGTTAATTTGATTTTTAGGTAACATGATCAGGAAAGGAAAAAAATACAAGAGTGGTTTGGCAGTGTGGGCTTGCACAAAAAGAAATGCAAAGAAATGAAATACCTACTTGATTATTATAAAAAGTTTTTCTTCTTAACTCTTATTCCCTATTGCACCGATACAGAATGGAGGCGATATGTTTGTAGTGGCAATGGGCTATTGATAAAATATGAACGGCTGATAAATAAGCCAATGTGCATGCCATGATAAAAGGGGTGGGTTCCCAACAAGTCACCCCAAACGTTACTCGTTGGGATAAAAACTTCCCAACTAGTAACAGGGTGACTCGTTGCAACTTTTTTTTACAAAAGAAGTTCCCAACATGTCACCCTTGGTGTAAAGGGTTACTCGATGGGAAAAAATATTACCAACGAGTAACGGCGTTACACGTTTGGGGTGACTCGTTGGGAACCCACCTTTTTCCCTACTAAACCCTACTTACTACTTACTTATTTCAGGATGTAAATGATGACCTGGCAGACATGATGGAGCAAGCTGATGAAGTCCAAGATGCACTTGGGAGACAGTACGGCATGCCGGAGATTGATGACGATGAACTTGCTGCGGAACTTGATGCCTTGGGTAAGTTATACAATTATACATGTAAATCTAGCAGTAATGTAAATCTAATCAATTGTTTGTAAAGTCTTAGTCCGCATGGAATGTAGAGATTTCGTAGTTGCAAGGTTTTTGTTTTACAATTTGTCAAACGTTATGTATTATTATTATATTTAAACATTTGTTAGCTTATAAAGGACTATTCTTGACTACAGCATTCTAAAACTTCATAGGTTGAGTAGAAAGTCGCGTTTTTTCGCATATTTTCTGCGATATTTGGTTTCATACAAAAACCCTGTTTTGCCACACGTCGGCGTCGACGCAAAATTAATTGTCTTTTTTCTAACCGAATTACGCGACTCACAACTCAAAAATTTTCGCACGCCTGTCCTTACCCTAAAAGTGATTTTTAACGTCAACGAAAATGTGACAGACACATTACTTAGATAAGTAATTACTTAGAATCCTACTAATATTATAAAGCTGAAAGTTTATGAGTATATGTATGTATGTATGTGTGTGTTTGTTACCCAATCACGTAAAAACCGCTAAACCGATTCCCACGAAACTCGGTACGTAGATAGCTGGAGACCTACCTAGAGCTGAATAACACATAGGCTACTTTTTATCATGATATTCCTGCGGGATCGGGACTTACGCAGGAGAAACCGACACAGCTAGTCTAAGTATCATACGGTGAAGGAAAAACATCATGAGGAAACCAATATGTCCTAGGACTCACCACGGTCCGAAGACATGGGATATTCAGTGTTTTCTATGTATCATATGGATATATTTACAAAAAAAAAAGTATAATATGTAGTATATCCGTTGTCTAGTACCCATAGTACAAGCCTAGTGCTTAGTTTGGGACCAGATTGCGCTGTGCGTAACGTCGTGCAATATTCGTATGTGGTAACTTCCAGGCGACGAGATAGCGCTGGACGACGACGCGTCGTACCTAGACGACGTGGTGAACCTGCCGGCTGCGCCGAGCAAGGAGCCGGGCGCGGACAGCGTGCGCTCCCGCGACGGCGTGCCGGTGGACGAGTTCGGCCTGCCGCAGGTACCGAGCTCCGCGCAGACCACGCGCTAGACACACGTTACTCATGTTAGTACGGGACATTTTATTTCTGCTTTAATCTATCAGGGTAGGTACTTTTTGAGAGTCTATTTCGTGAAAGATTGGAAACGCGATTTCTAACGGGAACATCTTTCCAAAAAAACTTTTTAAATTCACACGATTTGTTAAAGTAGTTACATTTTATTTTTGTCTTAATCGCGTGTTATTATAAATTTCTTGATCTCGACGACATTTCGACTATGTTACAATGGTCGCGAGTCGCGAGGCGACAAAGACTATTGTCACATGGTCGAAAGAAAATAAAAATACAACGCGATAGGTAAGAAAATAAATAATATAAAACGCGATGGAAACCAGGTAAAATGTAACTACATAGTATCTTTTCAATTGTAAAATTCCTAAGCGGGAGTGTATACCTACCTACTTACTTAAAAATACTATGGCGTTACTATGTCGTCGTCGTGACGTCTTAAAAGAAAATAGTTAAAAACCTGCCTAAACTCGCTGATTTAATAATAATACGATCGTGTTTTGAAGTGAAGTTTAAACTATACCGAAGTCCATTTAATTGAAAAGGATATTTAGTTTATTAATCATACGGTAATGTCAAAAGTTCTAAAAGTAATATTACCCCCAGGGGTTCATATTTTGGTGGTACAAGTGTAAAATCTTGATTTGTCTTGCCTTGAAATTGTGTTGCATCTTTCCTGCATTTTGTAATAAAATTACCTGTACTAAATTAAATGGTTTAAAAAACTTTCTACTTATATTGTAAAAATTAATAGTAATTTTAGAACAAATAATTTTAATTTCCCTATGTAAATCTCACACCACCTTTAGGTTAAGTTTTGAAAAAAAAATCTAAATTTTATCGTATCTATGTACTTTATTCATTGAAAAATGTAATAGTTTTTTTTATCTTCAAGTGAAATAATATTTTGTTGTTAATATTAAGTTTAAAATAATATATTATGTACCTTTCTATACATTTTTTTATTTATACTTATATATTTAGAAAATAATTATAGTATATCATAAACATCTATAACGTAACAAAATACGACTTCAACCTTACATGGTTGTTTTCATTACAAATATTATTAGGTAAAGAGCGTCATATTAAACAAGTCGAGGTCCGTCAAGAAATAAATTGGTAATTAAAATGGTAAATATCCCGTTTTTAGGGTTCCGTACCTAAAGGTAAAAACGGGACCCTATTACTGAGACTTCGCTGTCTGTCTGTCTGTCTGTCTGTCTGTCTGTCTGTCTGTCTGTCCGTCCGTCCGTCCGTCTGTCACCAGGCTGTATCTCATGAACCGTAATAGCTAGAAGGTTGAAATTTTCACAGAAGATGTATTTCGGTTGCCGCTACAACAACAAATACTAAAAACAAAATAAAACAATTATTTAAAAGGGGCTCCCATACAACAAACGTGTTTCAAAAACAACATCAACAGGAGCTGGTCATGGAATTCAAAATGGCTGCCCTATCTGTCAAATATACCAGTCTGCCTTCACTTACCAAAGAGTTTCTTTTATGTTTCAGATTTCTTTGTGCCAAGGTTTTTTTTTTTTTGAGTGATTCGGTCGTTTGATGGGAGTAAGAATCGAAGATAAATATTTCATATTTTCCTATAAAATTTAAAAATTGGTTGTTGTAAACCATTTTAGGGTTCCGTATCCAATTGTGATAGTGGTACGGAACCCTTTATGCGCGAGTGTCGCACTTGCCCCGTTTTTTTTTAATCATATTTGTATCTGAAATGAAGTATAAGTAGTTACTATTTAAGTAAAATTCTATTATAGCGTATAGAGTTCTGTTATCTTCAATTTCCAATTTTTGAAAGGACACGCCTTAAATATAATTTCTTTAACCTAGCACCCGCCCGGGGTTTTACCTGCGTAAGTCTTATATCATCGAAATCGATTCAGTCTTTTCAGGACAAATGGCCGATACCCGGCGGTGCCACAAATGGGGTTCGATTCCCGTGGGAAAGAAGAGTTTGTGCTTATAATAAATAAATATTTTATTCTAATCCGGGGTATCCTCTATGTAGAATATGTACCTATGTTTTTTTCTTAACCTATGTCCCACGCATAGGTCTCCCTCAATATTTTCAGAGTTTGTTAGATATGGATGAGCAGGCTCCTGTATTTACAATACAATAATGTATGTCTATTATTTAATGAAGAGGATAAGAAATAAAACAAAGCAAAGAGTAAATTGTAAAGGGAAATAAAACCTTTAATTAATAATTTAAATGAATTATATAACACAGTCAACACTAAAATACTGTATGATCTCTTATCATTAAATAGTTTTACTGACATCACAGTAAATGGTAACAATCGGTACCGTACACGCTTCGCGACTATCCGAAATAAATTATTATTGTCCACAATATTTACATCCTAAATGATATGTACACCACACTCTTATTTAATATGGCTACGGAAGACTAAGTTACAACTACATTTGGTCCACGTTATTACGTGACATACCCATAGCTCCCGCACGGTTCAAATGTAGGGAACAAGTGGTCCTCAAATATCCACAAATTTTATATAGGGACAAAGTATGCGAATATACGCCATGTGACGCAAACATTTCCAATGTATTTTCTACGTCATACGCGTACGTGAACCAAACGTAGTTATAATTAAAAGGTCTCTTTCACGAGTTTCACACAAACCGATCAAAACACCGCCTCGGTCTTTCTATACGAAAGTAGTAGGAGGTGAGAGTGACCGTAGGTTTGTGCGTTTTATCTGTAACCGGTGAAATTGACTCTAATTGCACTATTAGTTCGACCACTCGTTAGTTAGTCTAGGGCCTCCTGTCCTGTCTTTGGCAAGAAGAAGCAGAGCACTGCAGCAACTGTAAAGATAAATTATAATTTTAACATGTGTTTGAGAATTATTTTGTATTGAAAAAAAATATTTTGACTAAGTAAATGGCACAAGTAAAGCTTATGACTATCATGCTTCACACTACCGTGAAAAATAATCCAACCTGTGAGGTCTGGCTATTTTATTTTATGCTCCTAGGCCATCGCCGCAAGGCGTACCAACTATAAGGTAAACTGTAGCCAGGCTTACAGCACACGCCAAAACGCCTGAATAGCTAGAGTTATCAAAAGTTATAGCCAATATCAGATCCACCCCCTAAGGGCTTCAACTTGGGGGCATGGGAGTTACTTGGGGATGGGTGTGCTATCAATTATCAATATCAGGTTGCCTGGAAGAGATCGCTTTTAGCGATAAGGCCGCCCATTGTACCTTTCTTATGATCACCTGTGAGTTTTTGTTTTTGTAATTTGACTCATAAATTTTTGGTGCAATAAAGTTTTTATCTATCTATCATCATAATCAAATGGATAAATCTTAGTGTAGGCGCATACGAGCTATGAACACACTGCCACCTGAATCAAGAAGCTAGAAACGATTTGTAGCGTGTGACGACCAGCGCACCTGAGTCAACCATTATGCGCACTATAAAGTCGGAAGTCGGTGGCTCTTTTGCGACCAGACTCGAGGTCCCAGCCCAACATTTATTAAGGGCAGTACCAAACTCATATCAAAGGACAAAATAAAAAAAGTTAATTTTATTGAGCAGCTGTACTTACTAAACAACATAGCTGAGAAGACGACGATAGGTATGACACAGTTCAAATCGATGAGGAATCCGAACGACAGGTTACCGATGAGGCCACCCCCTCGACCGGCAGTCAGTGATAGAGCGGCTGCCATTACCCTGGAGAAACATTTAATGCACTTAGATGGAGTTGATCATCGCATTGGTTTAAAAGCGTTTACTTCCATTCATAAGGCTCTATTTACGTCCTGAATTTTGCCTATAAATTATTCATTTTTGTTTCGTTTCTAAATATTTAATTTTGTTGTTGATAGGCACTGTGCCCATTATCCTTGTAACAACTTATTAGCATTACTGAGGAAAAAGTGATATTTCGGGGGGGACACATGTAGGTACAGCGTAGGTATTACGAAAATAATAACTCCATACCCACAGGCTTTTTTAATATAGTATCGTATCGATAACTTGCTTTACAAATCTACGAGGGATGATCTTTTGAGGAATTTTGAGATGTTATTATTGAAAGACAATTCCACTAAAGTTGTAGATCGTCTGGAGTATATGCTTGCTATATGGAACTGACTGCATGACTGATTGCAGTTCATCAAGTCAATTGCAGTTAAAATGACTTCGAGTTTTTTGTTTAAAAGTTATTTCGGAAACCTTTCGGTTTACAACTTACCTAAGATTCGTAGGGAACAAATCTACCAGCACACAGAATAGAAGACTGATGGCGAGTGAAGTAAGAGCTTCGAAAATACACGAAAGAACAAGATTCTGAGTTGAGTTCTGTACATAGTAGAGGCCGACTGTGACTACGCCGGCGAAACCCAAACTGAAAACTGAAAAAGACGTACATTTGAAACAAAGATCATAAATACAAACAGTAATTATTAACACTATATGTTGATGTAAAATACTTACTAAGGAAGAACTTAGCTCCAAGTTTGTGTACGCATAGAGGCAGCCACAGGGAAGTAGGAATACAGGCAAGGCCGACAATCAGAGTATGCATGAAGACGCTACTTTCAATATGCGCATCACATTCGAGGCCTGCATCGTCGTCGGAGACAACGATACTGGATACATCACAGACTGATGCAGAAGTGTTGGGGAAACGATGCTCGAACTCTTCGTAACGGTTGAACAACTCAGGGAACCAGATCATTAGGGTGTAGTAACTGAAAATTTGAATAAATAAATTAGTAGGTAAGTATAATATTGCATTGAAAATGTTTCGATTATGCGGAAGAAAGTTCATAAAGAATACATTACCTGGTGGTCAAACCGAACTGAACAAGACAAGTGAGAATTGTATATTTGAGGTAGGGTGGTCTGCACAGGGCTTTGGTCTGCGTCCAGATTTCACTGAATAATCGTTTTAGGTCCTTTGGTTTACGCATGCTTAGACTTCTGACTGATTTCTGAGAGTTTTGGGACGCCACTGAAATTGTTCGCACTTTCTCCTTGAGGCTCTTGATCTGTTGAACAAGTTGTTGGTGTTTTATTAGGGTACGAATGGTACAGACAGACAGAGAGAGTTATATGTTGAAGAAATGATTTAGGAACTTACGGGATAGTTATCTTCATCATCACCAGTGTTTTGCCTGTAGACACTCTTAAGACTGGCAAGTGCATCATCGTAGTCGCCGACTTCCATCATGAACTTAGGGCTCTCAGGGAACGTTAAAAGCCAGAAACCGAGCATCAGAGATGGTATCCCGCAGGCAGCCACGAACCAGTTCCATGAGTCGTACGAGAAAGCGCCGCTCTCCATACGGATTCCTTTTATGGGGATGATTCCCCATGCAATCACTAAAATACGAAAATAGGCGTTAGTATTTATTCTGAATTCGTCCTTATAATACTCTTTAGGCTATTGTTGACAAATAACTTACGGGGAAGTACGATAACTCCAAGTGTCCAGAACATTTCCATCCAGCAGAGGATCTTTTCTCTGTATTTGGTTTGTTGGAATTCTCCCAAGTATGGGAAGCAAATTCCCATGGCACCGGCGACTCTGAAAGATGTGCATTTTGATTTTTATTGAACTCCTTGTGTATAGGGATGATTTGATTTTGCAACAATACGGGATATTATATTCAACTACAACTGCATTTGCCATTTACTACAATTCCTAGGCCATTGCACCTACAACTGCAGGGGGTGGGACATTCTTTAAATAACCCTCATTAACGCATCAACACATTTCTTACTTATATCACCTTATATTGAAAATCGCAAAATTTTACGGCGAGAGTTGGATACATTTTAAATACTGGTTTGTGGGTCAATTTTGTTAGAAAAACAGCTGTTATTAAAAGAGAGAAAATTGCTGAATCAAATGCACTTTAAACATCAGTGCAGTAGATTCAAAAATTGTTGTAATGGTGCATTAATGTAATCACTTGTGGATAATAAGAAAATGTGGGAACTGAGCTATTATAATCAATGACGACGTAGCGCTTTGATACCTAATGAGCTGATGGATCCATTGTCTGTTGACATACGGCAGATAGCCTCACTACCTTGTAATACGACCTATGGGAAAACTGCATCACGTGTCTGAAAACATGTGCAGCTAATTCTTTTGAAATTATAGCTGGTTAGAATGTTAATAATTGAGTAAATACGTGGGTTATGAATTCAACAACAAGGTTTGTAAAGAACTGTAGTTGTCGAGAATTATGCTTCCGCTTTAGTCCTAATGCCATAGGTAAGAGATTATTTTAAACGGTATAGTGTCACTCACTAGTTACAAGCGTGTGAAATGTCTGATCCATACACAAAGTTGATTTACGTTAAAAACCAAATTGTCATAAAAACTTACGCAAATCCGTTGACGAATCGGCAGGCCATGAAGATTGGAAGTATTTGCACGAATGAAGAGATGATACCAACGAACCCGTCTACAAGCAGTGCTGATACCAACACTATCTTACGACCTTTTGTGTCGGCCAAGCAACCCCAGAAATAGGAACCGATTACCATACCTGAAAATTAAATTACTTTGTAGTTATTAGCTTAATAAGGGCATAGGTCATTTGAATCTAATCAAAGTAGAGATGTCTATTAAAGTAATGAATAACTCATGTTTGTATTCAACACCTAGGTTGTAAGGAAAATCAATTTATACCTAGGTACCTAGTTAATTGTATCAGCAACGATACCTACAACAATTAGTTGATTAACTTCGATCGGAGAATGCGATCGTACTCACAATGCAGGCGGATGAGTTTCTTCGAATTAAAATGATTGCAGAACCGTGAATTTAGTTATTATGTTATTACTCTAGTGTAGGCACTAGATATTCTACTTTTTTATCCTTAAAACGAAATTAGTTTCATGAAACGAAGCCCCTTACTTATAAACAGCTAACTGCGTCCCGCGGTTTCACCCGCGTAAGTCCCGACCCCGTGGGAATATCGGGATCAAAAGTAGCCTATGTTACTCAGGGTGAATGTAGCTTTCTAACGGTGAAAGAATGTTTGAAATAGGTCCAGTATTTTTTGAGTTTATTCATAACAAACATACAGACACACACACACACACAAAAAATATAAATCTTTTAGAAGATTAACAGATGACTAAGTTATGTAACGTTTGTTTCTGTCTGTCAACTTTGAAACTTCATGTCACAGTAAAAGACGAACGATAGGTACATATTTTATGCAGATGTTAATCATCTTTTATAAGTAATGAGGTGATTTATCACTTTACATTTAACAAGTTTGAGAGCATACGAGTAGGTATGTAATAATGGAGTAACTTTACAAACCAAATCTATATAGGTACCTAAGTAAAACAAAGACCCATTTGACATTCTAACTAAGTTACAAACTTAGCTAAGGGCTTAGCTTCCGCAAGGATAACATCCATTTCAAAGTGCCATAAATCTATTGAACTATACTTCCTAAGACTTTATTAGTTATACAAGTTTCCACATAAGTGTGGGGCATTACCCAACATAGGTGCGGCGGTCAGCCAGCCCTTGTCGGCCGATGTCATGCGGAAGTCACATGTCGCCGCCGGGAGTACAAACGACACTATAGTGATGCCGATGGCCGTATTCGCGTAGATCAGACCGGTGATCGCCAAAAGGCAGAAATGGAAACGACCGAAACCTGGAACGAAAAACGTTTATATTAGGTACTATATTTCACAGTATTACTTTCCCTGGCTAATAAATATTTTTTTGTGTAGGTACTTATTTGCATTTTTGAAAAAATGCTTTCACAAACTTTAGTACCCGGCGGGATTCGAACTTATTTTATTTCATGATCGCAAGACAACACTTTTTGCGGCCACAACTATTGTAACATAGTCGAAACGTAGAGGTACTATGATGACATAGAAAAAATACGCTATTAGAACCACAATCAAACATGTTGTGTGATTTTTTTTAAATTTTGATTTGTGTACACAGACAGACACAGCTGTTGTTTATAATCATACCTTTTTTTTTAAATTTTTGTACTTTTTACAATTATTGCTTCTGTTCCACTATAGTTACTTATTTGTACGACTATGCTCACATACTCGTACTATTTAGAGACAAGAAACTCATAGGGTTTTTTCAGTGATCATGTGACTCATCAGTCATCACATGATCACTGAAAAAACCCTATGAGTTTTTTGTCTCCTCTTCTCATTGGAGGTCGCGTTTCCATGCAAAACACAATAAATGGTTAATACTTAAGACGATTCAAAAGGATCAACTATTTTGATTTAACTTGACAGCACTAAAGTTCTATGGGTGTAAACTTTAATGTAAAATCATTATCATGATTGTATCATCATCATTAAATCACTTTCTATAACAAAGTAATCTTAGTCGTTACATTAGATTTAGAACTTATCAGATTAAATATTGACTGTTATTGGTGGTATTACCCAAGTTACCTACTACCGTACTGTTGTTTGAAATAGATAAATACTGATTGAAAGTTTGTATGGTTGTTAGGAAGTTGATGTTTTATCAAATTATCACTTATCTTTATCAGCAATTGACCTACTTTCTATGTATCACTAAGTGTGCATCAAATTTAAAGAAAGATCTTTTGACCGTGAAAAACTAGATAGGTACACTTTGGAACTTAATGAAAAAAATATAGGTAAGTCAAACCTACTCAATTAGAATAGGTACCTATACTTAATTAAAAATGTTGCAGATGAATGTTTTATTAATTTTGAGTGTAGCCAGTCCTAGCTAATTTTGAAATAGGTATTTATACTTAAACCAATTTGTACATTTTTTTTCAATTACCTGCAAACCTAATGAATTCTGATTATGAGTCGCCTTCTGTCCGGCAACGTAACGCTAATATCTTTACGTTACCAGTACACCTACCATAAATTACTACGTCCACTGTAACGTTTACAGTTTGACCTTGTGCACCACGCGCCCGCTCTGCTTGTTCCCTGGCACACTGGTCGCTACTAGTGGCCCGCGCGAACCGATATTTTGCGTTGCGGACATACCCAAACTGTTAACGTTACAGTTTACGTATTTACGTACCAACTCATGGTTAGGTGTACAGGTGGTCTTACGTGAAATATTAAAAAATCTATACTTAAGTATTAAAGCTGGTTAGGTTTTACCTGTCGCGGATATTGCGGTTTCATAATCCGCCCCATGTTCCATAAAATCCAAACCTGTAAAGATGAAAGGTACACAATTAAAAATTGTATTCAAAACTCCACACTGTTCTGTCACTAACATAACATAAAAACTTAACTGAAAACAATAGTCCATTTGCCTTTCTTGTTACCATAAGATGTGATTCCACAATCATTTTTTAGGGTTTTGAAGTTGTTTAAGATTTATACGCCAATTTTGCCCTTTTCTATGTCGGATTTCGACAGAAGGTATGATAAATTATAATGCTTTAATATTTTTGTTCAAATTAAAACAAATTCCGAGTTAATAAAACGTGTACTTCTTTTGTTGTGAACCTTTGTTGTAACTTCATATTAATAACTGAAGTACCTACATTCTTGCAAAAAAAATGCAATACATTAACAACTTTAATTCCTTTCCTTTACGGGCTAATATTGATTGAACCTTATACCATCTTACCCTAGGGTATTGATGATTAGACGACAACTTTTTAAAATCTACCTTCCTTTTTTACTATAATGACTATATGAAGGGCAGGGGCGTATCATTTGCCTCCAAACTCATGTCTATGGGTTTAAATTTATCATTTGACTTAGGTAGGTACGAGAGATGCAACCCTGTCACGGGAAAATGTTTGATGGATGATGCATTTCTTCTTGTAAAATATTTCTAGTAGGGGAGACCGGGGCAAAACGAAGTTCGCGGCAGAACGGGAAATGTCATTGTGTGCGTGACTGGTGAACACAACAGAGCCTAGTACAACGCCATTCGCGCGATGTTCAGTCGCGTTACACGAGTCCGAGCGGCGCGTGCATGTCACAACTCGTTTTTTGTGAGCAGTGAAAAAAACTGTTATTTTAAGGGATTTTTATGAAGTTTTGTGTTTTGAATCGATGTGTACTAAGGTAGGTATCGGTGCTACTGTTATGTTATACCATATACTTATTGAAATAGTGTTAAACTAAGGAATTTAAATGTAATTCTCGCAGAATAACTTTGTAGGTTAGAACTGTAGGTGATTTTGCAAAATATGTCTGTTGGGGCAAAATGATCGGGGCATAATGGGATAGTATCCCGTTTTGCCCCATTGTGTGTAGGTAGACCAATACACCACTACATTTAATTTATCAGACAAAAAAAACGGATAGCTTCCTACAACAAAACGAACAACTTTTGTTTTTCGACTTTTAGAAATTCGAAGTAGTTTCCGATAATTTTGAGTTTAAAGTTTACTTGAAAATCAGCTGTTTCTTAGAGTTACAGGTCATTAATCTTAAGTTAATCTAAGCAATAATAACAATAATCCTAAATATTGCACCATATTACATAATATAGCGCTTTCTAGCCCCAAACTAAGCACTAGGCTTGTACTATGGGTACTAGACAATGGATGTTATTACATATTATACTTTTTTTTTGTAATTGCATACATATTATGATATAGAGAAATACAGTGTAAACTCTTTAAAACGAAACTCAAGGGACCGAGCATTTTTTATCGTTATATAGAATAAAGAAGGAAAAACAACCCATTTCACAATATTTTTTAAAATATCTATGTATTTGCGTTTGCGACTGATAATACGTTAGGTACCTTGTGTTTTTTTATTCGAGACCATAATTTTTAAGCAAACTAAACATAACAATGCACGTGTTCAAGGCAATTAACAATAACAAAAGGCTGTTTACGATCTCAGAAGTAACGGGACCTCAAAGGTTTAGTCGGCGTCTTTTGTAACCTGCTAGGATAACATAAACAATAACACTGTTTTTGAATATTTTTCAGGTTATAGAGAGTTTATCGTTATAAAAAATAACGTTATAAAGAGCCTTACACTGTAATTGCGTTTATATTTAAAACCAGCCGTTTTTTTTATAGAAACAGAGACTCAAAATTATCGAAAAAAAAGTTCGAATTTTCAAAAGTCGTAGAACTAAAGTTCTTCGTTTTGATGTAGGAAACTATATCTATTTTTTTTCAATGGTGGATTAAATGTGGTGATGTATTAAATAGGTACGTTTCTTATACATATTTTCTTGTTTACAGTTAAAATGGTACGTAAATATAAACGTAAAACCGGTCGTGCGACATGGGAAGAAGATGATATGAGAAGAGCTGTTAGAGCTGTGCTTTCTGAGACAATGGGATTTCTTCGAGCCTCAGCTACATATAACGTGCCTAAATCGACCTTAGAACGACGAGTGAGAAAAGCTCGAAGTGCTGAAGATGCTGATACTGATTCAGATAATGATTATGGTAAAAAAAATTTGGGACGCTACAAACCAGTTTTTAATAAAGAACAAGAAGAAGAATTATCTCAGTACATTAAAATGATGGAAGGGCGTCTTTTCGGAATAACTGGCAAAGAGCTTAGAACTTTAGCTTTCCAGTTAGCTGAGAGAAACAATATAGAGAACCCATTCAACACAGAAACTGGAATGGCTGGAGAAGACTGGCTCAGTGGATTCTTAAAAAGGCATTCTGAACTTTCATTCCGAAGACCAGAGCCAACCTCTGCTGCGAGAGCTATGGCTTTTAACAAAGTAGCCGTAGGTGAGTTTTTCACATTGTTGGAAAATGTTGTAGAGAAGCATGATCTTACGCCGGATAGGATTTATAACGTCGATGAAACCGGCATTAGTACTGTGCCTAAAAGTCAGTCGAGGATATTGTCACTCAAGGGTCAAAAGCAAGTTGGCTGCTTGTCATCTGCAGAAAGAGGACAAATAACAACAGCTGAAATCTGTTTTAATGCCGCTGGAACTTACATACCGCCAATGCTGATCTATGCTCGCAAGCGAATGAAGCATGAGTTGCTGGATGATGCACCACCAGGATTTTGGGGGACCTGTAGTGACAATGGATGGATAACTTCTCAGATATTCTATGATTGGTTCAGAAAATTTGTAGAAACCGTAAAACCTACTAACGAAAAACCAGTCTTGTTGATACTGGACGGTCATGCATCACACACCAAAAATATCGATTTAATTGATTACGCAAGAGAGCATCATGTAATACTGTTATGTACACCTCCTCACTGCACTCATAAATTACAACCATTAGACGTCGCATTTATGAGACCGCTCAGTACATATTATAGTGCAGAAGTGAAAAAGTGGCTAAGAGATCACCCTGGACGCGTAGTTTCACCCTACCAGGTGGCAAAACTATTTGGGCAAGCATATTTACAAGCGGCAACAATGCTGACAGCTATAAACGGTTTTAGAAAATGTGGGATATGGCCACTCGATAGAAATGTATTCACAGACGCAGACTTTATAGCAGCTGAAACAACTAACACCGAGGCTTTGCCATCTGAAGAATTAAATCATGCATCAACGTCTAATTTCACAACAACTTCTACGTCAACTTTTGTAGAGGCAACTCAACTAAATTTGACTACCCCAGTTCATAATGAGATTGCCCATGAACCTACATCTGCTGAAACATCATTGATCGAGCCTCTACCATCTGAAAATCTAAGCATAGAATCGACATTTCCGCCCACACTTTCAACGCCAACTATATCAGAAGTAACCCAAGATGAACCATCCGGTCTAGCACAAAAAGACATTCCTGATGATCTTGCAATTTCCGCTCCTGAAGAAAAGACACCCGAGAGACAAATAATGCCAGCAAAATCCTCGTTTTTCGTAACCCCAGAAAATATAATAGCTATTCCCAAACAAGTAAGAACTCAAGAAAGAAAAACAAGAAAACGCGGTAAAACTGCAATACTTACTGAGTCTCCATACAAAAATGAGCTCATCAATAATATGAATAAAAAACAAAAAATAAATAAAACTACCAATAAAAAGAAACCTGACAATAAAAAGACTGATAAGAAAATACTTGAGAAAAAGAAGCTGGAAAAAAGGAATAAAAGCAAAAAACGCAAAAAAGAAAGTGACACGGATACTAGTTCATCTGAAGACGATGAAAATGATTGTCCTTGCATATATTGTGGGTACTTATATTCACAGTCCACTGAAGGATGGGTAATTTGTAGCGTATGCCATGGTTGGGGTCATAATTCCTGCGCAGGTGTAGACGATGACGATGAAGAAGCACATATTTGTGAACGTTGCCAGCCAGATTAAAATGTGTACTCATTATGCCCCATAGGGTTTCCCATTTTGCCCCGATCATGGGGCAAAACGGGAATTTTATCATGTGTCATTTAATTCCTCTTTGCCAAAAAAATATGTGATTTAGCGCATTAAAAGATTATAATTATGTTGATTAAGACAGTAAGTGTTACTTTTGTTGTAAGAGATTTTTAATAAACAGTTTGATTTTCATTTTATGACGTTTTTTCTCTTAAGTATCCCATTTTGCCCCGGTCTCCCCTAAAATGCCTTGAGCGACAAACATTAGAAACAATCATACATTTTTTTATTTATTTCACAGCATTATTCCTCTACGAGACCTGTTCCTATATCAATGGTTCAATTAAGTTACTTATAGAAATAAGTAATTTCATTTGTACCTATTGTATTCAATACCAAAGTTAAAAGTAGTATTTACTTATAAAGCCCGGTATAGGTAGGTACTGTAGGTAGGTATTATAATAGTACCTAGGTGTACATTAAAATTGTATGTAGGTAAATTAATAGGTATATCAATGATTGGAACCTATTTGAGTATTATCAAGTTTTCCTCAAGAATTGCAGTATGGAAATTATTTATTTCAAAATATTAGATCTCATTTTTCGAGACAAAACAGAAATGTTGATAAATTATTTAATCTTACTGTTTTTTTTTGTTTGATTGATAATGTCAGTTTCAAGAACAAGCAGAAGTTTTTATCAGTTCTATCAGACACTTGAGATTATGGTTACTGAATGATTTGAAAATCCCCAAAATACCTATTATGAAATATGACATTTTTAGGATTAAAATGTCCAACTCTTTAGTGATTCTGGTTTCGGTGTTTTCCTTCTGAAGATCTTAGTTTTTGTCAATAAATAATATAAAATTAAGTAATAAATAAATATGTACTTATTAAACCTTGATTAACCCCATTCGAAGTTAATAAAATAAAAACTTTGGTGGGTTTCTCAAGTTTTTTAAAAAGACGGTTTCTTAAACGATGATTAAACAACGGGTAAGGTTTCAATTTAACTAAGTGCGATGCAATTAGAGTCATTTTCTGAGCAAGTGTGTTGGAAAACATTTCTTTATTCAGTGTCTAAAATATATGGCTATACAAGCTGCGCCCCGCGGTTTCACCCGCGTAAGTCCCGATTCGGTTTAGTAGTTTTTGTGTGAAGGAGTAACAAAGTCACATACAGACATACATACATACAAACTTTCGCGTTTATTATATTAGTAGGATAGTAGGATAGGATATGATAGATATCCTCTGCCTGTCTCGTAAAAGGCCACCAAGAGGGCTTTCTTGGTGGGAGGCTACGGCCGCGGCTTATTCATTACCACCCGTAATTACCACCCACTGGTCTGTAAGTCGGAGCGGATTCGTCCGAGTTCCGATACGTTGACCGGTGCAGCCACTAAGAAAGACAGGTCGGATCTTGTTCCACTGCCGCCTTCCTTCTTCTAGATGAGCGTTTTACATCTTAGAACACGTCTTCACTTTCCATCAGGTAAGTGATGATGGTCTAAGGTCAGGTGGTCAGGTCAAACGCTCATCTATCGTGTGCAAAAAAAAGGAAGAAAATGGGGGAACTTATTTATATGGAAGAAGTGTTGGTGGGATACGCGTTGAATTCAATTGTATTAGACTAGGTGACGTTATCTTATCTTCAATATAAATTACAGGTAGCTATATTTACTCACCGTTGTATGATTAATCAATTTTACAATGAATGTAGGATGAGAGCCTACTGTAAATATATCAGCGAGCGACATGAGTAAATGTTGGGTGGCTTTTTATCACAGATGTGTGTTCATTGCTTTGTGGGAGCAAATAAATGTGACAATGACACGGTCAATTTAATTGTGACGAAGGAATCTTTTGAGTTCATTGTTTTGGTGACACTGTTTGTCGAGTTGAGACTTTAGAAATAGATTTTACTATTTGTCCTATAGTATGATAATGAAATAATAACAATTTAAAAACTGCTTTACTATTCTAAAGCAGTTTTTAAATTGTTATTATTTCATTATCACACTCTAAGACACCTGGAAAATTACTTAAAAAACTGTATAAGAGAAAGAATTTTTTGAAATCGGCGCAGTAGTTTGTGAGTTTATTTATTACAAACATACAGACACACACACACAGATACAAATCTTTCCTCTTTATAATATTAGCGTAGATGTAGATGTGCAATTAGTTATTTTTCCTTGTTTGTTGAATTCTGTTTTTAATTCTGATGTTTGTTTTACGGCCGAATACTGAATGAACTGAATCACGAACTGCTTAAAAAATCAAAATGAAGTTTAGATGTTTGTGTTTCAATCATGCAAAAAGTACTGGACCGATTGCGATAAAACTCGATATGCAACCCTTTGGTAGAAAATAAATAATTTCTATTCTTTCTTTCTAGTGAAAAACCTTTGGTACCCTTTGGTAGTGAATAGCTACACACTCTCCTCGTCCATTTAGAACCAGTGAATTAGCCTGTTAGCTTTGGGGTAGCAGTCGGTCAGGACTTTCAAGTTTTGTAGGGTATCTAATGTAGATTTAAATTTCACACAAAATAGACTGATTGAAATGTTTTCATGATCTACGAATGTTAATTCGCTCAAATTATTCAAGTGTGCATCACATTTAAACATGTACCTACCTTAGTATATAAATTCAATTTACAACCAAAAATGACCTGTAACAGAGATTTAATTACAGATTGTAAGAACAGGAAAGTAACTCATTAAACTGTTCGTATGCTAATTATGACATTGCATCAGTTCGAAGGTTGTCAAGCCCGTATAGGGCTCGAAAATAGCATAAATGCATCAATGAAAACAAAATTATTGCATTTTTATTATCCTACTGGCGTTAACAGCCTGGTAAACTCACATACCTACATATAAAATGTATGCGATGTTTATTACGTAAATCTAGTTACGTTTCCGATTTCCGCACAAAGGGTGTACCATTCATTATCTATACAAAAAATCCCTGACATGGCGCCAGTGGTTAAAATAAACCGCGATATCGTTGTGCTTAAAATTTAAGAATCACATTGTATGGAAGCCCCCTTAAAAATTTGTTTTATTTTGTTAAGTGAGTATTTGTTGTTATATCGGCTACAGAAATACATCATCTGGGAAAGTCTTACGTAACTGTCTAGCTATAACGGTTCATGAGATACAGCCTGGTGACAGACATACAGCAGAGTCTCTGTAATAGGGTCCTGTTTTTACCCTTTGGGTACGGAACTCTAAAAAGCAATAGTTTTCGAAAATGATGAAACTAAGCAATCCGCTCGTGCGAGCGTATGCTTCTGTTTGTTAAGTCCGTATAGCAACTATGCCAACGAATAATGTTTAGTTTTCAGATACGATACGTTTTTAGTTATGTTTAGTTTCTCATAGTTGTTATGAAGTTCCGAAAAGTAACGCCTAATTCAATCAAGTTCGTAATAGGTTAAACACTAACGCTGACCCTTGAACTTTAATTAAAAAGTTTCCACCTAAGAAGTATAATTGTATCGAAATATGTTATGAGCAGCTCACAGCTGTCTCAATTGCGCAAAGGTCTGTCACAGATTAATTTAGAGTCTCCTTGGAAGTAATTAAACGCTTCAGAAGTATGATACCGCGAATCCCTTCAATTAGTCAAGTGTTCACCGTAAGTTTAGCGGGTTGACTTGCCTTCTTATCTCTCTGTGAATGAAATGACGTCGAACATACTCGCGTCTAGCGGTTTCACCCGCGTAAGTTCCGATCTCGCAGGATTTTCCAAATACCCTGTCTTAGTGGATGCTTTCACATCACAAAGAACACACTCTCCAATTTTGATGTCTCTTGGACCAGCGGTTTGGGCTCTGCGTTGATAACAACGCAGTCAGTCAGGACTTTGAACTTTAAATATATAGACTGATGCCTATTTATCAAAATGCACCTATGTAATTGGAGTAAGAACGACATCTCATGTCGAAGCCGTTAACTGTAAAGTTAACCACCCGAACCAGTCAAAATTTTTGAAACTGTTCAGGTACTTAAATGACGTTTAAAATCGAGCCTAACACTCGTGTTTAAAGTCAATTCTTAGTAATAACTTGTCTAAGTAATATGTCTGTCACATTTTTGTTAACGTTATAAACTGTGTTATAAATCACTGATAAGAGCGAGACAGGGCATTACTTAGCCAAAATAATCACTCAGATTCGTCTATAAATACGGGGGTTAGTCGGTAAGCAAAAACAGGGAGAAAACATTAATCGTTAATTCGCCGTGACATTCGTCGTGTGGCGCAGTGGTTAGCGCACGCTCGGCAAGCATGCACAGGTTCGAATCCTGTCACGGGAGAATTTTTGATGATGCATTTCTCGTACTTATGTTATTCGTATTTTGTCCAGGGGTCCGCTAAACCACAAATAATTAATTTTTATCTGGGGTCGGCGCAGTTGGTAAGTCATCCATCATTGACCATACCTTCTACAAATAGACTTGCCAATATTTTTACGGCCGACACCAACCCTCTTAGGGATCAAGCGATAGGGTAACTCTATTCTTTGCCGGGGCTACGCGGCAAAACTACAGAATAATAGTTTTAATTAAGAAAATTAAATTAAAACTAATTAGGAGGCGTCCATAAATTACGTGAGATGTTTAAGGGGGGGAGGGGGTCGAGTCAAATCTCATCTAATCTTACGTTGGTGAAAAAAAAATTTCAAAAAACACCTCACGTAATTTATGGACGCCCCCTTACCTATATCTAGAACCTACTAAAATTTGCATTTTTAAACCTAAGTATATATTTTTTACCCAGGCATATTGCACTCTTACACTGTACCTTTAAATGTATTATAGAATCTGACTCGTATTGAAACCGTAAAATACTTTCCGCTATTCAATTTTCAGAACTAAAGTAGGTACCTACCTTAACTTAAGTATTAGCTAATTATACCCGTATCTGTTCTATTATTACCCACCTAAACCGTACTTCGTAGTTATTTTCGCATTTATTTTTTCATATTTACGATAATTTATACAGCTATTTTTGTACCCTACTTTTATTAAAAACTACTGCAAAAACGGCGTTAAAAACGTTAGTGGCTGCCATTTCGAGCATTACATTTCGTACCTACTAAACTTAGCTTTTTTACTTTTTATCTTGTCAGAGGCAAAACACTTATAGGTAACTGTAGCATAGGGATCTAGTACCTACATAATAGATAGAACTATGACGCACTGAGAAATTTTTAGCATTCAGAAATTTCCACTTTCATTAAGCGAAAGACTGCCTGTAGCGTATTTTTAAGAGGACATCTCCATTCTCTTTCTCCATACAAACGTAGTCGACGTTTTCCTCCCTGGGTAAAGACATTAGAGCAAATATGTTTATGCCATAAAACCTATATCTGCCATGACTATGCATCTACCTTTTAATTTTTTTCATTTTTTATTTTTTATTACTATTCTAATTAGAAAATGAAAAAAATCAAAAGGTAGATGCATAGTCATGACAGATATAAGTAGGTTTTATGGCATAAACATATTTGCTCTAATGTCTTTATCCAGGGAGGAAAACGTCGACTACGTTTATATGGAGACTGTCCTCTTAAGTTATTAATCATTGCATAAAATGGGGTTCCATTATCTAGTTGATAAACAAGGCATTACAAGTTTCTAACTAGGTCTAATAAATTTTAAGTAATTGTCACGATTAATACCAAGGGTGAATCATTTCTTCAAGAAACCTTAATCATATCCGGTGTTTTCCTTCACTTTTCCATAGTTTAGATTACGTCAAGGTAAAAGGTTTAAATTATTGGTAATACGTTCATTAATTTGTCGTATCGTAATATGCACCCAAATTCACACTGTTACCTACATTGATACTAAATCGACTATTTCCACGTAAAAATAAATTGATAAAAGTAGTTCACGAAAAAAAGTAGGATGTCCAGAATTTTGCTATAAAAAGAGCTTGTTCTATTTATTTAATATTATTAAATCACCATAATTATAAATGTTAAAAATCCGAAAATGATCGAGCCCCTAAATATGGTAGGTACCCAAAAAGCTGGCTTCATTGGCTCTTTGGATAACAATACCTATTTGCTCGCCAAAGTAGCAGCCAGCTCTTTGGTAACCAGAACTTATAAAAAAACTTATAATTACGTCGTTTCTTTGCAGTTCTTTTCCAATACGGTTCCAATAGAATTTATTAACAGTTATTTACTTAGTTATCTTTTACATTTTAATTACAAACGTTCGCCGTAAAACGGTCGTAAATAATTAAACCGTTATTGTACATAATATGTGCCTTCAGTCTGTTAGATATCTATGAAATATTGAAATGATTGCAATTCGTAACTTCGTTGTTAAATTAGTGTTAAAATGACAATAACTGATTGTGTTTGAGTGACAGCCATATTCTGGTGATTTAGAAGACAATTATAATGTTTCGCAGAGGTCATTGTGTTAGTGCAAAAGAGTTCTCGTCACATTTTGAAAGACATTGATATATTTAGTGTATTAGGTACTACGTAAGAAGTGAATTTTTGACAACTGTTCAGGTCTAGAGCCGTAGAATAAAACATATCGACGTCGAGGACGCTTATTGTTGTTAATGTGTTGCATTAATTTTACTTGTTTCCATGAGTAAGTAGGCAATGACTAATGACTTATTGATTTCATAAAAATATATAATTAAATCAGTTTCAAATAAACTATAATAAAAACATTACCTAAGCAAAAAAATTGCATAAATAAAAATCAGAACTTATACTGAAATTCATAAAAAAATGTCTCTTACATTTTTTTTTACATATTTAAAAATTAATAAAAATATTATTACTTACCCATTTTCGTTAAACGATTTCACTTCACTTTTTTAAATAAATAATATATTGAGATCACGTTAACGAGATAAAAATGTCTATAGTATTGTTACCGGTGGCACATCGTCACCCTAGTGCGGGTATAGGGTCGATGCGCGAGAGTGGGTCGGCTGGAGTGGCGCAGGCGGTACGCGGTCACGCCTCAAGGATCTCGCGTGCTGCCTGCAGAGGCTTCTGTGCGAATGTCGCTCAGTCGGCGCACGAGCATCAAGATTCCTTCCCTGCGAGATAAGGATAAGGTCGCCACCAATGTCGGATGTGCTGCTATTGTCGCGCCGAGAGTTGCTGCTCTGCTAAACTCGATCATCTCGTTTTATCTACGCTACGCGACACTTCGTCACGTATTACGTAAGTTTTGTAAGGATTTTGGCAAAATTTCATTTTTTTTTCGATATTAAGGTTAAGGATAATAGAAAAAAGAACTATACAACAAAATCGTTTCATCCATTTGTGAGCTACAGCCACAGACAAAAACCCTCAAACTTATATTTCCGTCGAGAGTTGAAAACTTAGCCTTGCTAGGGCATGTTTATTGTTTGTGTTTGCTATAAAAATATGCAAAGCTGCATAGATTCTATGTCTCAATCTGAATCACTTGCACATAGTTTATCTAAAGATGGACTGTGGAGCGGAGCTTTACTAGCTCCTACATTTATTAGTAGCTGATAACACCTATCTATTGAAAGCAACTTAATAATTTAAATAAGCTCTTTGTTATAAAATAAAAGTAATAAAGCGTTCATCTATCTATATTTATAAATTAAGGCACAGTAAGGTAAAATCTATGAAAAACAAAAACTTTAAAGTAGATACAAGTATAGACAAAGAGTGTACCGAACTGTGAACTTCCTAAGAATTGTAACAAAATATTTTCAGAGTTTGATTCATTTATTATGAAACCAAACACTTATAAAACATAATTAAAATTAAAAACTAAATTAAAACTAAAACTGATTAAAATAAAACTAACTAAAAACTAAAATGAATCTAAATCAGCTAAACTTTTGGTGGAGGGAAAAGTGCCCAGAATACTGGCTGCATAGAGTAGTATAAATTTCACTCTTAAATCTCTGATTTTCATTGATCCTTTACTCTAGGTATTGCCCTTGTTATTCTCTAAAAATACGAACGATAACCTCTTGAGTATAAATTCTAGAAAATATTTTAGTCTAATTCTGATATATTTCTACTGTTTGACCGCAATAAATAACAAGGCCAAAGCAACTAAATCAAGTTGATTTTGCGAACACAATTCGAACTAAGTATTAGACATAAAATACTTTGAGATAGCTACCACAGCTTTATCAGAACCTTTTCAATGAACAGCAGTCGACATAAATAAAGATTATAAATTTAGAAAATTGATTTTCAAGGAAAAATAGCATTCAAAATTTTTCACTTGCAGCGAGGCTTGAGCGAGTTCAAGCTTTGTCAAGTCTTTGGGGCAGTACCCCAACGTCTATACCAACTAGACTACACAAGTCCCTGCTTCGTGCCGTGAAAACTTCCAAAACTATATTCTCCTTTGATTGTTTACGATTAAGGCTCGTTAAAGCGCCATCGCAAGCGCGCGGATTATAAATTTGTTATAAAGAGATACATCAATAATGTGCCCCATAATTGGAGAGGATTGACACGTATTCTATGACCAAAACATCAGCATTGTTTTGTTAGACATTTCTCGAAAACAATTTTGGAATGCAAAGTTTCGCTAGAGCTTCTTAGTTTTTAGAAAAATCTAACAATGCTTATGTATCGTTGAGACGTTTTGGATATAGAATACGTGCCTGATGAGGATCTTCAACGAGATGAACATAATATATATATAGGTACTTGAAATTACGCAGTATTTACCACAGTGTTTAGAGCAGGGGCTCCCTAAACCGCGACCCCCATCCTCCAGTCCAAATTATCAGGTCAGAATAAAAAAGTATTAAATAATAAAACAACAATTTTAATTGCTCATTAAAGTTTTACAAAGTCATACAAGCGGTATATAGTAAGAGTACCAAATACCTTTGATAGAGCCCGTGAGGTGGCCGCGGGGCCGATAAGGTTCTTAACATTCGCCCACTGAAAAAACAATATTATGTTCTTGACCGGCAGTCTGGAATGCATGCTCTCAGCGATCGCAGGTTTTTCTATACAGGTGACCCGCGCTCCCCTGTAAAAGGCTCTGCGCCCCCCTTGGCGGGCGCGCCCCTCACTTAGGAAACCGCTGCTTTAAAGTAAGTGGACTACTTACTGAATCAAAAGTTAGTAAAGAAAACTCTCCCCATAGATTTTTCTTCTGTGTTCTCGATGTTGGATTGAAATTAAACTTATTTTTCGGTTTTAATCGTGTGGTGTTTACCACTTTTAGCATTGTCACAACGCTCAACGTTTTGAGACCTTTACAGGTCTCTTCTTCGAGATTGACAACACCACTACCACGCACACCACATAACGATAAAACGAAAAAATAAATTTCAACCTCTATACAGTTAATTTTTTTGTATTTCTATCTAAGTAATAAAAATAAGAAAACAAATGTACTTAGAAGTTTTTATGGTCACAGAGAAAGTTACTTCATTACTATACCTAGATGTTTTATGACTGTTTACGAAAGGTCTTGCTTCGCTTGTACTTTTTAGATGTCATTTCACACAATTGACTTTGATTATAGAAAAAACTAAGAAAATTATTGATTGTGTAAATCTGTATAGTATCAAATCAACATAGCAATGTAGCAGCTGGATTTTATTATTAATCTTCAATTTAGGTATCCCTATTTTTAAAGGATTGGGACATACCGACCGTTGTAACATGGCCGAAACGTTGAGGTAAGAAAGTTAAAAAGTTAAAAATCACGCGATTAAGACCCGGGAATTATAAAATTATGTATACATAAAAGGGTGAAATAGTGGTATGCAATTATACTTAAATAAGCAGTGCTCGTAACTTTTATCTTCTTACCATTTTACATGGTTTTGGTCAGTGTCTGCCCACCATTCGTAGCTTACTCTTACATTTGTTGACTCTAAATATGTTAATTTTTATTTAGAAGTAAAGCTTAGATTAAGGTTACTATAATATCGTATGTCCGGGATGTACAAACTGTTGATACTTATAACACATTTCCATGTCACCTTAATGTACACAGTTATTCAATAAATATTCTTGATTCTTACCTACCCGTAGTAGAACAAGGTCTGACCCGTCGTCCTTAGTGGCTGCACCGGCCAACATATCGGAACACGGACGAGTTCGTTTGACGCTACGACTTAGACCGGCAGGTGGTAACAAATCGCGGCCGAAGCCGATAAACCAAGAAACCCTATTTGGTCGCCTTTTACGACGGTCAAAATACACCGTAAAATATTCTTTTAGACCCGGGTTACAGGGCCCAGTAGGTAACCAATACGTTTTACTTCCTTGAGTTTCAAATACCTATTGGCAATATTTCTCCCTACTTTTCTCTCTTTTAAATATCTCATTATTTCATCGTTTCATAAGTTTGAAAGTCTTGTTATTTTGAATGATCTCGAGGGAGGCACTAAGACCGTGGGACTCGCTAAATGAGCAGTCTGATAAGGCGATTTGTCTTTGTTATATCAGTCTTTTATAAATTGCCGCGCCCTGTTCAGCGGCAAAACTTCCTACTGTACGTAATGAATCTAATGACGTAACAATAATAAATTGTTCAAAGGTATATAATAAAATAGATTTATTGTAGATACTGAAAAATATATTCTGAATAACTGTATTATTTTATGTATTGTTTTTCGCCATGTAGACCGATAGCGATCGACGAAATACTAGTTAATATTTTATTATAGGTATTTTCGTTATTTTTCAAAGTTTCTAAGTATGTATGTAGGTATGTACCCACTGAACATTATTGCCTAGAGTGTTTGTTTACCACACCTAGAAAATACTGATTTCTGAAAAAAATCTTTCAAAAACTTTAATACCCGGCGGGACTCGAACCCGCGACTACTGGTAGAAAAATCTTTTTAGTTTAGTTTTTCCAATTTTAACATTATTTTTCCTCGATCAACCTTTCATCTTAAAAAAGGTCCGAAATACAGGTTTAATAAAAAATCGGAGAGATGCGATAGGTACAGTTGTTTAAAAAAAGGTTTAAATAATATTTTTTGAGTGCGAAAAAAAAACCATAGTGCTGTGAATTGTTAATCTGTTTCGTCCGCGACACTTGGCAAGGTTTCGTCGTCGTCGCGGTCAAGTGCGACCGCATGCCTCCTTAAGCCGCCAGTTAACACGGTTTACCAACATTCCCACAACATAACTGCTTGTGTGTGGAATTCTGACTATTTTAATTATTATTATTTCAATTCACGTGGCTACTTTACAGTCGGAATATTCAAGCTATTTTAGATAAAATGCTGATTGTTCCAAAATTAAATGTTCCCTTTTTTACACACGATAGATGAACACTATCTCATCCGATGGTAAGTGATGATATGATCTAAGATGTAACACGCTCATCTAGAAGAAGGAGGTCCCTACGAGACTTGGTCCCACAGCCTTCCTTTTTTAGGGTTCCGTACCTAAAGGTAAAAACGGGACACTATTACTGAGACTTCGCTGTCTGTCTGTCTGTCTGTCCGTCCGTCCGTCCGTCCGTTTCTAAGTTTCAGATTTTCTTTGTGACAAGGTTTTTTTTTTTTTTTTTTTGAGTGATTCGGTCGTTTGATGGGAATAAGAATCGAAGATAAATATTTCATATTTTCCTATAAAATTTAAAAATTGGTTGTTGTAAACCATTTTAGGGTTCCGTATCCAATTGTGATAGTGGTACGGAACCCTTTGTGCGCGAGTGTCGCACTTGCCCCGTTTTTTTCTCTAGAGGGGCGCGCTAACCAACTTTGCCAAGTAAGCTCAATATAAGGATCGCATTAGTCTTATTTTTCGAGTTAGGCACGTGGTGGTAAATACAGTTTTTCCCTGAAGTGTGAGTATAACATTCAAAATCAAATCTTTTAGTTACTCCCTTACTTATAAACGATGAGTAAGTTAATGTAACGTTTGTCTCTGTCTCTTTACTTTGAAACTTCATGTCACAGTAAAAGACAAACGATACCTACATAAAGTTATTTATCATTTATAAGCAAGGGGGCAGGTAATGCATTTTTCAGGCCCAAAAAAAAGGTACCTATATAAATTAAATGGTGCCTGTCAAATGGAAAGAACGACACATCATAGAGCCTCTGCTCTATGATAGGCATCTTTATGCTCTTCGATTATTTATTATTTACATAGGCTAAATATAATAATAAACTGACTACATAACCAGGTAGGTACTAACTAGTTAATATAAAACGGTACTCAGTGATAAAATATGTAAATGAAGAATTTGTTATAAACTTGAAACCAACCAGAGTCGTGTTATCATTGATTGATCACAAAACAAGTGTACTTACTTACCTAAATTCTATTATCAGTTTCCTTGTTACATAAGTCTTTACAAAATGAATATTTGACGTTCAATTCGAGGTGAGAAGTAACGAGAAAACTAACTTGTAAAGTAGTTAAAAATTTGGTCTATTAAATTTAAATAAAATCAGTGCATAGAGTATGTGAGACGAGTCACTAAGTAAACCAATAGAAAAGCTACCTCAGTAAAGAACAATAAGTGTTCTTTAATCATTGGATATTATAGTTTGTTTTTTAAATAATTCGTTGTCGAGTAGGTTAGGTACCCTTTCGAAATCACAAATTTATAGTTGCGTTGTTTGGGGCTAGATTTGTTAATATTATTTCTTTAATATTGTTAATATTACTAATATTTTCTCCATATAAACTTTACAAACGTAGTCGAGTGTTTCATCCCTGGATTAGACATTAGAGAACATAATGTTTATGCCATAAAACCTACATATATCAGCTATGCATGACCATGACCAACCAATTTTTCTAATTTTATTTGTACCTATTCTAATTAGAAAGAAAAAAAAACGTAGGGGCATATTATGGTCACGACAGATATACCTAGGTATAATGTCATAAACATATTTGCTCAAATGTCTTTATCCAGACAGGAAACAGGCGAATACGTTTGTCTGGAGAACGAGTAGGTATCCTTTCCTCTAAAAAACAAATTGAAACAAATAACTGTAGCTATAAGACATAGATAATAATATGTAAAATCTTTTATGTACCTAAGTAATTTTTAATTGTAAAGTATTTTTTTAAGTTTATATAACTTTTTATTGCTGGTCTATCGCATTGGGACCAACCTGTAATTGATAGACTTAGTATGAAAAATAAATAAGTAATAAATTAAATTGCAACTATTGTCAACGAAAACCGGATAATTGCAATATTTTTTAATCGCAAACAAGAGTTAACAGTCTTCACACATGGCCGAGTGAGGTCGGACACTGAATTCAATTGATATCCTTCGATAAGCCGAAGATAAATCATGTCAAGCGCAGAAGGTCCCGACGCGTCGACGTGTTGTCTAATTTTGCGTGTGTCAAAATTTGGCAAGGAAAGTGGGGAAACCTCCATCATCATCCGAGCGTTGTTCCCGGTTGCATCTCTCTCGAGAGCCCGGGGTCCGCTTTCCTACTTTTAAGTCTCCACTTCGCACGATCTTCGGCGTGGGGAAACCTGATTAGGTTATTTGGGGATAATATACACACAGCAACTAGTTCTTATCACGTCCTAAGTGTTTTCTTTCGTTGTTTCTCATAGGTAAGCACTGTGAGGTAATGAAATCAGTCTTCTGAGTCTGTGTTTCCTGGCGTTTCGTCAAGATGTATGTTCATTAAGACACTTTTTAAACTCACAAAATTTCCGCCCATAATTAATATTAGAATTTCGGGTCTAGTTATTTATAACGCAATCTAGATCCGAATATTAATATGTTTATTAAGGTTCAAAAGTGGTTCCCCACCGTTCTAAAGTCCGACCCCTATAATTACTAATATCGGAATGTTTTGAAGACAGGACTTTATATTTATTTTAGCGCTTGCGTTGCATAATTAATTATGAAGTTTCTTGATTTGAATAATTGACCATTAAAAATCTATAGGGGTTAGACTTTTGAACCCTAAATGTGCATCATCTTAGACCCGCATCAGGCGTGGTGACAGTAGTCAAACCCAAAATTTTATCATGTTAAAAAATATTTTGCTACATGATACTAGATGCGCCCCGCGTAATCCTTGATCCCATGGGAATATCATGATAAAAGATCCAGATATCCAGCTATCTACATACTAAATTTTATCGCAATCGGTTTAGTAGTTTTTGTGTGAAGAAGTATCAAAATTACACGTTTACTTACTTACCCTAACTTTCACATTTATAATATTAGTAGGATATTTATCTTCTATTCGAATACGTGAAACTATTTCCTTTTCATAGCCGTTCGCCAACATTTTAGTATGTAACTAAGGGATTATTGTTAAATAATAAACATACCACGTAATAACATCGATAGGGTCGAACAGTCCGAGACCAGAATATTAAAATCCTTTGAGGAAACAAAACAATTTTACGCACAGACCTCGACCCTATTTGCATATTACGAAAACACTCACATACTTATTAATATGTCATTCATTTCGTACCTTTTATTAAAGGTAGAAATAAAAAGTTGCAAGTTGAATAGCAGTTGATGTAGATTTTTCTTCTGTTTTTGCGATTTTGGATTGAAATCAAACTCATTTTTTGATTTTAATCGCGTGGTGTTTACTGTTTATAACTTTCAGCATTGTTTCAGTGCTTAACGTTTCGAAGAGTTTTACAGCTCTCTTTTTCAGGATTGACAGCAGTAGATATTATAAGCACACTAGTTTATCCAATAGTTGGCACCTAGGGGCTTCTTTATAGCCTAGAATACGCTTGCATGTAGACTGGCACACATACCTGATGCCATGCCAGCGCATTGTCAGATGTTAAGTGTGCTATTAACATCGCTCTTACGATGAAGGAAAACATCGCGATGAAACCCGCGGCGCAGACGTACCTATTGACCAGTTGTTCCTCTGGCCGTGAGAGCTTAGCTCAGAGGGTGGTACCTGGAGGTATTGGATAAGCCATTATGTCCTAGGAACTATAGCGCAATAGTTAGTAGGTATGTATAAAAGTTACTTCCGCTTTGTAAATAATCTAGATTAGATGTAAAGGTCAATATAGTGCCGGTAACAAGTATGTAGCTACGTCGCTGTTTCATTGTTCAGGCTTCTCTTCACTGTGCAAATGAATAGAAAGCCGCGACATGATAAAGTTATTGCGGAGTGTGGGTTTAATAAATTTGCAAAATTGGTTACAATCTTGTAGTTGTTTGAGAATATGATTATTTATAATCAATTGCAGCGTTATTTCAATTTAATATAAACATAGCCAAAACAAATATAAGATCAAGATTACTTGCAAAAATAAGTGGGAAATAGTAGTAAAGTTATGAAATAATTCCTTTCCGATGATCAGTTCACAATTTCTCGAGACTACAAATCGTACGGTCAATCTATCACTTTATCTAGACGTATGAAGGAAACTAATTTTGGTAAAACGTGCATATCTCACCTATTTATTACAAAACTGACGTGTATTATCAGATTTCCTTCACTGATTGGAGATTAGACACCGTTTGAGATGTTACCTTCAACTTGATATTTTGTAAAAACGCTTCACGTAATAGCTGAAAATTACGATTTTCATACACGTGTTGGATTCTTCACGCGAAGAACATGTTGTATCAATAATATAATGGTCTTAATTTCGTCGTGTTAGTTGGTTTGAGATTAAAATGATTTAAATTAGTTCCGCCCAACCTATTAGACCAGGTCATTGGCATTGAATTTGGCTGTTATAACGTCTCCACTAATATGCGCTTACTATGACTGGAGGCCCTCCATTTTTAGGGTTCCGTCCGTCCGTCCGTCCGTCTGTCCGTCCGTCCGTCCGTCCGTCCGTCCGTCCGTCCGTCCGTCCGTCCGTCCGTCCGTCCGTCCGTCCGTCCGTCCGTCCGTCTGTCCGTCTGTCCGTCTGTCCGTCTGTCACCAGGCTGTATCTCATGAACCGTAATTGCTAGAAGGTTGAAATTTTCACAGAAGATGTATTTCGGTTGCCACTACAACAACAAATACTAAAAACAAAATAAAACAATTATTTAAAATGGGCTTCCATACAACAAACGTGCTTCAAAAACTACAAGGGAATTCTAGTACGATGTGAGGTCGCTTCTGATTGGTCGAGTCAAATCGAGTTGGTCATGGAATTCAAAATGGCTGCCCTATCTGTCTCAAAGAGTTTCTTATAAGTTTCAGATTTTCTTTGAATCAAAGTTGTTGTAAACCATTTTAGGGTTCCGTCCCCAATTGCGATAGTGGTACGGAACCCTTCGTGAGCGAGTTTCGCACGCCAGGTTTTTTTATTTAGACCAGTGATGCATGGTTTACTCGGAGTGCAATGGCTGTGGTTTTCTCATGGAACTACCATTCCCAAATCTGAGAAAAGATTTTACGTGTAGCAAACCTCAATCTACATCTACACTAATATTATAAAGAGGAAAGATGTGTATTTTTGTGTGTAATGAATAACCTCAAAAACTACTGGACCGATTTCTTTCCAATTCTTTCACTATTAGAAAGCTACATTCACCCTGAGTAACATAGGCTATTTCTGATCCCGATATTCCCACGGGATCGGAATTTACGCGGGTGAAACCGCGGGACGCAGCTATCTGTTATTCTTTCAAACTGTTATCCGTCAGACAATGAAAATACAATCTTCAGGGCCTAGGAATGGGTCGCAGCGGTAGTAGGTTCATATTTCTCCCACAGGCTGACTTGGGCATTTTGTCCGGATGTTTAGGCCTGAGATAAAGGGTGATTAGAAAGCTAAGTTTAAAATAGTTTACTACCTTAACAATAATTTCAATAATCGTTATATACCTATTATGTTATTCGTACAAATAGAGACAGCTAAAATAGAGACGTGTCTGATATAAAACAATTCACGTAACGTTGCGTGTGACAATGACCTCGACGAATGCCCGTGTCAAATGCTATAAGTTCATCCTTCAGTGCTGTATTTATTGTTTCTTATAGTCGTATTATACTGGGATTAATTTAGCGTTTGTTGTTGTTGGACAGATATAGACCTTGATCTATATCTAACATGTGTACCCGTGTAGCCCCAGCATATATCGTTGCATTATATAGAATAGGGGCACCCCATCTCTTCCCGTGGGTGTCGTAAAAGGCGACTAAGGGACCTAAGGGAGATTAGCAAACCTTAAGTTCCCCCCGCGCGGTGTCGGATAAACTACTTGATCCCTAAGAGGGTTGGCCGTAAAAATATTGCCAAATCTAATTGCAGGAGGGTATGGTCAATTATGACTAACCGACTGCGTCGACCCCAAATAAAAAAACCCGGCAAGTGCGAAACTCGCGCACGAAGGGTGCCGTACCACTATCACAATTGGGTACCGAACCCTAAAATCGTTTACCAATTTTAAAATTTGATAGGAAATGTGACATTTTAGCTTCGATTCTTACTTCCATCATACGACCACACCACTGAAAAAAAATGAAGAAAAAAAAACTTTAACACAAAGACAATCTGAAACTTATAATTAAGAAACTCTTTGGTAAGTAAAGGCAGAATATTTGACAGATAGGGTAGCCATTTTGAATTTCATGACCTACTCGATTCGATGTTTTTGAAACACGTTTGTTGTATGGGAGCCCCTCTTAAATTTTGTTTTATTTTGTTTTTAGTATTTGTTGTTGTAGCGGCAACCGAAATACATATTCTGTGAAAATTTCAACCGTCTTGCTATTACGGTTCATGAGATACAGCCTGGTGACAGACGGACAGACGGACAGACGGACAGACGGACAGACGACGGACAGACAGCGAAGTCTTAGTAATAGGGTCCCGTTTTTACCTTTAGGTACGTAACCCTAAAAATCAGTTTGGCGTTTAGCGGACCCCGGGCTCCCGAGAGGGATGCAACCGGGAACATCGTTCGGATGAGAGAGAGATATAGACCTTGATCTAGTGCATGAACGACTTCAGGATGCTCTTGGGATGCTATGGATATGTAACTCGTCAGGGATAGGCCATTTGATCAATGTGTAATAATTTACATACAAATTGAACTGATTTACATGAGCTCAGATGTTCATTAAAATATATAAAAGGAAAGCTAGCACTTTGTACAAGGACGCACAAATAGTTAAATACTTTTACTCGTAGGTACCTACTATGTTTTTCAGCTCCTAGTAAGGGAAAATTAAAAATACTAATACTTATGTAAATGTTACAGACCTCTTCATCCTCGGAAAAACGTTTAAGAGGATAGTCTCCATTCTCTTTCTCCATACAAACGTAGATTAAAGTTTCCTCCCTGGATAAAGACATTAGAGCAAATATGTTTGTGCTATAAAACTTATATTATTTTTCATTATTATTTTAATTAGAAAAAAAAGGTACATTCATTGTCATGACAGATATAGGTTTTATGGCATAAACGTAATTGCTCTAATGTCTTTATCCAGGGAGGAAAATTTAAACTACGTTTGTGTGGAGAAAGAGAATGGAGACTGTCTTCTTAAACCAATGATACTTGCATTAGAATCCTGGAGCTGTCACATAGGCTACTTTTTACCAGACTACGGCAAAAGGCTATGTTTTTGATCGCGATGTAAGTAGGTATGCTTGTCTGTGTCATAACGTCTAAACTAGTTGGCATCATTCATTATCTAAAATATTGTCCCAAACAGCGGGATATATTGCGGTTTTTTTCGTGTAGCAAACTATTCTATCACGTTTGCGTCAAAATTACACAGTTCACTTTCGCCGTTCAATTTGGATGAATTGAATCGTGTAAACATTAAAGCAAATCATCCAATGACATTCTTTAATCACTATTCATTCATTTTTGTGCCTTTCAACTAGAGCGAATTCAAAGTGATTGAACCGTGTTTTACTAGGTTAACTGACAAACTAGTATAAAAATTGTAAAGCGCCTGTGTCGGATATTAGCAAAGTCTAGCGTCAACTTTCTACTGAAAAGTTTAGCGTTAACACCAATGTGATAGTTAGCGATAACTCTCACTACGGGCGCAGGGATAGGTAAAAGACACACCTTAATGGTAAATTACCTCGAAGAAAACGTTTCAGGGAATACAACGTGGGGCGATGTTACAGTTTTAAATAACTAATAGCCTTATTAATAAAAGTGGAATAACGTTGGAGGAGGTTTACTACGTTTTGTCTCTGTCTGTCAACTTTGAAAGCTCTTGTCACGGAAAAAGACAAAGCATGTTATTCCTTCTCCGACCCTACTCCACGTTTATTAATAAGGCTATAAAGGTATAAAACAAAATATTTTCAAGGAGAAATAGCATTCAAAAATTTTCACCTGCGGCGAGGCTTGAACTCGCGTCTTTGGGTCAGTACCCCAACGTCTATATCAACTAGACTACGCAAGTCCCTAAACGCTTCGCTAGTCTAGTTGGAATAGACGTTGGGGTACTGACCCAAAGACAAAGTTCAAGCCTCGCCGCAAGTGAAAGTTTTTGAATGCTATTTTTTCTTGAAAATAAATTTCCTAAATAAAATAGCCTTGAGCTACATACAAAAATTAAAAGAAATTTAAAGGTATAAAACCAAACTTATTGCACTGAAAAATTGTCTGGCGTAGCGCCTACTTATGACGTAAAAGCCGAGTTTAGCCACGTCTGATGAAGCCTTATTGTGATAAATCCTATTAGTTAACCATCCCTTCCCTAACTTTACCTGCTGCCACTGTAATATAAGGTCTTCCATCTTTTTATAAAATAAAAATGTTAAAGATAGAATATTATACTTAATGCACGTTTATAAAACTTATCTAATCAGATTCATTACTAACTTAGGAATATAATGATGTTTACTATTGACTCGGATCAATACTGTACTAAGAACATTAAACTCATTGTAAACATTATTTCTTAGTGTTAAACCACACTTAGAAAATACTGCTTTTTTGAAACAATGCTTTCAAAACTTTAATCCCGTCGTTACTAAAGTTTTGCAAGCATTTTTTCAAAAAATCATTAAACTCATTGTTTAGTTTTAATTGCGATGATTTTGATTGTATTAAGAGGATAGTCTACATTCTCTTTCTCCATACAAACGTAGTTTACATTTTCCTCCCTGGATAAAGACATTAGAGACATAGAAAATGTAAACTACGTTTGTATGGAGAAAGAGAATGGAGACTATCCTCTTAAGCATTTTTCAACGCCCGCTCGTGTCAAGGTCTTTCCAGACCTCCTGCTCACATTGAGTTTAATTTCACATCACCAACGTGAAAACCGAAGAAAAATCTCGATATTTTTTAACATATATTATATATGCCACGACAATTGTGTTGCATTACTACAGATGTGTACACGCAACCGCCGTTATCATCCCCCACAGGTCAAATATTGAGCTACCTATGTAACGACCGCTATCCATATTAAGAAATGAAATTTCCATTAGATTACGTTTACATTTTTGATTTAAGATTCTTCTCATCCGAGCGATGTTCCCGGTTGCATCCCTCTCGGGAGCCCGGGGTCCGCTAAACCCCAAATTAATTTCGGGTCGGCGCAGTAGGTAAGTCATCATTGACCAAACCTTCTACAAATAGATATGGCAATATTTTTACGTCCGGCCGCCTGCCTGACACCAACCCTCCTAGGGACCAAGCAGTTTATCCGCCACCGCGCGGAGAGAACTTAAGGTCTGCTAGTCTTCCTCAGATCCCTTAGTCGCCTTTTACGACACCCACGGGAAGAGATGAGGTAGCCCTATTCTATGCCGGGGCTACACGGTTATTGATCTAAGATCCTGATATAGAGTACTAGCTGCGGCCCGCGGTTTCACCCGCGTAAGTCTCGATCCCGCGGGATTTACGGGATCAAAAGTAGCCTATGTCCTTCTCCAAGGTCCTATTTATCTCTTTACCAAAATTCATTAATATCGGTTCAGCGGTTTATGCGTGAAAGCGTAACAGACAGACAGACAGAGTTACTTTCGCATTTATAATATTAGTAAGATAGATGGTGGGTATTCTAAAATAAAAATAATAATTGGCCTTTTCATCTTTTTTTTTAAACGATTTATACAGTGCAAGCAACTTTTAACCCATGCTAATTATGGCGCTGTCGTCCCCGGTACATTGTTAGGTGGAGTTGGCTTGCCCAGCACCTATACCACCCTTCCAGCCTAGTCAACCATGCCCAGAGGAAAGAACAGGTCACTACGTCTGGAGCTAATTAAGCTGTAGGTTTCCTCACGATGTTTTCTTTCACCGTAAGAGCGATGTTTTAATAACGTACGTAACTTTTTCTTAAAGAAAAAGTCATTAGTGCGGGGTCGACCAGGATTGACGAACGCATGACCTTCGGAATGAAAGTCGAGGTATCTACCACTAGGCCAACAACGACGGTCGAATTTGGTCCATCTTTTTTAAAGGTGTGTGTGAGTAATTTCCCGAACAGTTTGACTTTGGAACTGGCGAAGCTTGTCCGTCAGGGACGAGTTTGAAATGGATCACTATCACGCGACCTTTCTCCTTCTAGTCTCTAATAGAGACCAGTCCAGTTCTATGGAAATTTCTTTGAAAGCCGATTTCAAAATTTCATAGAGATACATTCAGAGAGAAGTTCATAATGTATAATATCAATTTGGAATGTAGTCAGAAGTGTGGTACAGTGGTACTCTTATCAGTTGTTATTCAAGATACTGCCGTGTCGGGTTGTCATCTCATGATTGATACGAGGCTTGTACAACCGCCTTTGAAGTCACAAGGTTATGTCTATTTAATCTTATGTAATAACTTACCTGAAAATTTAGGCACTCCCTAAACATTCAGGTAACCTACCCTCATCCTGGATAATATCCTTTAGACTTACTTCTACTAAGAGATTAATATGTCATGTCATACTTAAGAGGAGTATCAACGCCAACGACCTTGAAACTGAAAATCCCTGTCGGGCTCATCAAAAATTGTTGATTATTTCATGACGGAATGTCGTGGAACTTTTTTTTGTGCACAGATTGTAGGTGACATTGTTTCCTACATTTTGGTGTAGTTTTAAGACAAGAACCTCCTATTGGTGCAAAGCCTATCCAAATTTTAGACAAAAAATGTCTGATTTGGCTAAAATGTCGATAGGCTTCAATACGTTTCGACATATTTGTATGGAAACTGCACTAAAATATTGGAAACAATGTCGCCTAAAATCTGTACATAAAAAAAAGTTCTACGACATTCCGTCATGAAATAATCAACAATTTTCGATGCGCCCGACATGGATTTTCAGTTTTTCAGTATAGGGCCCTTAAGCTTAAGGTTTTAAGTCGGCCGGAATTCAAAAACATCTTGTCGAAAGTCTCGAAAGAACTTTGAGGTAGACCTGGATTTTGATTCAGTTTCCGCGATGTATCATAACATAACATACCTATCCCAGTAGATAACCTACCTGTTTTTTTACATTTTAATTCCTAATCTTAATTTTGATCGCAAAATCCAACAGCAATTTGTGATCGTGAAAATTGTTTGGAACTTGAACAAATATTTGGAAAAAGGTAATAAATTTTCCACACAACAAAACAACTTTTAAAATTAACTGTTTTTATCTTATTGTTTAGGCTGACGAATTCTGCGTTTTCCTTAGTCCAGACATTTTTTTTTATACAAAAAAAAAAGCATTTGTCGTGACTATCAGTACTAGGCATGCCTTTTAAGTTCTGTCGTTTGTATATTTGCCGCCAATTTTAAAATTAGAACTTTTCAAAATTCAAATTTGTTAGAATTTTGAATATCAAAACAATTGAAAGCATTAGGATTAATGCAATTGTTTAGTCACAGCGTTGCTTTGAATCTGTCAGGTCACGTACGAAAATGAATCTTACTAAGGAAAATGTTCGTGCAATAATTTTCTATAACTTTCGAAGAGGCCTCACGCGACTTCAGTGTTTCGAAGAGTTAACATCTGTATTCCATGATGAAGTCCCATGTCTGCGGACCATCGAACGCTGGTATTTGGAATTTGAGCGTGGACATACCACACTTAGTGACAAATCTCGTGAAGGACGTCCAAAATCCGCCTTCACTGAAGATAACATCGTTGCTGTGAGACAACTAATCGTCGAAGATCGTCATGTGACATATCGAGAGATAGAGGCGTTATTAGGCATCTCAGGGACAACCATTCAAAAGATATTGCATGAGGCGCTTGGTGTGAGAAAACTAGTTTGCCGTTGGATCCCGCATTTGCTTTCCGACGATCATAAGGCGGCCCGCGTCAGATGGTGTAAGAAAACTCTTCAGAGGTTCAACCGATTAGAGTCAAATCACGTCTACGACATCATCAGTGGTGACGAATTTTGGATCTATGCCTACGATCCTGATTCCAAACAACAATCTACAGTCTGGGTTTTCCAAAACGAGCCAAAACCGACTAAAGTTGTTCGCTCTCGAAGCACTTCAAAGAAGATGGTGGCTACGTTCGTGGCGAAAACCGGTCATGTTGCGACGATTGCACTTGAAGATCGTAGAACGGTTAATGCGGAGTGGTATACCACAGTTTGTTTACCACAAGTCATCGCCGAACTTCGGAAATCTAGCCCAAAGCGACGCATCATCCTGCACCATGACAACGCAAGCTCACACACCGCTCGTCAAACGATTGAGTATTTGAAGCAGTAAAGCGTAGAAATTCTTGACCATCCTCCATACAGTCCTGACCTAAGCCCTAACGATTTCTTTACATTTCCTAAAATTAAGAAAACTCTTCGTGGTCAAAGGTTCCAGTGCAGTAAAGAAGCGGTCGACGCTTTCAAGTCAGCCATTTTGAACACCCCCATTTTGGAGTGGAATAAATGTTATAATAACTGGTTCGAGCGAATGGAAAAGTGTATTAAACTTCGTGGTGAATACTTTGAAAAACAATAAAAGGTACTATAAGGTTATATAGTTTTTTTTTCTTCAAACGACAGAACTTAAAAGGCATGCCTCGTATCAGGTGTAGACATTTTGCAATATTAGTGACGTCCGTATTATGCGATATGTACAAAAAACATAAGAACCTATATAGAAGGTAAGGATCTTTGATTTATGTGTTTATCTACTAATATAATTTTCTGCGTTTTAATTTATTTCTATGTACTTAGATATGTATTGACTATTTTAATTTGTAACGTAAATTTTATCTAAGTACGAAACATCGTACCTACTTAGATAGAATTTTCTATCGTGATCGTGCATTACAAATTAAAATAGTCAATACATATCTAAGTACATAGAAATAAATTAAAACGCAGAAAATTATATTAGTAGATAAACACATAAATCAAAGATCCTTACTGAATAGAATAGAATAGAATACTACTACATCCAACTGAAAATATTTCTAAGTAAACTCACGTGTTGCTTTTCAGTTTAGATATACGTTTCATACTTAGTTTATTACAATAGAAAATGCATATTTATTGGCACGAAGACGTCGTGCATGGACCAACCTTGCCTATTTATTGTTTTAATAACAATAAATAGGGCAACCAATGAGGAGCTCAGTGGCGTAGCTGCGCCAACCGATCTTGTATATAATAGTCGTGCGGGTAAGCAACGCTTAGCGCTTCAATACTTGGATAGGTGACCGATAATGTGCTTGGCAAAAAAACATTTTCTCGAGCTTCTCCGTGCTTCTCGAAGGACGGAGAAGCTCGAGAAGCTCGCCGTGAAGGCGCTTGAAACACGTGGTCCTGGTTGTTAGCTCTAGAAGCAGTCGTTAGATCAAGTTAGAGGCGTTAGGGCGACTTGATTTAACACTAGATGAGTGAGCCACACCACAACACGAAAGATGAAGAAAAATAATAGGAAAGGATATAGTTAAATGTGTTTAATTACAATGCCATACTAAGCAATACACGGCTCTCCGCCTGGAAAACTTGAACTATGCAAAGTGCCCATGGTTTCCATATGGCCGGGGCGCGCCCCCGCCCGGGTAATATGGACGCTTGCACGACTTTACTTTCGGTCGGCGCGGGCGCAGCAACGCTACGAGCTCCTTATTTTTATGGAACTGGACGACGCCGATGCATTTACCTTGACTATTATGTAGCTAATTATGTGTGATTATTCCTGATATGCCCATTGAGTAGGATCTCACCCGGATAAAACCGCAGGACGGCTCTAGTTTAAAACAAACAAGTACCTACTGTAGGTCTGTAGAGTAAGGTGTTATTTATTTTCACTAATAACGAAAGATCTTACTTGTCTCATTGTATTTATGATATTGTTTCAGAAATTAATATACATTTAAATATGGTATTTACTACAGTTTACTCTATTGAGTAGGCAAGTATCTAGTATTTGTTTTAATTATGTACTTACCTACTTATAACGATTAAAATAATTAAATAGATGTATGTAGGTACTTACCTAAATAAATAAATATTGTGCACCACTTAGCCCAAAAATACACAAAACTATTGTAGACCGATTATAAATAAATTCTATTATTTATGGTATCTCTGCATAGTATGGTATAGCAGTCGTTAGGTCAAGTTAGATGCCTAGGGTGACCTGAAACTCTGACCCTAAGTGAGCCACACAAAAAGAAGAAGAAGAATCGAACTCCATGGTAAACCACTTACTAAGCCAGTGTTTTGGTGACTAGACTACGGACATAATCATATCACACATGCAGGGACACCTAGACCAGAAACAAATAATTTTTATTTAACATAATACCCACTTGTTCTCGGCGGGACCGAACCCGCAATCTTCTACAGAGCAGTCTAGTTTTCGCCCTTATAGTTCTTTAAAAAGGGCCTAAGCAACGGTTGTAATAGATAAGTGTACTTTTTATTCAAGTCGGAGCCAGAACGGAGCCCCGTTTCCACTAGAAATGTGCGAGGCGAAGATGCTAACCGAGGGATGTGACTGCCAATAAAGTCGTCCCATTTACCTAGCCTGGCTTAGCGCAGCTCCGGTGGAAACGAAGCAGGTAAATGTAGCGATTTTATTGGTTACTATATTAACTAGTACCCAGCCACGGCAAATGAGACGATAAAACTGCGTCAGCTGACGCACTAGCCTCAGTCGTATGTGGAACCGTTGTCACGTGAACACGTACTGTCACACTGCGATTCTTAGCTCATTTTTTGACTACGCAATGTTAGAATATACCGTATCTTCCCTATAAGAACATCATTGACTAGTACACTACCTACGCACGCACGTTCCCAAATCTCTAATGTAAATGCAGCAACAGGTATACCTACCTAAATAGAAAAATCCTTGTTGCTATTAGCCTCCAGCTCTTAATAAACAGTGACATTGACTTTCATGAAAATTACGTAAAGTTTAAACATCGATCCATCAAGTCCGGACACTCTACCGCATTTTTCTAACCGTGTCAACAGAGATTATCAAACTAACTTTAATTAACTACTGCGTCATTCTGATTATCTATACTAAGTACATAATCTATTTCAAGAGATAATATTTCTTTCTTATGTTCTTTTTTTTTCTAAAAATCATGCATTTATTTGTATATTTGCAGCTTATTAGGGTTTCGTGCCCAAAGGGTAAAACGGGACTTTATTACTGAGACTTCGCTGTCTGTCCGTCAATAAGCTGTATCTCATAAACAGTAAGAAAAGCGGTAGCTAGAAAGTTGGTATTTTCACAGAAGATGTCTGTAACTGCTATACCAACAAATACTAAAAACAAAATAAAACAAATTTTAATATCTAAGGGGGTTTTTGTTGTTCCTCTCGCGTAAGTTTGATCCCGTAGCCGGTGTTTCATCCAAGGCTTCCGTGTATCCTCATATAAAATTTAATTAAATCATAACTAGTATCAAAACCTCTAACAAACGAAAACAATTTTTAAAATCTCAAAACTTATATTTCATGAGTATTCAATAAGATATTCACATCACATGATAACGCGGCCTTCAATGAGAAGAAGACACAAGAAACTCGTAGCATTTTTTTTGTTAAGGTCATGTGCCTCACATTCCTAGTTATTATAATACAATATTAGCCATGTCTCGTGGTTGCACTCGCATAAGTCCCGGTCCCGTGGCAGTTTCCAAATATCAAGAACACAGTCTCTAAACAGCTCTCTACTATCAGCGGTTTATGATGTGCGTTGTCCATCAGTTAGTCAGTGAGGACAAAGCCTTTTATAGATATAGGGTAGGCGTAGACTGTTTTATGCATTCAATCTTCTAAACTAATATTATAAAGAAGAAAAGTTTAAATGAATATTTGTTAGAGGTTAATCTCCGGAACTAATGAACGCTTTGATGAAATAGAATCATATTCGTTTGCATTGTCAATCAGTAAGTGCTAAGCATTGTTACCGGTTATAATCTCCGATAGCAGTCGTTAGGTCAAGTCTCTTGCCTTTGGGGGACTTGGAAACTCTAACACCGTGAGCCACACCATTATATACGAAAAGAAGAAGTGCTAAGTACTATTACCTACGATAAGTAGTAGCTAAAATAACAGCGTAGATAAGTTAGCGGCGTTTATTTACCGTAATTTATTGCCAATATAAACAACTGTTACCTAAGTAATATTGTTTAGAGAATCTCGGTACAATGATAGCATTTATTTGTCCCATAAACAGAATAATGTGTCGTCAATAAAGTGAAATTTCGATAAAAAGAAACTCTGTTACCGTAAACTGTTTCATTGAATTCGATGCGTTACTTCGCCTCGGATGGGGTGTTCAAAGA